>CM024798.1:10168455-10222902 GCA_014281875.1 Nibea albiflora | reverse complement strand
ATGGTATTCACGGAGCTTTGTGTTTTACTCACCCACAATGATCGTGCGGATTCACGGCAGACTTCCTCACGCTTTATTTTTGGTTTGTGTTCTCAAAGGACCAACACACCACGTAAACAGGGCGGCCTGGTAGCATGAAGAGTCCCCTGGTGTCTGACACGCGGCGCACCATCTCCACAGATTATGGCGTCCTGAAGGAGGATGAGGGCATCGCCTACAGTAGGTTAACAGTGCGGAGCTGAGGTATGATAAAGATTAGAAACAATAAAGACAGTGTCCGCTGCTGTGGCTTTTGTTTGCAGGGGGAGATGTTACACTTTTCTTAACATAGAATTAAATGCACCGCCTTCACTTTTCATTCTCGTAACTGCTTCTATCTTTCTATTTCAGGGGTCTGTTCATCATTGACGACAAGGGCATCCTGAGGCAGATCACCATCAACGACCTCCCAGTTGGACGCTCTGTCGAGGAGACCTTGCGTTTGGTCCAGGCCTTTCAATTCACTGACAAGCACGGAGAAGGTGTGTTTACTGTCTCCTGTACTGTGTCCTGTTCCTAAAAGATTTAAACATTGCTTAAAATGTGCAAGATATAACTCCACGAACTAAATATGCTTATATTGATCACTTCACTGTTATACTAAGTCTATGAAGTCTGGAGCTTGCTTTCCATTATCAGGAAACACAGGACAAAGGCCATAAGGTTTATTCAAATTAAAGACCCATGTTCTTATCAGTGCTAAGGTTCACACAGATTTTACAGCTTATAAAGAGGGCAATACATTTAGCAAGGTCTGCCACCGATACATTTGCATTATGCAACTGAGATTGATGCATTTCCCTGCTTTAAACTCATGCCAGTAGCAGTTATATATTGCATTTGTACATGACATTCACGCAGATGTCTTCATCCCCTGAACGAGGACTCATTACAGGCTTATCTTTTCAGTGTGCCCAGCCGGCTGGAAACCAGGAAGCGACACCATCAAACCTGACGTCCAGAAGAGCAAAGACTTCTTCGCCAAGCACTAATAAGTCCAAAGCCACAGTCTGCTGCCTGCTGTGTAGGAGATTTTGTTAAGAGATTACATTTCCAGGGAACAATATTTTTAAGTCGGCTGCTGTGCCTGTGGAGGTGTAGTGTTAGGGGACAGTTTTCGTTGTCAACATGCTGCGTGTGTTCTGTTGTCTGTACAGTGAGTAGTGCACCCATGACCAAAGTAATTATGTTGCCGTAATGTATGCTGTTTTAACTGGCTGGTTGTCTGTTTGTTCTTTAATGTGATTCTTTGCTGTTTCATACACAGGACCATAAAAGCATTATTATTGAAATGAAGCCAAAAGCACATCTCTCCATTATAAGGTGTTTTTTTGTTGTTTTGTTTTGTTTTTTTACAGTGCAGTGAACAACACATGTATTTTCATCCAAAATAAACTCTCATACATCTGCAAACATCACAGTTGAGATGTTGTTATGAACATATCTTATTCTTTATCGGTGTTAGCATCAACAAGTCGAGCGCACGTTGGATCATGTGTGAGGTGTTTCGTATGGTCTAAATGAACAATGACAGCACGTAGTCAAACAAATAAAAACAATGGTGGGTGATAAACAGCAATCAGCTTATGCTGTATTATTTCTTTGTGTGAAGAGTTGAAATGTAAAATAAATATGCTCTCCAGGTCACCAGATGTTTAATAGTTTGCTGAATGTTGCTGGAAACCAGCCCGAGTGTTATTTATATTAGCTGATAAGACCTCTCCTCATTACTATATGTGTGTAAACAGGTCGATTCAGATAGGACTGCTTGTTGTTTAATGTGCCGTTTATATTATATCAGTATAGCTCCACCCAACATGAACTATGAAGCACGTTTACTAAGATAACTGAAAACAACTTAAAATATAATATGAATATATATAATTTCTTCTCTGATTTAGTGAGTGCTTGCTTAATATGTTTGATTTAAATTAAGAGCAAGCGTTGTATATTAATAGAAAGAAATATGAATGCATTATTAACTCGATATAATCCCTATGCGACGTAAGGCCCTGTTAGCTAAATGCTAATGATCTGTTTGTACAGTAAACAATGAGTCAGCGCTGTGCTCATTTTGGGCGGGAAAAACAAATGACGTTTGATTAATCTTAATGTTTGACTTTGTTTAGAGTTCAGATAGGCTTACTAAGACTTCGTAGAGCTAAATATTAAAATAGTCTGTGCTAGGAAAGGTGCTAACATCGTACATTCATAGCCTGTTGTACAGCCTGAGATTGTATCTTTATGCATAACGATAACTAGGTTAATTAATCGTTAGCATTGGATAGCTAGCTCGCTTAGCAACAGCAGAGGAGAAGATGGCAGCTTGGAAGATGTGCACCAGAAAGAGCAAGGAGGAAACTGCTGAGGTTTGACCACACCGCATGCCAACTAACGTCTTTACTGTTTACTCGCTTTGTGTATTCAATTGCGACATCGTGTGGCTCACTCGAGTCAGCTGCCTTGTCCCTTTACACGCCCTCTCTGCTCGTTTGTTTCAAAGTGGACGGAGTTGTTCATGAGTGACTTGAAAACCGAGCAAGAGTCCCTTGTCTTCGTCAAGAGGATGATGGCTGTGGCCGTCTCCTCCATCACCTACCTCAGAGGGATTTTTCCAGAGGGCGCCTACAGATCCAGATATCTGGAAGGTGAACACCATCACCACCACACACAGTCCACAAGCTCATGGAAATTAAAGCATGGGCCACTTCATAGAAATAGATACAACACTATGTTATTGTTTTACACAGTCACAAGTGTTTTTATACGAAGTAAATCCAGCTTGGGTGATGATAAAGAGGCCAAAAATAACACATTGCAAACACAGAAAGAAGCTCCAGAAAACTAATTAATCGAGTAATAAATTCTGTTTTCGCCTGTGTTGTCATTTCTCCAGATTTGTGCATCAAGGTTTTGCGTGAGGACTGCAACACCTCTGGTGCCAGTAAAGTTGTCAAGTGGTAATTATAATATTCTTACCTTAATACTCCACCAGACAGTACAGTAGTACTTTAGTCTGGTGACCACAGCAGGTAGCTCAGCACTAGAAGTCAGACCTATTTTTAAAGTGGAAAAATCTGCGGTGATAATCAGCACTTGGGCGGCTTGAAGAAAATCGCGTCTCCAAATTGATGTTTTCGGCCTTCTTGTTTTGTTCCAGGATGATGGGCTGCTTCGACGCATTAGAGAAGCAGTATGTAAGTTAACGCAGCCGTGAGCGCTTTGAATTCAGAATGTCTCGTCTGGTCTGCCGTTTCCATCAATACAGCCACTGATTTTCCTCTTGTTCAATGTTGTCTCCCGTCTCAGCTCCAGATTGTATTCATTGGGGTAAGTAAATTTATAGTTGGCACAGAGCTTAGGTATTGAAAAGAGTTGCCGACAGTAATTGTACATATTATTGCAATCTAGGTGTACACCAATCGAGATGAACCAATGTAAGTTCTCTCTTAAAAATGCTAAAAATGCTGTTATCGACTCAGAATTGCATGTGTGTAGTCTGCTCAACAGTAAGAAACGTTTCTTTGTCTCTGTTTGCAGTGGTGTTATTGAGTCATACAGTTCAAATTCAAATACAGTGAGAAGGGGCCACAGATGGACATACTCAGGTTTGTTTGCTTCAGTGTTTTGAAAAGGTCCTCCAGTGTGGTTGAACTGGTGATGATGTAAGCTGCGTGTGTGAAACCACAGGACAACGACGTGGAGGTGCAGGTGACTTTGGAGGCACACCAAGAGAGCCTCGGTGCTGCTCATCAGGAAGCTCTTCCTGCTCATGCAGAACCTGGAGGCTCTCCCCGACAACCTCTACCTCAACATGAAGCTCTATATTATGATGACAGTAAGAAGCGCTCTGAATTAAGAGTCTAATTTAACTTGTGGTCGCGTAGTGGAAACGTTTCTCCTGCTGCTCTCCTTCCATAGTCACTCCGGTTGACTACCAGCCGCCGGGCTTCAAGGAAGGGCGAATGGTGACAGCCTCTGGTTGTTGAAGGCATGGCCTGTGCACCTGAAGGCTGGGGAGGTGCAGACGGCCTTCCACCACCCTTGAGAGTGCGCGTGCTCAGTGGAACAGGGCCGGGGTGAGAGGCTAAAGAGGGGAACCCTGAAGCAGGTTTCTGAGAGAAGCCTCCTCCACAGAGAGGCAACAATCACGGTGGGTTCAGAAACAGATTTCATCTCATCTCACTGTGAGGTAGCATTACATCTTCTGCCAGTTTATTCTAAACGTCTGTAAACACTTGGTTACAGGATCGTCATAAGAAAATATACGACCAAGAGGATCTACCTTCTGAAGATGGTAAGTCTGTGTGTTGTACCAAACTGTAATCTATATCAAAGGATTTACACTGTGGGCTTTTTGTTTAAACAGAGTCTGCACAGTTCAAGAAACCTACAAGACCTTTCACAAAGGTATAGTTGTACTAGAGCACAGTATATGCAGATATATTAGAGCTTATCATGCATTGTAATCATTCAAACTGGACAGGTGATTATGTGTTTGGTCTGCCTTAGAGAGCTGCAGCTGCCAAAAATCTGGCGAGGAAGAAAAGAAGAATTTAGCCACAACAAGAAAAACAACAGCTCTGTCAGTAATGTAAGCACAACATGGGCTATTCCTTCATTTTATTGAAGTGTTAAAACTCTGTTTAATGTTGTGTTAGTGTCTATTTGATAAGCAAAATGTGTTAAACAGGTTCCTTCATTTGTTATCTCCACCCACGAGGCAGGATGTTACCATCGCAGTTCAAATTATACAAGATTGTACAAAAAAGTGTTACAAGAAGTGTGATGAATGAAGAATCAAATCAATACCATGTTCAAAGTGCTTCATTTTTTTGTTGTTGCCATTTTGCATGTATAAAATATATTGATATGTATCTTCAAGAAATAAAAGCTTGACTTGTAAACAACACTGTAAAAAATGTTTTTCTGTACTTGGACGACTGAATATAGTAAGCAAGAAAACATACAGTGCAAATCATGTATCGCAATGTGCGACTCGTACATGTATTAGTAGGTGAAATCGATCAAGCTTAAGGTCTTTGATTTGATCCATCAGCTGTTTGTTTGTGATTGCATCAGTCCTACTTTTACCTCACATTCAGGAAATATTTAAAAATATCATGGCTCATACTCAGGACAGACTCCCCTCATCATAGCTTGTTTCCCGTCACTTTGAGCACTAAACCCTGTGTTTCAGTCCACGGGTCAGTGTTACATCTCGATCTTCCCTTTGCTGTGCATGTGTGTGTGTTAGAATAAACTGTCCACATCCCCCATCTCCACAAACACAGTCTTCAGCTGGGAGTAGTATTCAATCGTCACCTGGCCGTTCTCCCGCCCGATGCCTGGTGAATGTAAAGATGACAAGTTCACTTCCTCTTCCACTCATGTGACTCAGGAGCATTAAAAATGTTTTTAAATAAGGAGTTACCCTGCACAATGATCAGTTTTGTGATGGTGCGTGATAATATTTTTGACATATTCACAGCAATCATACGTCACTTATACTAACTTGGCCAGTGATGTTTGGTCTGTGTGTTAACCAGACTGTACCTGACATTTTGAAGCCTCCAAACGGCACCTCCACAGGAGTGATGTTGTAGTTGTTGATGAAACAGGAACCAGCCTGGAGGTGTTCCACCACGCGATGGGCTCTCTTCACATCCCTACAGACAAAACAAGACACTTTAAGAAGATTCAAGTTCATACGCCGCTATTCTACACCGCTGTGCTGCCAGGTGTGCAGGCTTTTACTCAGTGATGTTATATAACTGTTATATTACTGATTTTGCTGCAATAAAACTTAGATTTGGATCCTCCAGAAAAGTTTATAACAGTAAGTGTTAAAAATTCTCAATTATTGGCCTGTGAGATGACTCACCACGACCCTACCTGGTAAAAACTCCTGCAGCCAAACCCAGAGTGGTGTCATTGGCTCTCTGCAGCACCTCCTCTTCTGTTTCAAAAGACAACACAGACATGACAGGACCAAAGATCTCCTCCTTCACACAGGTCATCTCATCTGTGCAGTTGCCTAGGGGAAACAAGAAAGCACAGGCAAGAGTGATCACTTTCAGCTCTGTGAAATAATAGTCAGTCATCGACGCTATAACAAATGTATTCATCATGGATAAATGTGCGGAAGTCTTACCCAGTACACATGGAGTCATGTAGTATCCACCTCTGAGTTTGGGATCTGATGGGACAAAGGGTTCACCCCCGCACAACACTGTAGCTCCCTAGAAATAGTACAACTGACATCAAGCTCAAAGTTGAAGTTGCTGCACACAAGCATACTGACATACTGCTTTAAGTCTTTACCCTCTTTCTTGGCCTGATCAACAAAGGACAGGACTTTTTCCAGGTGTGGTCGGCTCACCAGTGCTCCCATTCGGGTGCTCTCCGACAGTGGATCTCCTATCTGATGGCCTGCGTCCTCTTCACCACCTCCTCAACAAACTCAGGCAGAATATCCCTCTGAACAAACACCCTTGTACCATTGCTGCACACCTGTGATACATAATCAAATCAAATAATCGGTCTCCATTGATGCATTGTGACAAAATACAAATATACAAGCCGTAACATCCAAAGCAGAACACTGTTTACCTGGCCTTGAGATAGGAAGTTGGCCATGAGAGCTCCCCTCACAGCGTTCTCCACCTCACTGTCCTCAAAGATGATCAGAGGAGATTTCCCGCCGAGCTCCAGAGTCACAGGTTTCACCCCCTGGGATGCCATCTCCATAATCTGTGGGTCATATAAAAGAATATTTTGGACTGAAAATATAGACGTCAACATCTTTAAACTCTACAAATCCTAAATCTTGACAACTACAGTTCCCAATCATGAGAGGTGGTGTGACGAAAGGTGACACCAAGGTGTTACGAAAAGAAAAGTCGATGTGTAGACTTTCTTGTTCCTGACCTTCTTGCCCGTGGGAACACTCCCAGTGAAGGACACTTTAGCGACGTCCGGGTGGTAGCAGAGTAAGCTGCCAGTCTCCTGGCCGCCCTGCACCACGTTGAGCAGCCCCTCTGGAGCTCCAGCCTCGGCATACACCTCTGCCAGCATGACCGCCGTCACAGGCGTCACTGGGGATGGCTTGAACACCATGGAGTTGCCTATTTTAGATGACAGAGACATGAGAAACCAAATAAGTAAGACTTGTATTGCTTGACTCATCTAATTAACTACAACATACTTAGATTGTTAATTGTGTCAAGGCTGCACAATGCACAAAAATGAAATATATATATATATATCTATTAAATACACAAGGCAGGGTTGCATAAATAATCATCATTGGGGTATGACCATTTAAATTCATTGTGTTGCTGTAGTGCCATCTACTGGTGAAGTGTGCGTATGTGTATACCTGCAATTGCACAAGATGTTAAGGAAGTTTTTGAGATATACTGCTCCTAATAATTCATGGCTTGATAACATACCACATGCCAGGGCTGGAGCTGATTTCCAGGCAGCTATCTGAAAAGGATAATTCCAAGCACCGATACCGACACAGACTCCCAGAGGCTCCCTGCGGGTGTAGGCAAAGGACCCTCCAGGCAGCTGAACATGCTGGCCTTGACAAAGAAAGGGCAGAAGTATAAACTTTACAGAACAAAGGATTTAAAAAGTGCTGACTAGAAATCTGTCACAGACATTCAGACTTTTCTTTTACTAATATCTATGATGACAATACTTAAGACAACAAAGTCCATCAAACCATATTTTCACTAATATCTCATGATGAGCTAGTGTGCCATAATGGCAGTGACTTACGTGCTTAACTTGTGATTAGTAATAAGTGTGGATCACATTGTTCATAAGTGAAGTTGTTGTCTGTCATGCCTGAGTTATTTTATTTGCCTCCAGACTCTTGGAAGGTGACAACATGTAGCTAAAGAGGGAAAGCTACAGTGTACTGACCTGCCAGAGTACTGGCCAGCCCTGCATAGTACTCTATACACAGTCTGGCAGAGTCCACATCCAGACGGGCCTCTGTGATGGACTTGCCATTGTTGACCACCTCCATTTCAGCTATCTCCTCTCTCCTGCTCTGTGCATGAAAGCCACATTTTGTTAGTAGAATTATAAGAAGACATCCCATATGCACCACTGCATGTACAAAACAGGACATGTCTTTTCAAGAAGCAAAATAAATTACCAGCACACTTTTAAGCTTTTAAGAAACCAGGACAAGTTCCCATAATCAAGATAGTCTCTGCAACGATTCTTATGTGATCTTTGGACCAATTTATATATTCTCTGTAGCACACGAATGAACCAAAAAAACCCAAAACACCTCAATGATATGGGCAGCTTCAATCATGATCCTCCCTCTCTCCATCCCAGACATTTTACTCCAATGGCCAAAGGCCGACTTTGCAGCCGCCACGGCCTGATCCACCTCCACAGCACCACACGGCTCCAAATGACACAAGACTCGGCCTGCAAAGTGAAACATGTATTGGTGACAATAGTTACATATTCAGATTCAATATAAAAACAAAGGGTTACATCAGCTCTATTTGGCAAGGCCATCTCACTTTGTTTGTTAGTCCTATTTCAATGTGCGTCATTGCTCAGTGAAAAAGGAAATCATTATAAGCCTGTAGGCTACCGGCTGTGGGACACTGTAACGTGGCGTTGACACAGAGGCGTTGAGGGTTTCTTTGATAATAGTGACAAAATAAGGGCCGTCATTGTGCCTGGTGAATCAGCTCTGCACAATAGAGATCAGGCCTCAGAGTTAAAACTAGGAACCAAGCCACAAAGAGCCTTAAAATCAATAAGACTGAAACGTATACCACCCACAGGATTCCAAGGAAGGTATAACAGCTAGGATGTGGTCACATGACTTGGTGAGCTGCCATAAAACTGGTTGCACATGGAAGTGGCCACGTGTGACTAAATGGATATACTACTGTATATGGGTCAGTATGTAAAGGAGTGTGTTGTTCACTGTCCTTGGAGAAATAAATGTCAAATGCAGATCATGAATTATGTAGAAAGACATTCTGTATATCATCACACAGACATCTTCACACAACACTGACCAAAGTCCACTTAGGAAACAGTGTCAACAATGTCCAAAGACTGGCAGCTTCCTCTAATATAAAATTATTGTTTAGCTTACCCGTTGCAGGTTCGTAAACATTTTCCTTGTTGCACTTCTCTTGGCTCGTCCGTCTCTTCCCAGCCCAGAAGTTCAGCGGGGCCGTGATGTCCACTGAACCCGAGGAGAGGCATCGTACCGCGGCGGCGATGGGAGCAGCAGCGGGCCGCCGCAGGGACCCAGCTAGTCTCTGTAGCATGCTCAGACAGGCTCTGTTGCTCGGACTTAAGCCGATAACTGTAAAACATACTGCAGGTAAACTCCGTGCAACACTGTCACACGATTTAGAGCACTAGAAAGCGTCAAATGAGTTTCTGTCAACTAACTAAACAAAGTTAGCTACAACGAATATACAAAACTCTAGCCATTTTTTCTTCGCCTTGTCATCATTTTACAGTCATATTTAGCTCTTGGCAAACTTACGTACAGGTTTCTTCACAGTTTCTGTGTTTTTAAGGTTAAATAACTGTTTATAAATGTCCGCTTAACGTTACATTACTCTGCGCAGGCGCAACCAAGAGGCGGGACAAATAATGTTTGACCGTTGTGAGGTCATCAGGAACGTATCAGCCGATTGGATGTTTTCACTATCACACACAAAAAAAGATAATACTTACACATTAATAGTTTGTTTTATTTAAAAATATATGGGTATTATAGTGAAAATATTTTCAAAACACATATATAAATTAATGTAAATAAAATTACGAGTGTATTACACTATCGGCTGTGTTGTGGGAGGAGCTTCGCCTCCAGTGATTTCCCAGCACAGCAGCGCTGACGGCACACTGCAAGTATGGCCGGGGACAGCGAGACACATCTAAGGGACCGTGATGAGAATACCAACGTTATTCGACAACCTTTTCTCATCGGTGTCTCCGGGGGCACCGCCAGCGGAAAGGTTGGCACTGTAGCTAGCTATTCTGACGGTTTTTGCGAATTGTCACGGTCAGGTTTTGGGCTAAATCACGACAGAGGGTCAGACGGCAGCCGTGTGCTCATTGACCGCGTGGCTGCTTCAGCCCGCTGGGGTTTGATTGACAGCTCGATCATCTGTTTAACCATCCTGCTCCTCGCTAGCACCGGTTTAGCCTAGCGTGTTTGTCGTCGGTGTTACCGGACCCCGTGTTTGTTCTGTGGCGTGTTAACTTTCCGTATGGAGCGGCGGATTGCCGACACACTCAACACTAGATCGATGGTGTTAGCCACCTAGCTCAAATGCCATCACACGCTAGCGATGCCGGTGCGCTAGACAATAGCTGGCTGATGTTCGCTTACCCCGAGGCTATCCGAACTGTTTGTAAACACAGTGGGCTAAATTTCCTCCCACTGTGTACAATATCTCTGTTACGTCGCTAAAGTGTCCTTCACTGGGAGTGTTCCCACGGGCAAGAAGGTCAGGAACAAGAAAGTCTACACATCGACTTGCTATGTAACGTTAAACGACTTCTAAGTTGAGTGACCTGTATTAACGGCTGACGTTAAATAACGTTAACCTAGATATTGGTCGACATAATGACTGTTGGTAGACAGGCGGCAGCGGAAAAAACATTTCCTTAAAGCCAACGCGGCCACGTCGCTTTTGTTCCACGCGGTTATAGTCCCAAAAATAAATATCACTGTGCATATTAATGTAGTGTAACATTAACAAAAAACAACCTTTGTTTTAGCTACCCGCTAGTATAATGTACACCCCCCCTTCTTCATTGGCCTTTTACAAGAAGTTACGGCCGCGTGGGCAGCGCTGAGCTAACGGCGGCACGCTCGCGCTGACCTCCTTCAAAGACGAGCCGCGGACGTGAATATTTTTGAAGACGTCATACATTTCATCCTCTAGAAGCGGGTGGTGATTAATTTGTCCTCTGCTAGAAACCGCGCCCAGCTCTGTCACTGAGGTGTTTCTGAACACGGAGCCAAGAGAAGAGTTTAAAATTGAAGCGTTGTTTCCCCCGTGCCCGTTCGTCCAAAAGTGTGACGCCCCTCACAGAGTTGTCTGGACGGTTTTATTTACTGAGGTGCAGCGGTGATTCTTAGGCTTGGCTTTTCTATGAAAAACACGCCATCAGAAATGAAGCTGTGAGCAGGTTCAGTTGATAAATTTCAACAATTTACACACCCTCCATTATTTGGGATGATAAACTAACACCCCTTATTAAATGGTCATCAGGTGGCTAGAGTCAAATGTCGTCCCAAAGCCGATTCCTTAGTCGAACTAAAATCAAGAAATCTTGCTTTGTATGTAGTGAAACGGCTTTATTAGTATTAAACGATTAACCAGTTTGTCAGATAAGACTCTGAGCATTAAAGATGACGCTGTAGATTGGCCCATTAAATGTCCGTGGATCTCTGATGCGTGCCCCTGAGTTCATTGTGGCCCCGTTTCATGGACACAAAGGCAGCAGAGCCTCGGGCAGCAGGAGAATGCCCAGTCAGCACTGGGTATGAGATTCATTTTGGTTGGGAAGGTCAGTGGGGACAAACATGGTGGGCCACCGTGCAGTTCACCTATGGGTTAGCTGACTCACACAGAGTGGGGGGGGGGAAATTACCCACCCACACCACTTCCTGCTACATATGAGTAAGTGTCGTGCTGGCGCGGGCTTGAAACCTTTTCGTCATAGCTTTCACTTGAGGTGACGACTATGAAAGCGCCGGTGTCGCTTCAGCTTTATCTCTTTACTCTAGTACATCCGTTCACGTTCTCATCTGTTTCCACAGTCGTCCGTGTGTGAGAAAATCATGGAGCTGCTGGGCCAGAACAAGATCGACCACCACCAGCGGCAGGTGGCGATCCTCAGCCAGGACAGCTTCTATAAGGTGCTAACTCCAGAGCAGAAGGCAAAGGCACTTAAGGGCCAGTTCAACTTTGATCATCCAGGTATGCACACTGAATACTTGGTGGTGCAGCTCATGCACTATGTGCGGTTTCTATACCTTAGCTGGCTTACAGCAGGCATGTGTGTGCTACTTGTATCCCAGATTTCACCTGCCCCAAGAAGTCTTTTTCACACAATTTGAAACCAGAAACTTCGTCTACGCGTGGAGTTTCACATGCAGCAGTTTGTGGAATTTGGTAACAGCTGCTTTAGCACAGCGCAGCTTAAGCATAACGGCTTAGATGACGACAACTAACTGAAGCAAGCAGATTGTGAAGATAATGTTTAAAACGGGCTCGTGTTCAGCAGCGTACTTTGCTGTCACGTTGATATTTATTTATTATTTTTTCTCAGTGCGCCTTTGGCAGAAGCATAGACTCCATTTTTGGAGCCCGACTTTGCCCCCTCTTGCCCCTGCTTCCTTTCTCGGCTGATTTTAAATCCCCGCAGTCAGCAGGCCTTTCTCCGAGGCAGCTGCTCTAAGGCTCAGAGGCCGAACCCAACACCTGTTACACGAAAGGGATTCCTAGGTTACCAAACGTGCAGTGTGGGCTCCCCACGTGTCCGTGAGCTCACACCAAGCTAGGGTTAAAACGCTGAAACATCACAAAGATCACAACTGAGCATTCACCTTTTCTTTTCTTTCTTTTCCCCCCCCTCAGACGCCTTTGACAACGAGCTGATCATGCAAACACTCCGACAGATCCTGCAGGGAAAGACTGTCCAGATCCCAGTTTATGACTTTGTGACTCATTCCAGGTGAGAGCGTCTGTTGCACGCGTTCCTGCCGAATAGACACCTAATCTCCCGTGATGTCCCATTTAACAGGAACCCGAACCTCATACATGCTTTATAACTCGACCATGTAAGCAGTTTAAATAACATGTCTGGGTGTAGTTGCTGACAGATGGGAGGAAACTCCTGTGTGTTGTTCCAGGAAAGAGGAGTTTGTTACGGTGTATCCGGCTGACGTCGTCCTGTTCGAGGGCATCCTCATGTTCTACTCGCAGGAAATCAGAGACCTCTTCCAGATGAAGCTCTTTGTTGACACAGATCCAGACACACGGCTCTCGCGCCGAGGTGTGTGTGTGTGGTGAGAGTTGGGTTAACAGGCCCCATGTGTGTAACAGTCGTAGAGTAAACGATAAACCAGAGTAAGTTATCTTGTTGTAGCAGAAACATTTTCACACCAGTCTGATTTCTGCCAAGTCACTAGTGGTGGTGGTTTTTACATAAATGTATTTTTCTCATTTTGGTAAATGACCAGTATTTAATATTGTCCTTTATTTTTTGTGTGTGTGTGTGTTTTCAGTTCTGAGAGACATCAGTGAGCGTGGCAGAGAGCTGGAGCAGGTCCTCACACAGTACATCACGTTTGTGAAACCGGCCTTTGAAGAGTTCTGTTTACCTGTAAGTGACTTACAACCGTCTGTAGCTGTGCCCGGCTGATGCACTGGCACATGGCCGACGATAGCTTGGACATTTATTGGTTTTAATATCTATGTCAGCCAGTGCCAAACAGGAAAAAGGCCTGTGGGATAATTAAGAAAGTGATGCATTACAATGTTTGTCCACCAGAGAGCACTGATGAGTTCTAACTGTAAACTGGCCCACTAAATTCACGTCTTTGTCACGGTTCTTTCATTTTACGTCCGTTTATTAAACTGTTGGTCGATTTTTATATGATGAGCACACATTTGATCATAAGTGTCTTAACACTGACCGCATCTTTGTTTCTACCAGACAAAGAAGTATGCAGATGTGATTATTCCACGAGGAGCCGACAACCTTGGTAAGTACAGTTATTAACAGTAAACAGTGTGCAGACATCATTGTATTTATCAGCATAGGAAAAGTTATTGTTGGGACACACAGAGCGGAGCTTTGCTCAGGGGCCACCTTCATTTGTGAAGAAAGTGTACTGTTTGGGACTAGTGTCTGTTGGCGACATTAGCTGCTAACAGCTTAACGCCAGACTCTGTGAGCAAACTGATGTAAGCACCAGGTTCAGACCGGGAGCACAATGCTAAATCAGCCTTCTTTCTCACTTCTTTGCAGTGGCCATCAACTTGATAGTACAGCACATCCAAGACATTCTGAACGGCGGACTAAGCAAGCGCCACAGCGGCTGCATGAACGGCCACAGCACTCCACGTCAGCGGCGGACCTCTGAGTCCAGCAGCCGGCCTCATTGACCTCATCACACCTCTCTTCACAAGGCGGAGAGGGGTGTGGGGGGCTTTGCGCTGTAAATAATGCCTGCTGGCATCCCGGTATTTAAGAGAGAAAAGAGATGCAAAAAGAAATTGAAATGCCTTTTATTATTATGACTACTCTTTTTATTAGTTAGTTTCATTGTAATTGTTGAACTTGGGATTTAAAGTAAAAGAGAAACTCTTGTGATGAGACCATGGGTTAAAAATTGACCCCATGCATTTTCTTCCCAGATTGCATTTTTTTTTTAAATGTATCCCCTGCTGCACCATGGGAAAAATCATGCCGCTAATGAATAAAAAAAAAATGAGGGGGATCCTTTTTACTTTTTTTTTGTAATGTCTGATAAAACTTGAACCCCTAATGCCTCGGGGGCATCTGAGAAACGTTTGGGTGGGCACCGAACCAGAAGGATGTGGCTCGAAAGCTGAGTTAAAGAAACCAGGATTGCACTCTGTATTCGTACTGACAATCTTGGATCTTGTTTTTTTTTGTTCAGTGTTTAAAATTTCCTCAATGTGTTGTGTGGTGTAATATGTTACGCTCGAGGTCTGTTTACTACACAGTGTCCCCACATTGATTCTGTATAAATGTCTGCAGCAGCAGTACCACACTACATGATTTACTGTACTGATTGTCACGTGACTGTCAGACCAATGAAGCCAAAGGCTGCAAGGTTTGACTGACAACTGTATTAACTCAGCCTAGTCTCATGGGTATTGTCACACGTCTGCGATGCATGTACCCTCTTATTAATGGCCTATTGATGTATGATTTTTCTCATTCAAAACGCATACAAGTGCTCCAGTTTTGGTCAAAGGAATGAAATCAAATTTGCATCTACAATTTACTTTCCCAGTTTAGGTGGTCTTTGCCTGCATTCAGCCCTGTTCAATGAGACAAAGATATGACATGTATACTCAGGTTGATAATACAGTTTTGATTTGAAATGCCAGAACAAGGGTGGTATTATAAAGGTGATCAATGCCGCAGCAATATCCGTTTTTCCCAGGTGCGTGGCTATAAACCACCGAAACCCACCACAATGCCTCTGCGAAGTTGCCTCAGGTTAACATGTACAGTAAGTATCCACACGAGAAACCAGTTTCCACTAACTTAAGGTTACAATAATAAAAAAAACCAACTGTTGAATCAATTTTGTATTCCATGTGCTGTATTTATTGTGTATAGTGCAATTGAATGAATGATTTGTACCTTTTGAGATTTGTACTGTATGGATGTTGAACTGGGTTGGGATGATTTATAAGTGACTGACGTCAATTGTCAATAAACTGATGAAGCTGATGCTGAAGTGTCATTATTGGGTCAAAGTTAATGAGTTTGCACGCGTGTATAAAGGTAACCACTGTATATGTGAACAAAGACGTGGGCAATAATACGTACGTCCACCAGGGGGTGCTGTAGTTATGCTACCTTTGGATACCGTGGGACGTTATCATTTTAATACTGGCATTCGTTCTGAATACTTATGAATGCTTCTAGGTTTGGTTGTCAACAGCATTACAAGACATTACTGTGGGTGGTATAAAATGAAAAAAATGTATTACCATATATACTGCAAACATAATGCACATTTTCCTATTTCAGCTACATTACGCCTAAATAAAAGCTGTCCTGCTCGATTTCTGAATGAACACACACGTCAAAACATTACTGTTTTCACTCCACTCTGTCATGTACGTAACTAAACCATAAATAAAAATTAGAAATATAAAATAAAAGAAGAAATAACGTAAAAACATGTCCTCTATGAGTTAGAAGTCCGAATGTACGAGGAGTACCTGAAAGCAGCACGAGGAGTTGTCAGTGTGGAAGCTTCAAGATGGTGGTATGTGTCTCTGCAGCATGTTTCTGTGAGCCACTGTAGCTCAGTCTGGGTGAATTTTAACCTCTCATTGTGTTGTGTGCATGACAGAAGTTTGGCCTCCAGTTTAAAGCCACTCTGGAGAATGTCACCAACGTGAGGCCGTTGGATGACGACTTCCGCTGGTTTCTGAAGGTAGGATGACTGTCAAGCTAACATGCTAACTCACTTCTTCACACATTAGTTCATCACCTTGTTTCACCCCCTGTGCTCGGTAATATTCTTCATTTTTTATCACGGTCTTGTGAGAGGAAATGTTCTGCTATTAACCCGGACCTGACATCTAAATAAGGGAACTTTAAAGATGTGTGTAATGTTTTGTATCTTTCCCATTTGGTGTAGCTGAAGTGTGGAAACTGTGGAGAAGTCCCAGATAAATGGCAGTATGTAACCTTAGTGGTAAGCACATAAATAAACCTAGTGTTAACACAGTGTTGTCATACATTGTCACACGCAGTACCCAACCTGTTTTTAATGTTTCCGCAGGAGAGTGTGCCTCTGAAAGGAGGCAGGGGCAGCGCCAGCATGGTGCAGAAATGTAAACTCTGTGCCAGGGAAAACTCAATTGGTACGAGCTCACCTGTTGTTTGAATTTGTCTCTGTTTCCTGAAGTAAAAACTGTGGAAGTATAACACGTCAGCTGTTTTCTTACAGATATCCTGAAAGACACAATCACACCTTATAACGTAAGCAAACGTCTTGTAACTACTCACAAAACTGTTTTCGTGCTGCCTGAAATGTGTGGGGAGTCAGTGTGCTGCTCATGTATAAGATTTTTGAAATCTTTTTCAACAAATACAGAGAATCTGTCACAGACCAGCAGTTTTACGTTTTTTTTGCATGCTTCTTCTTCTTCTTCTTCTTCTTCTTCTTCTTCTTCTTCTTTGTGTGTTTGTTTGATTGCAGGCCGAGGACAGCGAACGCTTCAAGACGATGGTGCAGTTTGAGTGTCGAGGTCTGGAGCCCGTTGATTTCCAACCACAAGTAAGAATCAATGAAAAATGTTTTACGACTTTACGAAATTCTTTCAACAAAGGTGTCACTAATAACGTTAACTTACTTAACATAGGTTAATAATAGGAAGGATAGGATAGGAACTTATTTAACATAAATGCTGCCTTCCATGGAGGTGAGCCCATTCATTGGCTCTGGTATTAAACATGCTGACATTGATTAATGCACCTGTACTCTCTGCTGAGTCAGTATATTTGTTGTGGATGTGTAATGCCGTGTTACTGTTTTTAACCCACTGCAGGCTGGCTTCGCTGCACAAGGAGCAGAGTCTGGAACACAGTTTCCTGAAATCAACCTACAAGAGAAGGTCAGTTTAGAAAGATGATTAGAACTTGACCCAGGACATCATCATTTTTGTTCAGATGTTGTTTATTGCACACGTGTTGACTTTTTAGAGAATACTTGACTTGAAATTGAATTCCATGACCACACATTCATACAGATATGACAAAACAAAGACCAGAAAAACAAAAGAAAGGAAGGGGTGATATCAAAAAGAGACACTAGCTTAGGTACGCGGCAAAAAAGGTCAGGTG
This sequence comes from Nibea albiflora, assembly GCA_014281875.1. Lineage (NCBI taxonomy): Eukaryota > Metazoa > Chordata > Actinopteri > Sciaenidae > Nibea > Nibea albiflora. The sequence continues at coordinate 10,205,214 of CM024798.1, read as the reverse complement.
CCAGCAGTGGTAACCGGAAAATAACCCAGATAATGCACAGCAGATGGTTTAACTATTATTACCAACTTGGATTTTCAGAGAGAAACCTGACTGTAGAAGAAAATCAATCAAACACTGGTTGTCCTACATACTTCAGAAACAGAAACAAGCAAACGTATATATGAACAATCCTTCACCGCAATATGAATCTAAATGGAACACAGCATGTTCAACAATAGTTCATGAACCATCATGTCCACAATCCAGTGTTTGCACGGGATTCATTAAACCAGTTTTCTAAACTTAAACAGTTGTGTGTCCACGCTTTAAAGTGAAATGTTGTCATCTTCTCAGAGAAACATGCTAGTCCAATTAGCTGTTGTGTCATTTAACGAGTGATTCCAACTACTCAGATAACACACTGTAAGGCATACTGGAACATTTACAACTAAGTTTGAACTGAATAAAGGATACAACAATACAAAAACTGCTGCTGGGCAGGGCCACAGTTGATGCATTAGTGTACCTGTACCACTGCAGGCATGTCAACATAAATCTGAAACACACTGATGCATGCTCTTCATTCCTTGTGGAGTAAAAGATGTCCTGAATTTTAGTTTCATAACGTTGCACCTCACACAATTAAGTTAAGTTTGCTTCCGTTTTCCTAAATGACTCTCAGTGTTTACAGCATGTGACCGCCTCTTTCATCCATTCAAACTGGCAAACCCTTATTTTGTGCATTTTCAGGACTGGACAGACTACGACGAGAAAGTCAGCGAGTCGGTGGGAATATATGAAGTCACGCACCAGTTCAAAAAGTGCTGATGTCACCATGTGACGAGCCTCAGAGACGGGCGTATGAACACTATAGCTGAACAGGCCTCTCTCCTGGCATCAATGGATGGCTCAGAGGCTGAGGCGGCGTGGTTTGGTCGATGATGGACATTAATGGGTGTAACACAACCCGATACAACAAAACAACAGCAGCTGTATAACATGTGCAACAACTGTGGGCTTTCCACTTTTTGCCACAGCAAAATACAAAAAAATAAAAGATGAAAGATTGCGTTTTATTTGACTGATGACATTTTTTGACATTTTTATTCTTTGCAAAGGACATTGACAGTACACACACAGGCTGTAGCATGAGATACTCAGGAGCAGAGTATCAGAAACTATGATCTTCCCACAGTCGAGCTCTGCAGGAGTGAGAACCGTTTATCATACTGGAAGCTCACAATAGTTACAGTAGTTGTCTGCTGGCTTCGCTAAGGACAAGGAGATATCACCGAGTAGAAGGACATGAGGTGACAGTGAAACATCTCCTCTATGCATATTGTAATACATTTGTACTAGCACACAGCTACCATTTTCTACACACCTGTTGGGATGAGAATCTGTCCTCAGATAATTAATACAATGTTCTGCCGGGTAAAATATTTATATTTAAAGCTCAATTAAGGACTAATTTGAATGTCTAAATGAGAGCTTCTCCATCAGTCTCTGTGTGTAGTCCAGTAATGTGCTCAAGTGCCAATCAAAAAAAAAAAGCGCTCACTGCGCATGCTCACATTATATCACTAGCAGACAGAAAGGCGTAGTTTTCCCACCGAGTGAAGCATCAGCTCCGACATACACGATCTTCGCCGTACAGTGCGTTAGCCGGAGCCTGTCGGTGCTGCTGTGTGCTGCTCACAGACTGTCTGTCCCCACCTGGAACCAGCTGCTGAAGAGAACCGACCATGGCTCCCGGAATGAACAGGGTGTTTGTCATCGGCGTGGGCATGACAAAGGTAAACTTTACACCTGTTTTGTCTCAGACGACCTGCTGTAGGGTGTAGCATAGTTGGCTAACTGTGGGGATTGTGGTGTATTGAACATGTCCCTCTTAAAATAATGTCAGCTTTTCTTCTTTTAATGTCACAGTTAGATAACAGCTCACGGTGTTAAAAAGGTCCCGCATTGCCCCCATTGTGTCGACAGCTAACACTACACACTGTCAACATCAGCCGACTAGCTAAGTTAGCTCAAACTAGGTAACGCCGTTTGTTTTTAGTTTTAAAGTTGTCTGGTTTTCGTCAGTTAGGTTTGAGTTAAATGCTCGGCTGTATCTTCTCATGTTCACATTTTGAGTCCATAGTTCATGGCTAACAGAGCCGCGATCTGTGTTAAGGGTCATCGCTCCAGCAGGCTGCTAACATTATGACCTGTTACTGCAGAGCTGCTTGACTCAACAGTTCCTCGAGTCTCGTGTTTTCACAAAGCACGTTTAGTGGACATTCATGACAATGCTGCCACTATGAAACTGTGACTGGGGTCACTGCACAAGCCCAAATCCTCCGTCAAACTGAGTGAATATTTCTGTTTCACATACGGTCATGCTCTGTCCACCCTAATTAAAACTTCTATCTACAAATAAATATGTTGAAATGTTTTTTTAAGTGTATTATTTTACATGTCTGCTTATGACAAAACACAATATTTATATTTATGTATGGATATGACACAGTTTGTTTAAATTACCTCCAGTAATCCAGTTAATTCCCATAAATTTGCAGAATTCCCATGGAGTTTTCGATTTGGAATATTTCCCAAATTCCCCAGCGTAACTTCTCATGGAAAGTTTCCAGAAATTTAAAACTGGGAACTTTCCACCCCTTTGCAGTCCGATTTGCAAGTCAAGTTCATCACAGCCATCTTATAAGGACAAAGATGTGAATGGACCTGTAATTGAAGTTACGTCTAATGTAATGGTTTCGGTGACAGTAAAGCTGAATGTTTACTAGTGCAAAGGAAACAACCTCAGAATGAGATGCGATGGCTCATGTTGAGTGACACTAACCCTCTGTCTGTCACTCTTCTCTATGTTGCTGCAGTTTGACAAGCCCGGAGCCAGAGCCAACTATGATTACCCTGACATGGCCAAGGAAGCAGGTGCTTATCCTCACAGAATGCGGACGTTGTCACTCAGAAGATACCGTCTCTGAATATCTGTGGGACGGATCTTGTTGTATAACATGTAACAGAGTGTTTTATTACTGTGTCTTCATCCCATTAGGTCAAAATGCTCTAGCAGATGCAGGACTCCCATATTCTGCCATCGAACAAGCCTGTGTTGGATACGTCTATGGTAAGACCTTGTTGTCAATTTTATGTTATAAATAATGAATAGTACCAACTTTTACGTTCTCATACATACAGTATGCTCTCAGGACACACCATTTACTATACTATAAAAATAAAAGTGTGTGTCTTTCATATTATTACCTGAGTAAAAAAAGTAAAATAAATGTCTATAAATTCCCACAGGGGACTCCACATGTGGGCAGAGGGCCATTTACCACAGCCTGGGCCTGACCGGGATCCCCATCATCAACGTCAACAACAACTGCTCCACAGGCTCCACGGCTCTCTTTATGGCACGGCAGTTGGTTCTGGGAGGTGAGTGAAGCCAAACAAAATCTGTATTCTTTAAAAAGGAGCCTAGAAAATTGATTTAATTTCTCTGCAATACAAGCTTTGCATCACTGCGTCCATAGAAAACTTTTAATAACTGACAGCATAAATCTTTGAGGACTTTTCATCTCCTGTCATAGGTGTTGCGAACTGTGTCCTTGCCCTCGGGTTTGAGAAGATGGAGAGGGGCTCTCTGTCCTCAAAGGTATAAGACTAAGTTGTTGTACTGCTTGTAGAGGCGGTGGGCAAAATAACAATTCACAGTGTGCCTGCCATCCACCCCCACAGGTGGTGTTGTTATCGTGTACATCTGCTGTAGCTTTCGCTAGCGGCTCTTAGTGAAAAGAGAAAATATCAGCTGGTGTCAAAGCTCTGTAAACAACACTCCGATGTGGTAGCAAATTTCTCTACTCAAGCTGTCTTTTTTTACAAGGTGAAAAACGGTATAATCTTATTTTTTTTAAAAAGTATGTGTTTCTAGTTTGAGGACAGGACCAATCCCATGGACAAACACATGGAGGTGATGATCAACCGCTATGGGATAGTGGCAGCTCCGGCAGCACCACAGATGTTCGGCAACGCTGGCAGGGAGCACATGGAGAAATATGGTAAATGCTCTCCACGTGAATACAAGATCTAAAGTTTTTAAGTAATGTCTTGCGCTGAGGTCATACCATATTCATGTACAGTAAACGCTTGTGTCAATGTTTGAATCTCTTCCAGGCACAAAACCTGAACACTTTGCCAAAATTGCCTGGAAAAACCACAAGCATTCCACCAACAACCCGTAAGACACAGTTAACTCGTAAGAGCTTGCTGCCTCAAAATATCTTTCATTTCTTTTCAAGTCTGTGTGTGTGTCTCCAGGTATTCCCAGTTCCAGGATGAGTACAGTTTGGAGCAGGTGGTTAAATCCCGGAAGGTGTTTGACTTCCTCACTCTGCTGCAGTGTTGGTAAGAGCCACACTGATTTACAGTTATCTTTTGAAAATAGTTTTAGTCTTGCCTATGTCACGACAGAGGCTGTCACACTGTCTGTCTGTCCTGCTCTTCCTCTGTCATCAGCCCCACTTCAGATGGTGCTGGAGCAGCTGTTTTGGCCAGCGAGGCCTTTGTCAGAAAACACCATCTGGAGAACCAGGCAGTGGAGATTGTGGCGCAAGAGATGGTGACAGACTTTGCCTCCACGTTTGAAGAAAACAGCTGCATTAAGATGGTAAGAAGCTCGAGGCCCAAGCTTAGGCTGATCAGACGCACAACAGTAAATGAATGTAAACACACAAAACCACTAAGAAACTAGACAGACCACGAATAAATGTAAGGTTGAGTGGACAGGCTGAAGAAGGGTTGTTGGCAGCGTCCATACGTGGCATCCTGGGACTGTGGGAGAGCTGGACAGACCTCACAGGTCCGTCATTTCACGTCTACCAGGATCTCCTGGTGGAAATGCAACAAAGGCGTGTGCTGTGTGTTTTCTCGCAGGTTGAACCATTCTTGCATTTAAAAAAAATAAATCTAGGAGAGTAGTTATTCCCAGTGAATCGGCTTCTACATATTGCTTATATATCATCATATTACTTAGATGCTTGCCATTATTTTTGTAAACCAGGGAGGAGAAAATCATCTTTAGGGAATTAGACCAGCTGACGCACAGCCAGGGTTAAAAGCTTTAGTCATACTCCTCCAGGCACTCGAGTGTTGACGATAAACTGCGAAGTGTAAAATGAATTCATTCATTTATAATACATATATGTTCTTAAATGAGTTTCTAAACATTCTTCTTCATGTTCTGTTCAGGTGGGATATGATATGTCTCGGCTGGCTGCTAAAAAGTGTTTCGAGGCTGCGGGTCTTAAGCCAAGTGACGTGGATGTGGTCGAGCTACACGACTGCTTCTCAGCCAATGAGCTCATCACGTACGAGGCTCTGGGGCTGTGTCCAGAGGGTGAGACCACAGCTGTTCCACCTCCAGCTATTTTAAAACTTTTCCACCGTCCTTCCACCTGAATTCGGATTTCTACTTTTAGGAGGGTACATCGATGTGAAAACGGTCCAGGGTTAGGAATGTAGCTAGTGAAATGAGTTTTTTGACTCTGGTCCATATGGGTTATTTAAAGTATCTTCTGATAATCTACAAAGAGCTAGAGGTGCTGAGCTGAGTGGGCGGTGTGTGACAATATTGTGTCTGTCTCACTGCTGAACTGGTAAGAAATCACTTTGAACGTGGTGCCTCCTTGTTACTGGGTTATGAGGCTCTGAAGGCTAAATATAGAACATGTGATTCCCTCAAGATCTATTCTTACACTGAGTGCAAGCTGAACCATATGGACAGGAATATTCTTATTTATATCATAGTGTTTAGCTTTATTGTCATACCAAATAGAGAGACAGGGCCTACAAAAAAAAAAAATTATAAAGTGCAGAATACTGCGTCTCAGTTAACATTCATGAGCTCATGATAGTATCTGGTGCCTTCCCTGAGGTCTGGAGACACATTTACTTAGTTTTTTGCATTTTCAACGGCACACATCAGACCACCAACAGTGTTTGTAGTATTATATCACTTTTTATGATGTATGATTTACCACTGTGTACAAACAAAGGTACGTTTGTTGACAGCCTTTTTGTGCTTAGTTGCTACCATACATGTACCGATGATATTGTTAAATTAATTAATACATTTCACTCCGTACTCTGTTTCTCAAACTCTGCAGGTAAAGCAGGCGAGCTGATTGACAGAGGAGACAACACGTACGGTGGCAAGTTTGTGATCAACCCCAGCGGTGGTCTCATCTCTAAAGGACATCCTCTGGGAGCCACAGGTACGCCGAGCCACTGACTCTCCATTAAAAACCGCTTATTGTACACTACACTTGAATAATGTGTTATTATTGTAGTGTTCAAGAGGTAAACATTTTTGTCTCGTGGCGCATCGCAGCATGTCACCCCCCCCTTTCTCTCTCCAGAACATGTTTAAAAGCATTTGCAGCCAGTGTTTGGTTTATCTGGTTTGCTGCAGCAGATTCACCGTTGAGAACATCGGAACAACTTTTTGTATTCATTGCCAAACAGTTTTCGCAGTGGCCACCAGGTGGCATGTGTCTCATAGTAATGACCATGTGTATTGTAACCGGGTAAGAAGAGTGAGTGATCCTCTGCCTCCGTGTGAGCGGGTGGCCGCCTGTGCCTTTGGCAAGCCTCCTCTCTAATCTCTGCAAATATGAAACTGTCGAGACTTAGCAAACAGTGTAGTCAACTCAATCAGCCTTCATCTTCATCCTGGCAGATCTAATATTTCATATTCATATATCACTCTTAACATCCATAGCTTCATACACACGCACTGACGGGGATAATAAGGTTAAACAGCGGAGTATTCTCCTTTTTCTCCAGATTATTAGATTTTCCACTGTCGGATGATAAATCAAATAAGAAGAAAAATCCATCCGTCTGCCGTCTGTTCTTCATAATTCACAGTCTCAACCATCGCTCCTACTGCCTCATTATTTTTGCAACAACTTTCCCTATTTATGTTATCAATATTCCCTCTGCCTCTTGGGTCGCTCTCCCGGTACGTAAGTGCCCCAGTCAGCTAATCTCTGTCTGATCCATGGTGTTGCTCCTAATCGTGGCTGTAAAGCTCTGACCTCTTCCCGCTGGAACACGGAGCAGAGATACCGAAGCCTAATTGACTGACCTGTGGACCCCACTCGTAGGGAGAAGTGTGAGTCACCTCAGGTGTGCTCTCACTCATTTTTGTATTGCATCCCATTTCTGAAGTCATACACTTCAGAGAGGAAAAGGATGTCGAGGCTTGTGACCATCATCGGATTATGAAAAATGTGCATTACACTCCGTGCTCCTTTTTGTGTAGAAACTGCAGCGTTGTGCAGAAGATGTTTGTTTTGATAAATAGCCTGGTGGATCTTGCAGTATATTTGGCATTCACACTCACACAAACAAGTCCGCATGGAGAAGATTAGGAGAGTGCTACAGAACATGAACGACACAACATGAAGAGGTCTTTGCCCTTAAGTCCTTTAGCTTATTGGGATAATGGAGAAATGCAAAAGCTCATTAAGCAGATGGGATGAAATACTTAGCCATAACGCTAGAGCAGGAGTTGTCCCTGGTGAGATTAGGGAGTGAGTTGTCAGATTAGGAGTCAATTTGTCACCCCTCTCTGAGTGAGGAAGTTTAACACTTACAGAATGCTTTGGTGTCTTCTCCTGGAGTCTGAGACGTGATGGGATTTTAGCAATACTTTAGTGTTGTTGTTTTTTTCATGGATGAAAGAAATATATGAACTGCAGCTCGATATGTATGAGTCTGAACTATATCCAGACTCATGCATATCGAGCTGCAGTTCATACATTTTTCTTGGCTCTGATTTTTTTTATTTCAATGTTAAAATAAATTCAGTGTGAAAATCAATGTCTCAAAATATTCAGCAATCGATCCCTGTCTCAATCCATCCAACGTACACCAATTAACTTTCACTCCATTCGTCATGTGACACAGACAATAGTAAATATGCTTATTCGCTTTCTTGCAGAGTTAGACTGAAAGGAGGGGTACTTTCAGACCTTTTTCTCTCTCGGCGGTGTCACATGTCACAGGAGCCACTGCGGTCACTTCCTCTGCTCTGATTGTTGTTGTGTTCCGCCTGGCACACAAGACAAAAGTCTTGTGTGTGTCTTGTGTGGGTGTCCCTACAAAGAGTCCCTTCAAAATAAAAGACGACAGGGCTGGAGTCAGGCACGCTCAAAAATTTCTTTAGAATTTCACAGAAGCACCATCACTCCTGTTGGTGGACATGGATTGGCTGGTCTGTCCTATTGCCGATGTCGGTGTCACATGACCAGTGGAGCATAACTTGATTGGCCAGATGTTGATTTTTTTTTACATGTTGAATTTTGAAAAACTGAATATTGTGAGATATTAATTTTTTGCACTGAACTTATTTTAACATCAACACGAGGCAAAAATTCAATGTTTTTTAAAATTCAAAGTCTGATTTTGATGCTGAAAAAAATTCAGTATTCAGTATCAGTATTCAGTCCAATATAAATTCATATTCAAACTCTGATGGCACAGAAATACTTTCATTCTCCCTCCTTGTAATGGCTTTTGAGATGAGCTTCCTGTCAGCGGACAGATATCTAAGTATCTTTGCACCTGTCCCGCCTCACATGAATGAATTAATTTACATATTTCTTCTCCCCTCAGACTTTTCGCCTGGTTCAACACTTCTTTAAAGAATTTGTCATTCTGGTCCTATTCTTACACACTAGCTCAAAAACTACAACACAGTGTCGAGATACTTTTGGAGTCCAGAAGGAAGACAATTAACTAATTACCCAGAGGCGAGGCACACAGTTGGTTAAGATACAAAAGGAAAAATTGTCTCATTAATGTATTTCTCAGGTTCAAACGCACACACACACACAGATTTTTAAGTTTCAATCACAGAATGCACATCCAGAAGATTTATCAAGTATCATGACTCCAAATGAATGCCAATGTTGGCCTGTGTTTGCTGGATGAGTAAATACGCCAATCTTAGTCTTATTTATTGTTTTAACTTCAGCCTTTAGTTCTTTATATTTTACCATATGGACTGTGCTCTCTCAGGTCTGGCACAATGCGCAGAACTCTGCTGGCAGCTCCGAGGACAGGCTGGCAGGAGGCAGGTACCCGGGGCAAAGGTGGCCTTGCAACACAACATCGGCTTAGGAGGAGCTGTAGTTGTTTCTCTCTACAAGATGGGATTCGCTCAGGAGGCCAGGTGAGGAAATAGTGAAATAGTTATGTAGCATATTTTAACAGCTTCAAAAAAGCAGGTGAATTAAGGTGCAGGAGATCTGTTTCTTTATCATCCAACTATAACGGGTTTGTGCGGAAGTTTCTTAATGTAATTCAGACCTTCTGTCCCACAGTTGAACATTGTGCCTTCTACTATATTCGATGCAGTGTCTGTACATTTTGTAACTAGACTGAAATACTAGAAAGCTATTTTTTCAACATAGTGTGTACTTTGTTATCTAGCTGTTATCTGTTTTTCTGCTTCCCGCAGTTCCCATGTAGGTGCAGTTCCCACCAGCTCAGGCAGCAGTCTGGAGGGGTTCAAAGCTTACTCCGTCTTCAAAGAGATCGAAAATCATCTACACGAGGTATAACCGCACACTGTCACTCAATAACCGCCTTTATATCTTAAGCTTGTGACTCTTTTTGATGCGATGGAATCAGTATTTTCTTCCCATTTCTTCTCATGTCTACAAATATAACTGTAAGCTGCAAATGGGTTTCGATAAACATTTTAAAAAAAAATGGGGTCTGTGAGTCTCCTTCCCCTTTTAAAGGCAGTGGCCAATTAACCGTCCTTCAATGCTTTTATCTACAAAGCCACACGCAGTATCTCAGCACTGCAATTTCAGGGCTGAGGGCCGTCCTGTAACATCGTCCAATATTTTAGAGAGGTATAAAAGCTACAGTTACAATGCAACGACTGCAATCTTCTTTCAAGGTGCAGGTATCATTCCAGAGCACCTTTCAACACATGCATATAATACGTCATGCTTTGAAAGTGCAATGATCGAGAACTCAAAAACATAAACCTTGTTAGTTTAACTCTGGCAACGCAGGCTAGTTGGAAGTTAATTGATAACGTTTTATATTGCAGTCTGTAGAAATCTGTGGTAATGTACAAAGAAAACGTGGTCAGCGGTGGTGGCCTTGTGTTTGAGGCCAATGATTGTGGTGCATCAGGAAAGATCACATGGACAAGCTGAGGACTTACCCAAGCCTTCCAGCTACGTTAGAGCATATTCATTTAATGTGCCTGTAGTTTGCGGCACAGTTGAATCCAAAATCATCTATTTATTTCTAATGCAACTGACATTTCGAACCTGTGATCCATTATTTGTCTATCATCTATAATGTGCATGCGACTGGAGCTGAAGAATAGTAGAGTGACTTTACAGTAATCTTGTGAGTGGTCCTTGTCTAAATGTCAGGCTTTATATACAGTATGTTGTGTGTTTTGTCACTCAGTACTGGACTCAATTCTAAAACTGATGTTTCCATTAGTCACCTAGACACAAAAACACAGGAAAGTAGGTTGGAAAAGACATTTGCAAATTTGGATCTGACTGCACATGTTGAGAAACTCAACGGATAGTTTTGAAAAGCTTTGCATTGAGAAGGAAGTAGCTACTCTGGACAAATCGAATCATAGTTGTAATTTTAAAACCATGTGACTTTGGATTGGAAACAACGATAGGCGGCTTTATTAGTTCACCTGAAATCTGTGTTACTGCCTACATACAACCATTACATTATGGAAACTGAAAGCCTTTTCACTCCCTGCAGGAAGGAGAGAAGCTTGTCAAGAAGATTGGTGGAGTGTTTGCCTTTAAAGTGAAGGATGGACCAGGTGGGAAAGAGGCGACTTGGATTGTTGATGTGAAAAATGGCAAAGGTTCTGTCACCAATGACCCAGGTATTTGTCTAAACAGGCGCTGTCAAATCCTCATTTTTTAAATTTTTTTTATCTTGAACTTTCTTCTTCTACTTTGTGCCTTATGGAAAATTCAGCAGTCAGAATGCAAAAAGCTGAATTTATTACACAGTAGGACAGCTCTCATCAGCAGCACTATGTATTTGCACCACCATATTTTTACCTTTTTTTTTGTCCGAACATTTGTCATTGAAAGTATTTCATTTAGTTTTCTCCTTATTATACAGGGCACACACACACACGTGTGTCACATCTTTTTCTTCTGCTCTTCTTGGGCTTTGGAATGGGAAGTAAAACAGGCTGTAGAACTCGTCTTTCTTGTTTGGCTACTTTACCTTGAAACAAGATAAAAATATCAATCCACTCCAATAAGTAGCAGTTTAGAATTGAAAAAAACAAACTAACCTTGAGTAGTTGTTGATTTTTTTTTTGCATTTCTTGTGAATCACTAGTTGAAGAATCAATTGAAATAGTTGACATTTCACACCATCACAACAGCTGGAATTGGATTTAGAGGCTGATACTGATGCTGGTGTGGACATCAAGACATGAAACTATGTATCTAAACAATCTGTTTTCATCTATTAGATGTATTTTGTATTCTGCCTTTTTAAAGCTGATTGTGGCGCACATACAAATGAACACAAACACACACTCATGAGGAGCTCCCAGACTCTTTAGACTAGCCAGGGATGGACAGAGCACTTGAGGATTGCCTTTGAAATAGATGTTAATAAGTAAATTAAAAATCAGATAAAAGTCATGTAAAAATAGAATAAAGAAAATCAAAACGTTCATTTTACAGCAAAGGAGAAACTGCACATCTTTTACACTGTGTAACACCTGCAATGTGTCGCTTGGCAACACAGTCCACACATCCCCTCTGGTCTGGCTGTAGTCCACCTAGCCTCTCTGAAATAACATTTATCATCCTTGAAGCTTGAATTTTTGCTCAGTTTAATACACAAGTGTTTGTCTGCTGTGACCAGTGTGTGTACCATGTGAGAAAAGCTCTCAATCTACCACGATTATGACAGATGTTAAAATATATTAGCTTAGTCCCAGATTTAATAATAGTTAACAATAAAAATGTCTTTTTAGGAATAGACCTGTCTCTTGTATAAACTGTCTGTAACTGAAGGGGATGGCCTAAGCTAATATATTTTAACATCTGTCATAATCGTGGTAGATTGACCAAAGATGTTTTTTCCTTTTTAATGTAAAAGGTTGTATTACGCATGGCAACAGGCTGACACAGAACAGCCAATTTCCAGTCAGGCTGCAGAAAGCATGAGTCACAGAGCTTTCTGAAGCTTCTGTGAAAGGAACTGCGTTGGAAACAAAATGTCAAACGCACACCGGAGTGCTTCCTATTTAGAGTATTTAACATTACAGATTTAATGGTAGTAGATACTTTGCCTCGATGTGCATCAAAGGCCATAATGAAGAAGTTGTTCTTCGTGTTTCTTTTAGGACAAAAGGCAGACTGCACCTTATCCATGAGTGACGAGGACCTTCTGGATCTGATGACGGGAAAGTTGAACGCACAAATGGTGTGTAGTTACATATTAACCATTAGTCTTTTCTTCCCTGCTTTACACATGAAGAAATTGTAACATTAAATGTATAAAAGGATTTTTTTTTTTTTTTTACTGTAAAATAAAAGTGCCATTTTATTTTTGTGTCTGTAACATAAAGACTACTAAAGCCGCTTTCGCACCTGTATTTCAGTTATAGACTTTATTTCTTGACTCTGGTCTTCACAGAGAGCTCACGATGCAATTATTTATGAGCATTATTAGTTGAGCTCATACATGTTGAACAGGAACAGGACAAAAAAATGGATTTTGACGACATAAACTGTGTGCTTTCTATGTTTACTCGCTACTAAAATTAACTTAATTCAGTTCAAACCACTACAGTTTGAACTCTCTCTCTGTTAAATGCCTGTGCCCCCATGGTGATGTCACAAGACTAGTTTTATATTACTTTACGTTTACTTTAAGATTACAGCTTTGTGTTTGTGGTCGAGTTTGATCGACCGCTTTCACAGCAGATGAAACAAAATGATGCACCAGATAAAGAAGTTATCTGTGAGAGCACGCTGAATCCTCTGGACTTGTCGAGACGTAGTCTAAAACCGCTCTGCTCTGGCGCGGGTGTTTTCGGGCAGCCAAACCAATCTGTTATGTCATCCCGTGGACGTATAGAGTCATGTAGTGTGTCTGAGAGATTATCTGCATTACTAGATTAATCCATTTGGTTTCTCTATGAACCAGTAAATCATTTTAAAGCAACAGGAAACTCCAAGTTGTGAATTTGTCACTACTTGATACATGTGTGCTAATTGTGCTGAAACGAATGATTTCCCTGCCACGGGGCTACTGCTTGGTAAGAATATAGTACGGTCAGGTATATTAGTTTTGTTTAGGGGCTGCCGGATGTCTTTGATGAGCTGAACACATCTTGTCTTTAAAAAAAAACACTGACACTTTGAGCCTTGAGCTAGCACTTTGGAAACCTATTCATTATTTGTAAAAGGCTCCACCTTTATATACAGTTATCACATGTTGTGTGAGTGCGGAAAAAAGGCTGTTTTTTCCCCCTTGCCATTAAATTATACACCGCCTGGCTTTGGTGCTCTTGGCCGGTGGGTTTAGAGAACTGGATAACAACCCACTTACAGCTACACAGCCAGAGGCTAACCCAGAAAACTGTTAATAGGAAAAACTTGGTTTTTTGTTAGTTTCATGCTTTCCAAGTCCAGTGCACCACGTAGGCATTCAGTCCTGGAGAGAGATGACCTCTATTTATTTAACACAACAAATCATTCACTCTTGTACTTCATCACATCAAGGCGTCTTTTTAAATGTACCAGAGATGCGTTGTTAATTTGACAAAAGTATTCTTAAAAGTCGGCTTTTTGTCTTCTCAGGCGTTCTTTAAAGGGAAACTGAAGATCGCTGGGAACATGGGCATGGCGATGAAGCTGCAGAACCTCCAAATCACACCAGGCAAGGCCAAGCTGTGAGAGCCAGATCCAGCTTTTTGTCCTCTCAGCAGCACTTCAAGGACACATTTGTTTGAACACTTAATCCATCCTGATTTTTACCAGTCAACGAGTTCACTGAATACTTTGATCATGATTTGATTATGTCCACTTTGATATCAGAGCTCAGTTTACAGATGTATTCAGTGTGCGTGTAATACGTGTTAATAGTTTTGTATGTACAGAACTATTAATGTCCACGTTGTCCTTACTGACCCAACATCTTTAAGTATGATTTTAATTTCTGAAACATCCAGTGAATCTTTAACAGCTGCTTGCTTATAAACGTCAGCGCAAATGTGGAAAATATGATTTGATTAGTCATGTTATCATGTTAAACACTCGACGTGCCTCTAATTTCTGTCTATAAAACGAAGCTAATAGATAGATAATAGATCATTTTGTATAGAATATACTTCTGTAAATGATAGCAATTGTCTAATTTTTAAAAAATAAATCCTTACCTGTCCTATCCTTACCATTTTTCGTTGTTCTAGCCTAATTGCTCTTATCCAGCTAACTCCCTTTGCCAGGTGGCTAGCTGGCTAAATGTTGATATTCAGGTGCTGCTCAAGCTGCATGGTTAGTCTGTCTCACTGACTATTACCAGTGGGCTGATGGGTCTTTAGGAGACACAGTATTCTGTAGCAAGCGCAGAGTGAAGTGGTCGCATGAGGAGAAGCAGTGGGGTGTTAGCTGAGGATTTTCTGGCCTGATTCGCCTAAGGTCACTTTGAGATGCTCAGCAGTGTTCGAATAAACTCGACTCAAAGCTCTTGAATGTAAAAGAAAATAATATATATTGGATATGGCGTATTTGAATGAGTCCCACTAATGTTCTTGACATTTGTTCAGTGCACCAAAGTTCTTACAATGGTTATTTATTATAATTACCACCTGCCTGAAGTAGAAAACATTTGAAGAAATACAACCTAGAACTGAATGAGAGGTCAAGGTAACACTGTGGTGTGAAGTGGCATATAAAGACATAATACGTCAGCAAAACAGTGAAACAACGATCTTCTGACATTGGTTCAGATATGTATGTATGTCCAAATTTCATGCACCAGAAACGCCAGAATTCCTGTAGACTTTTTGAGACAATTCTAAAAGTAAAATTTAAATTTAGGGTAAATTGTAAATTCTTAAGGGGCTGTAATGCATTGGAAGCGACAGCATCAATACACATGACTGTACAGAGAATATCCACCTTTTGAAGTGGGACTTGGTGCAGCCACAAGTGGCAATCGCAGGATAATGACAGTGGCTTTCCCTATATTTCTCTGTGGGATGGGAAGCAGGAAAACGAAATGTGTCTTTGAGGTTTGAGATGTGTCTTTGGTGTTTCTATCTATAGCATAGTAAATCATCATTGTGAGTCCGTTTTTTACTCTAAGGGCCCATTTCACTTCTCATTAATTCAGCTTTTCATCTGTAAGAGGAAGCTTGTGTGATCTCACCTTAAAAGCGGAGGACAGTTAATACGGTAAAGCTTTCTTTAATATACTTTGTCAGTCCTGTCTAATCATCAGCTGGCAATTGCGCACTTTTCTAGCAGTGTTTTTTATTCTAAGGTTGTCATGGTAATAGTGTCTCTCAGAAATGTCCAGCACATCTTACTCCAAGGCTGCACTTGTTGCTCTCGCTCGGAGCCTTTGCTTTAAATCAGCAGAATGACCAGAGAAAGTACACCTTACAGCACATCTGAAGATCCACGTGTGGCCATTCTCTGGACCTGCAGCATTCATATGTTGTGTATGAAGTGTAACCTTCTGCGTTGGCGTGGGATTTCTTTTCTGTGTTCTCATAAGTGGATTTCTGTGGTTATTTTTATTTCCCATAACACATGTGTTTGTTACACATCCAGTAAAACGTATTGTAAGATATAACAATTACAACCCAACTGAAATGATGTGTGAGCTACAGAATAATATAGGTTAAGTAAGGTTGGTGCACTAAGCTTCATTAAATCATACTCCCATTGACATAGTCCTCTTTAGGGTGGACCTAATGGTGGACATCAATATGTATAGAGCCAAAGCCAAATTTTAATAAGCCACCCACGCTCAAGTGCACTTCACTTGGACAGAATGCGTACTCTTTAAAATTGTTTCTCTTTAACCTATTGACCGCACAGTTGACTGTTGAAGTTTATTGAGGGATTTATTTGAGTTTGAAACTGTTTGTTTGTTTTTTAAATGTGCCTTTAACCTCCTTGAACCCTTATATTTCAAAAAAGAACTGCATCAATATCTTCCAACATTTCGATATATTTTCATTTCTTGTCATCTTTTTTTTTTAACAGTTAGTACATTTTATAAAGATTGGACTACAGTGAAATGTTTTCTTTCAACAAATACAGAATGGCAGCAGCATACTGACATACTGTTGAAACATACTGACGCGGTAGTAAAATCTACATTTCTTTAACTTTTGAAATACATACATGTACAGCATATATCACATACATATGGACAGAGTTCAGAGTATGACTTGTGAGTGTCAGCTTGCGTTGTTTTGCTCTCGCTGCGTTCGTCCGCGACGCGCTCGTCCCGTATGCTTCTCCTTTGGTCGTTTAAGGCAAAGAGGGAATTACAGTGGGGTGCAAAGACAACGTGACATAACTTCAACACAAGGGCAAACACTCGTCTTCGTTTCCATAATGACCTTTGTCATCTTCTTACCTTGATTCTTGCAGTGACCGTGCAGTACTGCAGGTATGAGGCAGAGTAGCCACTAGACTCAGGACAACAAGGCAGAGAAATGTAGGGAAAGGTGTTGCTCATAATTGGAAATAATACGCTCTTGTTTTACGGCAAAGAGAGACAGAAAAGAGACATTTCTCCCCTGAATGTGAACCGAACCGTGTTAAAATTAAGGTTTCTTGTTATAGCTCATTGTCTCTGTGTTGTGCGCGTTTGAGTGAGTGAATCTACTGGAAAATATGTTCCAAACAGGCAACGCTCTGCCTGAGTTTCATTATAGAGAACGGGAAAAAAAGAAAAGAAAAGAAAAAGAAATATACAAAATCTCCAACCAGCATTATGCTAAAATTATACCAACCCAGATCATCATGAATAAAAAGAGATGTGGGCGGATGTGGGTTTTTTTTCCCCCTGTCCGCAGAGGGATAAGACCATTAAATTATATCAGATATTAGCTATTACATTTCTGCTCCTTTGAGATGGGCCGCCTCACACACATTGCAGGCTGTTAGTGAAACCTCAGACAGGATCAGTTCTCCGATTTGAATTTTCTGTCATTTAGAGCAGCACAAATAAAACATCTCTGATAAATATGTACACACACGCTCACACACGCGCACACAAACATGCACAATCGAATGCGGGTCATTATTTATGTTATGTAGAAAAAAAATCGTCTCTTTTCTCACTTGCTTTCATCCCATCTGGGCGGCTCTTTTTCTTGGAGGAGAAAAGTGTGTGAACTTAGTCACCTCGTGCTTTCATTTATTTCCTCTCCTGCGTGTCCTGTAGCTGTAGATGAGCCAGTTGCTGTTGGTACGGCAACTGCTTTTATACGTTAGTCTCCAGCCCATTCATGTCAACGGAACAGTGGTCCTTGTCCCTGTGCTCTCTCTTGTGGTGAGAGGAATGACCATGTTTCTTCTTCTCTATCGGCCGGATCCCCTCCTCCAGCTGGATCAGGCGGGCCACGTCCGGGGAGAGGTGGTCGTGCTTGCTGCCCGGCGGAGGCGGCTGGTAGCAGCCGTTCTTCTGGTTCTGGTAGGTCATCATCTGCTGAATGCTTATCATGGGCTTGGTTTCACAGATCAGAGGCACCTGGTGGGCACAACCATCAGGGAGGAGGAGAATCAGCTTAATGTTGCTTCACATAAACTATCCTCAAATAATGCAAACTAAGATATATTTAGCCTGTTGTCTTGATGTGTTTTTTTTTTTTTACAGTAAAGTAATAATACATTAATATTTTTCGAAAAACACTTACTTTCTTGCCGAGAGTTTGATGAGAAGATTGATACCACTCTCATGTTTGTGTGTTAACTATGGAGTTTATTAGCCTGGCTTAGCATCACTAGAAGCATGGACACAGAACCTGAGGCAACTTTTAGAGCAATTGCTAACAAAGCCAATGGAAAGACAATGTGATTCGAGGCAAATTTGCTTATTACACAAAGAAGCGTCCATACAAATGAATGCACGTCAATGCAAATTTAAATTTTGCGCTCATCCTGGAGTTCTATGAATCCGCTTTGTAAACATAGAGAGATGACAGGAAAAACTAGAGAGACTGGATGGAAAGGACAAAATGTTACTGTAGATCTTTTTACTCCTTACACCTGAGCACAGACACAACTGTAAAACAATAAGTTTGTGGTTTCACAGCGAGTTATGTTCTGGAAGTTTCAGAAGAATCAGATTAGCTGTTATACTGAACTAAGCTAATCAACTTAATGCAAAAACAGAGAGCAGTGTCGATCTCCTCAACCGCACTCTGAACTAGAAAGCGAATTTCCCAAAATGTTGAACCATTCCTTTAAATCTGCTCTACAGCCTACATCCAATCTCCTCCCTGAACCGCTTTCCTATCTGTCTTTCAGACGAAGATAAATATCCCCCCACATGGGTCAAGACAACCTTGAAATGGATGTTATGCAATCTCGGGACTCATTGATTTGGCCTTGCATGCGCTCACCTGCTCCCCTTCTTTGACAAAATCTTTTCTGCAGATATGAGCCATAATGCCTGTGGCTAGGGCGTCACCCATCACATTGACCATGGTCCTGAATCGATCCCTAAATGATAAAATCGAAAGTCATCCACAGTTAATGAAGCTTGGCAACATGAGATATTATTCATAATCTAAAAACAAAACAAAACAATCCGTCCTTAGAGCATATAGAGTTGAAGGTTATTTGGTTCACTGAGAGGTTAAGGTTTATGCAGTGTGGAGGCTTATATCAAATACATGAAGTATATTTGAGTGATTCCATTGATATATAAATTCCTCTAGCGAGGGAGAAGATTAAAATTGGACTCGTGTCTTTGATTGATTGCTATTCGTGATTGAGAGATTCAGTTTTACTACAAGCCCAATCAACGGCAATGATGAGTGTGATGTCATCGGTGGGCAGACCCACAGAGGTCAGCACGATCACCATGGTTACAAGTCCAGCCTGTGGGATCCCCGCTGCACCGATACTGGCTGCAGTGGCAGTGATGCTGAGATAACAGACAGAGGAGCAGAGTGCATTAGCATTTTGATAGCATACAGGAAAAAGAGGCGCATTAGAAGATAATTATAATTAAACTGAATTGATTTAATGAAGTGGAAGTAAACTTGTACTTCACTGCATTTATTTGACAGCTACTTGTTTTGGACACACAAACACACACACACACACACACACACACACACACACACACACACACACACACACACACACACACACACACACACACACACACAATGAGGTTTCCAACCGTTGCTCTGCGGGCTGTTTTTCTATAATGTTTGTGACCTTATGACATTCAGGCGGGGTCCTCACACAGGTTACATGTACTGTAGGTTTATTGCCGAATGCTGAAAGGTTGACATGGAGTGTTTACCTTGACTCTGTTATGTGTTTGCTGGAGGGTGTGGGGTGAAAGGGAGGAAATTGCAGAATGAGTCCAGGTAATTGACCATTTGACCACGCTTCTTCCCAACCCCTGTGAAATAATGTTTGCCTGCCAACATTTGCAGTTTACGCTGAAAACCGCCGATGCCGATACACAATTGCTTGCAGCTATGATTGACAGTTGCTTGCGGGAGTAAATGCAGCAAACCTGGTACCAGGTCCTTACCACTGTTGGACGAGGTGACCCAACTCCATATAAAATAGATAAATAAAATGTAAATCCAACAATCTGATATATATGCAGTATAATAATCTATTCAGCATAATTCATATATATTTTTGATATAGGGGAAATGACTGAGGGGACGTTCTGTCCGACATATTGGACCTCTGAGCACAATTGACAAACTGTTCCTCTGGACGGCTTGGGGGAGGGGATGGGGTTGGCATGCAGATGGAAAAGCTCCATGGTGAGTCGCCAAACGGCACGAGAACAGGACGCAGAGAGAGGGAAAAATTATTATAATTCTGTGTGTGACAAGGGAGATGAGTAATACAGGTCATATGGGTTTTACCGCCAAGGGATTATGAGGGAATGGGCACAGACTGCAGCCATGAGGAGAGGTCTGCTTAATGTTATTACAGTAGGACATGTCATGAAATCAGAAGGGGGCGGGGGCTGCTGGACATTTCATAGACCTGGGTGGGCCACAGGTAATGTGGCTGAGAGTTTATAGGCTGGTGGTGTTGACGGGAAGTCGGCTGTTTGTCTGCCTGTCTGTCTGCCTGCCCGCCTGCCTGCCTGCCTGTCTGTCTGTTTGTGTCTCCCGGGGCTTCCAGACTGATTTAGCAGAAATCAGATCAGACTAAGAAGCTCATACGAAGCATAATCTGTGTGACATTTACATATATGTGTGTCTCGTAAATCCCATAATATGTTTTATTAATTCTGAATTAAACTAAATGTGTCGCATTGATTCACACGCTGCATTTAAAACAGCACACACAAGGTGTGTCTGCACCATTTTTTTTTGTACCGGGTAAAATCTGCTTGCACTGTCAGACTGGGAGGTTTGCAAAATTGCTATTGAGATAAGAATGTGTCCAAAGACATGTTGATGATGCATGCCCCTAATAGATATTTGATAAAGCAGCCAATACCTTTCTCACCCAATGACCCACATTTGTCATGGTTCATTAAAGTTTCCATCAAAGGTTTTTTATTTTTATTCAAGACCTCCCATCTAAAGTTAACAAGCCTTACCTGATCGTGATGATCTGTCCAAAGTCAAGCTCATAATTATTCACTTGGGCGATGAAGATGGCTGCCACGGCCTCATATAGCGCGGTGCCGTCCATATTGATGGTGGCCCCGACAGGCAGCACGAAGCGGATGATGCGCCTGTCGATGTGATTGTTCTCAAGCAGGCACTTGAAGGTGATAGGCAGAGTGGCAGAGCTGCGGCATGAATAAGATAAAAAAACAGTTACAGATAATGAGCCACCTATGTGAAGCACTGTAAATCAGGTGTATTATACCATACCGTCTCTTAGAGCTGTGATTATCTCATCACCAGACTAAATCTTTTGTTCTTTTTTGCCACCGCGACAAAGTCATGAAACACCCCCAGTGCTGTGACACTGACTCAGATATGTGCAAACATACAAATAGATTTTGATTTGATGGAGAATAATACTAGTCGCGAGGTTGATTTACATATACTGGAACATATGTGAGCACACTTGCTGAAGTAGCCACTTAAATTTCATTAAAACTGTTGCACAAAGGCCAGTGTGCAGATCAGCAGACCAATCCTGAATCCTCTGCTGATCTTGCATTCATTATGTGAGACCTGAACGCTGCATTTTTATTTTGTCTAGTTCCACCTCACAATTAGCTGTAGCAAAATGACACACGCCGTCACAATTTACAGGAACCTTTAGCGGGAGAGCATTTTAAGGGTGTGTGTGTTTCTGGTTGCCGAAGGCAAAGACTATCATCATACTGATTGTGAACTCTGATACTTTGCTGCTCATTAGTAATGTTTTTCACCTCTCTGAAAGGGTACAGGCTGTAGGCCAATTATGACATGAAAACAGATCTGAGTTGGAGTATGAGGTTAAAAGGGTCAAACATGGAAAACAGACAACAAACATCCATTTCATTCAAGGTGAATTCCATTATCCAATCCATTTATGAAAAATGTAGTATAAAAGCCATCTACCCTGAACCATGAGTTGAAGCTCATTATTTTCTTATAGCAGACCTCACTGCAGTCAAAATGTTCTGGTAAACATCATGACAAAAACGCCAACATTCATTTATTTTTACCTTAAGAGACCCAACAGCAGCATCAGGTGACCTCACGTAACAACATGTTTATTCCGCTTACCTGGAGGAGGTGGCCAAGGAGATGAGGAGGGCCTGCAGGATGCCTCTGATGTAGACGATGGGGCTCTTCTTAGTGATGAAGAAGTACATAGCAGGGAGGATGAACAGGCCATGCAGCACCAAGCCCATCACCACCGTAATGGCGTAAAAACCCAGCTTCTTCCCCATGGCTGAAGGGTCATCCATCTCCAAGATCTTACCGGCAACCAGAAACACGATTCCGAAGGGGAAATACCTGTGAAGGAGGGAAGGAAGGTAGAGTACGTTTTCACAAACTGACAGCGACAACAATGACTTATGTTTGAAATTAAAGTATTTCTCATCATGTTGCCAAGTTCTAACAGAGATAGACACAGAAGAGAGACATTTACAGACCTGATGTATTGTATTTTTGAGTGAAAAAATAAATATCAAAAGATATTTTACTCAATAAATATCTTTGTATAATAATCATATGGTTCTATAAACAATAAAACAAGTTTGAAGTCGCCCGTCCTAATGGCGTCCTCACAGTTACTAAACATTTACCCGGCTCCAAACTTTGACAAAAAGTCAAAGACCTGAGCAGTCTAAGTGTTCAAGCTTAATAATGAACTGATAACATTACTCTCTGTGACCTGACTTAAATTAAAAGCTTAGTTTTGCCATGTTTTATGTATAATGTCAGCATGACTGACTAAATTTTATGGCCATCTATCCAAAAGTTGTGAATTTTAGTTAGGACTCAAGTGGTGAATCAGCTGACTGAGCATCAGATCGACAACACCATCCGCAGAGTTAAAATGAGAAGATCCTAATGCAATATCAGCAAATCTTTTGATTGTCATTTCAAATATCAGCGAAATCCCATCGCTTTATTTTCATACCAGATGACGATAGCAACAATCTTCAAAACGGCCTCGTTCAAACTCTGGCAGAAGTTGACCAAAGCGCTTCCATTGGGTCCCATTCTGCCCAACATTATTCCTGAATTGAAAAAAAAAACACAACATGTATTATGAAAAATTCATCTATAACAACAGTGAGCAACAGTATGTACGTATGTATCCTGTGAAGATGTGTGTACAGGATCCATGGAACCACTTACCCATGGTAGCAGAAAAAATAACAATCCCCAGCACATTCATGCCTTCACTGGTACCAGGCGATGTTTTCATAATGACATCAGGGGGCGGCGTGAGATCCAGGGAGAAGTTCTGGACATCTGTGCCATTGTCATCCTGAATGCCATAGATGTAGACCCTACGCGTGGTGGTCTCATCTAGGAGCTGCGCCAGCGTTGGTTTTGGGATGAGTTCGGGAACTCTTTGGGTTCGATACTTGAAACCAAAACAGAGCACAGGCCCAAATGTTAGTACAGTTAACAGAGATGAAATGAAATCAGCCGATTGTTACATGATAATGACATCATGATTATTCAGAAAGATTACAGTAACACGGTGACAATAAATACAGAAGTTTCAATGTTATTTTCTGATAAAGATGATAGCACTTTGCTTTCATGCTACTACTAAATATAAGCATCCAGTTAGCTTTAGTTAACATAAAGAATCAGCTAGCCTGGAGTTTTTTTAATACTCTTCACATGGATTAAACAGACATGATGTATTTTGTTACCTTTAGACAAAGCCAGTCTAGCTGTTTCACCCTATTTTCAGGTTTTAACATGAGATGAACCAGCTGCTGGCTGTAGCTTCATATGTACACACACATCAGCAGCTGTTGATTACAGCAGGGTTGCTGCACTAAGCAAAGGGGTTAAAGTATCTCAGGTTCATAAGGTGGACTGGTGGGTTGCTGTGGCATCAGCAGTATTGCCGACATTTTACTGGACCATTGTGAGGAAGAGGGAGCTGAGCTGGCAAAGTTCTCAATTTTCCATTCCATCTATGTTCCAACCCATCAGCTTTGGGTAGTAGCCTCAGGATCCCCCATCTGGAATGCCCTGCTAAATCTGCTGCTACCGCAACCCAACGCTGGATAAGTGGAAGGGAAGGGAATGGATGGATGGATGGATGGACAACAGCAGTATAGATCTTCTTATCTAACCTTTGTCGCTTTTCTCAAATATTGGTGCTGTTTGTGTTTTTTTTTCTTTAGTGTATCTTTAACTTAAAGATTTTTGCTTACCTGTTGAAAAGTAGCCTGAACCAGGTTGGCTGGAAACATGTTACTGTGGATGATAATTTTGAGAAATGTTACATGCAATGCCAGATGTGAGAGTACTCCAAAGGAATTACGTAAACGTTATTCTGAGAATTTAAAAAAATTACGATGTCCTTCAGTTGTTCCTTGCACAAGTAACCCATAGTGGCGGATGGCATCATCCAATATTGAGATGTTTTATTGTAAGAACCATACCATATGCTCACAGCCACAAATAACCCTGAAAGGCAAGGTTGTCATCTGCACAACCAGCATTTCTTCTGTCCTTGAACATTAAAATCCCTCTTTAGCAGGTTGTCTTTAAATGTACATCTCCTTTTGTTACTGGCATGAATGACGGATGGCTGTTTTTAATTGGACACTGCTCATTGGCCTTTCCAATGAAAAGAGGAACTGTCTCACATTATTTGTACCACAAGAGAAGATGTTTTTCTGCATTGATCTGATTCACCAGCTTCATTATTTCATTAGTTGGTTCATTAGTTCAGACAGTGGGAAGATGCGGTACTTTTTACTGCCCTAAAAAGCCCACTCATATCCCAGCTGAACAAAAACACATATAAAGTGCTGTGCTTGCCAAGGTTAATTGCAGATGAAAGCCTAAAGATGGAGGAACAGGAACAAGGCAAAGGAAAATTGATGCCCAACAACCAGACAGAGCTGAGACCAACAGAGATAAAATGGTTAGGAGTTTGGATGTTGCCTGGATGCATTTCCAGAACGTGTTGCACTTTCCTTCCACAGTCCAAAGGCAAGCAAATTGGCTTTATTATAGACTCTGAATTGCTCATAGGTGTTGAGAGTGAATGGGCAATGGATGAATGCCATCTCTTGTGCATGTGAGCTACATACCACAATCACTGTAATTTAACTCAAGTGTATGCTATATATGTTCAACTCAGATAATGAATGGGACTATTGTGTAACATTGTGCAAGCTTAGTGCTGGCATCAGTGTGGAAGAGAAGGTCAGCTATAAGAAACAGCACAGTGACAATGCTGGAATGACAAATACTTCTAAGAATATGCTTGCTTTAGGAATGTTTTCTTTTATAAAGCTTCTTCTTTTCACTGTAATTACTGTAAAACGCGACAGCACTAGTAGCAATGGAGATAAAATGAGACTGCACCGCAAACTTAAAGAGAGATTTATGGGGCTGTGTTTATCTATTTAATATACATCAGTATTGTTATACTGTCTATGCAGACTGCTGCCTTTTAACTTCAGGCCTGTTGAATAAAATACATACCGTAGCATCTCTATACAGAGATGAGTATCTGTCAGTCACGTCAGAATCAGCGTTGCTTTAGCACTGGCTGTAAATCCCACATCAACACTGAGCTTAAACCACAATCACAAATTCAAACAGCACGTTTCAGATGCAGGGAGATTAAAAGGCATATATTGTGTTTTACAGCTGCATCCAGCAGAGTGACTTAAAAGACATATGGCAAAGACATATGAGGGCAATATGGTGCACAACTCAGTGGACTATAGTGAGTATTCTGCACGGATTTGACCACTTAGCCATTCAGCGGTCCATCCTGTGTCTAAGACAGAGCAAAGCAGGCTAATGAACCACTCTGATCCCAGAGCCTCTAATAAAACCAAGTATGCACATATTCATACACGCTCTGCTCATTATACATACATATAATGTCTATACAAACGTACTTATCGCACACGCTCACAAAAGCAAACACACACAGGACTATGCAGACAGTTGGTCCCATTTGTGAGTGCACTGATATAGTATGCCTGCATGATAGATGAAGGCTGTAAAGAAGCTTTGCGAGATAAGTCCGAAGCACAGCTGTGCTCTGTGAAACACACACACACACACACACACACGGGCACACACACACAGACACACACACACACGCACACTGTGATCCCGTGAATGGCAGAGCTTCACCTCTGCCACATGATGCACATAGTTGGATTTCATGGGCTCAGCCAGTTTACGTCTCCCTTTTTTACATTCTGACTGAAAGAGTCAGTTCTTCAAATGCAATTTTCAATTCTCACTATCATTTTTTTATTTAAATTTTTAAACATATTAAAAAATAGCGCCAAAATCACATGATAACTAACTTTCAGATGACTGAAGGTGATTATTTTCCACTGAAGTTGTGGTTTGCAATAAAATAACATCATAAACTTAAATGATCCCGGTGGTGGAGCAGCTCTGTGCTTTGAAGGCGATTGACTTTACCCCACTGACCGACTGTTACACTGACACAGTGGCTCTCAGGGCTTCACCGTCACGTTTCTCACTGTGGGCTTCATGCAGGCTCACCTCAAACTCACCCACTTCATCCTTCAGCAGCGCAAATTAGCTTAACGCAGTAAGCCCACTGGCACACGAGGCTTTACGCCTGACCTTAAGCATTTCCCAGACTTCAGAACCGGCACGCAGAGCAAGAAATTTACATATAACAGGTGTTGGAAAACTGACTGCTGACATAAAGTTGGCACTTGCAGTGCTTGATATCTGTTGATTAATTCACAAATCCACAAAAGCAAGCACATTAGAAATATTTAAATTTGATCTTTTTTTTTCATCAGCCATCATATATAACAGTGGTTCTCAAACTTTTAAAAACCCATTCATAGTGATTTTGTTTTCATGGCGACCCCCCTCAAGTCCAACCACACCTACACAATGCACATACATCAACACTAAATGAAATGCTATCCTCTTATTTTCAGTGTTTTGAAAAGTGTGTGCTTTTATTTTGGTATGTTTGAAAAAGTAATGACACTAAACCGACACGGAGCATGTCATGCAGGCGGTGCGTGACGTGGCAGGAGTCTCTTACCGGATGAGATCCAGCAGAGCGTCAGCTGAGCTGGTCATTGGCTTCTTGCTGTCCTCAGAGTCCTCCTTCTGAGCAGCTCCACCCGGGTGGATGATGTATACCATGACGATGCCCACTACCACGGCAACAAAGGTAGTCCAGAGGTAGTAGGAGATGGTCATGATGCCTAGGCGACTGGAGCACTTGGCGTCCAGGGCAGCTAGACCTGACATCAAACTGGAATATGGAGACAGACAAAGGGAGAGACAGAGAGGAAGGCAGAGGTTCATGTTAGTGATGGAGAAGGACTTATCAGAGCATTGCATTTGTTTTGCCTATGTCAGCTATCCTGCAGAGGCTGAGCATAAATGTTAGCTCATTTATAGGCTATTGCAGATGTACAACTAACTGATTTAATGTTCATTTGCACACAAAACATTTATGAAGCAAAGAAATAACTGTCACTAATTGTAATTTAGCTGCAGGTTAATGACAATATTACTCGACTTCTAGGTTCCTGAGGTTAAATGCAATTTAATAACTCTTACTTCTATCAATTTAGGAAGTAAATATCTTTGTGTGTCACTAAAGCATTATGGGAAAAACAAACCACTAAGATTTTAACGTCTCAAAATAAAACATCAGAAAATGTTCTGGCAGTGTATTGCTGTATATCTAAGCAGACTTTGCATGAAGGCTTAAATGAGGCTGTACAGCTTTGTTATGATGGCACCATTTGTTTTCAAACCAGAGAATATCTGCTATATCTATCTCAGATAAGGCAATCTGCGACACATTTTGTGAAACCTATTCAGAGCTTTGTCGCCCCCTCTCTGTTCTCTCACGGAAAACCTGAGAGCGGGATAAACAGCTAATCACAAACATTATTAACAGAAGAGAGGAATTTGCATTTAAATGGACTACTTTGAGCAGTTCTTCATGTTAGATATTCATTTTCACTCCACTGACATGGTGGTGACATTCACCGTAAATTAAAACACACACACACACACAATTCAACACTTTGTTTCTCAGCTTGAATAGAAAAAAATTGAGATGTCATTAGTGGGAAGTGTGAGAAGAGAACATGTTGAAATGGTGGCACAGTGGGTGGGTGGTGGCGACAGTGAAAGCTAGAAGAGAGGGAGAGTATTGGAGAGATCTTTACTGAGGCTCTTGAGCTGGGGTGACAAGATTTGCTCCCTGTCCAAAATGTAATCTGGTTGGACTTGGCAAGTGTTTGGAAGGGCCTGCTGAGTCCTTCTGTGCTCCACCTCGTCCTGCCATCCTGCCTTTCATCATCTCTGAAATGTACGACAGTGAGCCTCCATCTCTCTCACGGCCACGCTGGGGATCAGTCTGTAATCTCTGCATTCTAATTTTTCAGCCACTCTGTGACTACTTACACAGGGCTGCAATAAAAAGTGAGGTAACAAGGGTGCATTTATCCATGAGTGAATGTGCTCAATCATCAGAAATACCAACGTGACTACAAGTATGAATCGGTCGGGAGTCTCAGCAGCAGTTGTGATTTTCCGCAATTTTAGACGCTGTTGGACTTCCTTTAAAGAAGTTCATCAAGCATAGGAATACATTTTCACAAAACTGCAGCACCAGCTCCAAGAATATGCATGTAATGCATATAAATGAAGGGCACAAATTCAGCTTTCCTGACTTGAGGCTGTGCCATTACAATAAACTGAACTGGAATAAACTCAAGACATTTTTCAGGTTGAAAAAGTATAAATGTAGGCTTCTATTCAGATGGTCTCAAATTTATATCCCTCAATCATCCAAGCAAACTGAGCTGGGCAAAGAATTCCGTTCAAGTCAGTGAACTGCCTCAGTAATGTTGTGTAATATCAGCCACACAGTCATATAAAGTTTGCCAACATCAGCCACTATAGACCAACTTCTAATCTGTCAAAGAAAGAACTACCGTTTTGGAAAATACAATTACACTTAAGTTGTTGTGCGCAATTTACTGACCTTCAGAGGTTGTTTTTTTTTTGTCATGGTTTTGAGTTTATGCTTTTGTTTTATTTTGTAATTATCCCCTCGCTGTGTCTTTTACTTCCTGCCTTTGTGTTTTCCCACCACTTTTGATTACCTGCTGCTCACTGATTGGTTTCACCTGCCCCTAATTAGGGTTACGTAGTCGTCTGTCTTGTATATTTAGACCTGGACTGGTCGAATAGTCTATTTTGTTTAGGAAGCTTCGTAATTGAGGGAAATGACCCGGAAGCATTTACGTAGCCGGCACGGTAAGAGCTGTTTGAATTCTCCAGATGTTAAGGAGAGCTTCGGTGCTTCCTTCTTTATCTCCTTTAGCAGAGGATACACCGGACACCTTGATGCAACAACAAAAAAAACAACCTAAAGACACAGAGTGATAATTCACATATTTCCCCACTTCATCATGAAGTGCAGTGAGAATGCTAAAGTGGCTAAATGCACTATCCTCTGTAGCATCAATGTGTCACCATCTATCCTCTGTTAAATATCAAGTTTAAATATCCGTCTAGCTAACAATGTTTACTGTTCACTCCAAGGAACGTATTAAAATTATTGGATTTTAAAGTAATGGACGATTACTTGTGTGTTGCAGTTACAACTATGAATGCTCACTGCTTACACACAAAAATAAAATCAAACCACATGCCGGCAGTTAATCTACCAAATCCTAGTAGAACAAAAGCAAACAAAGAAGCACATCAGCCCCACTACTTTGGTAATCAGGCTTTAAAAAAAAAAAAATCATAGTGAGTTTCTTTCTTGGGATGGAATACTAAGAAACCATAATTAGGACTGTCAAGTCAGCTCTCTATTCATGCATTTCTTTCTATTGTAGTTTCCAGTGTCCCTCAGGTAGAGAAACTATTGCTTTCCTGTATTCCGGTATTACATTAAGATATTGTTTTTCAGTATCAAAGAACACTTTTACCCAAACTGCAGTCACTGCAGTTACATCGCCCCATTTTGCTTGCATTGAATTCATTCTCACTCGGTTGAACATCTTCCATTCTACTTTAGTCGCTTTGTCTCTGTGTGTCAGCTCTGTAATGGACTGGTGACCTATGTACACCATTGATGGAATGGTGTACACCACCTCTTGTGCCACCTGGAATAAGCTCCAGTTCCCCATGATAAATATAAATGGATGGATGGATGGATGGATGGATGGATGGATGGATGGATGGAAATGTACTTCCCGCATCTCAGACATTACAGACTGCAGCAGCCCACCGTGTTATCTCCATCTAATAAACAGAACAGCCCTTGAAATTCACTGCCGGAGGTGCCCCCTATTGTTTGTTTGTTTTTCGCCTCAATTGAGGGTTGTGATGTGACTGGAATGACCACTTTAGAAGGATACACGGCTCGTGTGGACAAACCTTGCTCGCTTTGGTATATCAGACAGCAAGCGCAGCGGCAGCGGAGGCAGTAATTACGGCGGGGCATGACCTGCTCTGGTCAGGGACTAGATGACCAGCAGCAGGAAAAACAGAACAAGTAGAGCACAGCGGTGGTGGATTGCACATCAAGATAACAATCTTCTTGGAAATGGCAAACAAACTGCAGTGTACTACATTGTGTGTCCAGATGTTTGGTATGGAGTTGTTGTTGATGAAAGATGAAAATGGGGGGGGGGAAATGACGTTTATTATTCAAGGGATTTACCTCACGACCTCATCCTGCCTGTGCATTTAAATCTGATAATCATATCAGTCAAATGTATTTTTGATGGGCCGTCCACAATTCCTGCTGTATCTTGAGTGTTTGATGTGCTGGGGTCCTGTGAGGTAGCAGCAGTTGTAAAACCGATGAAAAAATACGAAAGACCTGTTTTATTTCACTTACATTTGATTCACAACTTATCTGTTAAACTGATGGAGTTCTCTTTTTTTTGTCAGGCCAAATCTGTTGCTTAGCCCATCTACATCTGCTTAATTAAACTACATCTACACTTTGAATAGATAAGCATCGTGGGTAATTTATAACTTGTTCTATATTTTATTCCCCTGTGTGGGATTAATGAGATTTAAAGGAGATTACACGTCCACTGACTGACGAAAACACGTGCTCACCTCATAGACACCTCAACCATTCTCCTTTCCTCGGATACGAACAACCTTAACACCCATCACAGTTCGTGCCGCTTTCATTCACAGCTGTGAAAATAACTCCGAATGATACTTCCCTTTCATTCCGCAATTTGCGCCTGTGTCAGTTTCAGATCACTGGTCGGGGAGCACAGCGTGATACCTTGCATGTGTGAGAGTGCACTGCACAGAGTGCTACTATTCGGTGTGAAATACTGATTCTTTTTTTTTTTTGCATCAATCCTATTGACGCTAGAATTGATCTTCAAAACTGAAATGTAATATCTCCTCTATCGATTTTTTGGTATTGATACCACCCCGCCTTGCTAGTCCTGTAACCCACTGTAAGTAAATAACATTGATCATAGTAGCTGTAAAGTTAAGCCATGTCTGAACCAAATCAATTGGGGTTACAGGAACAGTGTCAACAAAAACCATTTGCAGCCACATGGGTCTAGCGCACTTGCTTCTCTGCTTCTTGTAGACAGGATATTGCAAGACTGAACTCAGTATTTCCACACTGTTCTTATCTCTGATATCTGAGTCAAGGATTACAGTATGTCACCTGCCATGTGTAGCTGCCTGGATCGCGAGGTTGCAAAGCACACGTACAGCAGATCGCTGACAAGATTTTTGGACCATATGGGGCTTACAGGCGTCCCTGCTGCACCTACGTCGAGGAGCATTACAGTAATCCTTCGTCCAGATGAAAAAAAGAAGGGCAAGGCTCCTTGGAGAGGGGTTATCCATGACATCCATGACATGTGGCAGGGACACTGTGGCCTAATCGATGCTCTACTTCATGGCAATTTCACTATTTGATGCTCGAGGATTATAGATGTGGAAAACAAGAAACACACAGCAAATCTGACTACCAATGGCCATGAATCAAGAAGCCAGCGCATTTCCATTAACATGCCACAACATGGTATGATAATAAGTAATAATAAATGAAGTTCCTTTCCTTTACCTTCAAGGGCTTTTCAAAATCAATACCAATTCCATGAATTAAATCAACCATAAGGAGAACAATTAATATACCTGTAAGCTCACTCAATATTGATGTGTGGCTTTGTTTGTGGGAAAAAAAAGCATGGTTGCTTTTTTTCAGAAACAGATGCAACGTGACGCGAGTCTATTCAGCAGCTCAGCTTTGAATAGTACGCCTGCCACTCTGCTAATAAGACCACCATAACTGTCACTGAGAGAAAGTCAATTCAAGGCAGTGTGCGTGAAAATAGAGCTGTTCATGTTATTTCATGTATCAGTCGGGTATTGATCAACTCTTGTGGAGATTTGTAGAAACAGTACAGAGGTCACGGCAAAGCCTCGAGAAGCTCTTTTCACCATTGACTGGAAGACAAGAGACACCATGACTTGACAAATTCAAGATTTCTCAGGTGAGTTTTGTGCTGCTCATTTTACAGGCATCAGGGCAACTCTCCGCCCTGCTGTACACCGCCGCGTGTTCATCTGTATGCTGAGATTAAGAAAAAAACAGTTCACTATAAATCTCCTGTTCATCTAACTCTGCTGCCAGACCTGCTGAGCTGACCAATAACAGTGAGCAGAGAGCACTGTCGGATGCAAGGTTCCTGGTTCCAACAGGCAGACACCGACACAATAACATACTGAGACGTCAATGAAACTTCTTGTAAAACCAAAATCCAACATGACACACACCACTGCACATGGAGGACTGGGTACAATCTCCCCTTATGCAGCATCCTATTCACATTCAGGATGCTGCACAGCCAGACTTCAGTACAAAGTTACTTGAAGAGACAACCTGTAACTGTCTGCATACCATGTCTCTTTATACTACTATAATTGAATAAAAGTGATGCAACAGGTTCCTCCACTTTGGATTTGAGTTTCACATTGCAATCAGTTGCAAAACTCACAAGAAAAAACACATTTCAGCAACATGCATATTTTTGATGGGTTGGAGACATTAACGAGTTCCTTTTAACAAGATAGTACTTTGCAATTTTCTGTTCTCCCGTGTTGTATACTGCTGTGTAGACTAGTGCTGCCCATAAATGTGCTTTGACTGCCACAATATCCTGATTGGTCCCATAAACGAAGCACTTGATGAGATATCTTAATAATAATTCCAGAATCTAAAACGAACTCAGGTCCTCCTGCAGTACAACAAGCAAAACAAATTAGCCCGCATTAAGCTGATGCACACATACAGCCTGACAAATAACCATCACAATGTGACTTGATGAGCATGTGGCCTGTTCCCAATTTCACTGAGTCACCCTGACATCCGATGAAAAGGAGCTATAATCAGAGTCCTACCAATATGCAATCGTACATTCGTGCTGTCTCAAGAAAAATGAGCTCACTTCGTCTGTATTTTCTAGTTTTAGTCAGAGAAGTTTCACAGAAGCTGAACAACGAGGAAGGCTGAAGGCTAGTGTGCAGGACATCTTTGAGCAGCACTAAACCTATGAGGCATACAATTTGAGCAGAGGGCAGAGCGAATCTGAGTGCGAGCAGGGGCTCTTTGAGTGTAAGTTCACGGTTCTGAGGAAAATACTGACATTAATTCAAAGAGCCACTCCTGAATACAGAGAGGGAAAAAAGACCCATAATTATTTGGTTTCCAAGCCTAATTGGGAAATCTATCACACCGCTTCTGTGTCAGGATACAAATTAGGCGACGACAAGATGAATCTCACTGTGAAGGGCAGATATTGATTCACACAAACAACATGATTAAAACATCCTCTTTCACTCCTCTTATTTTAATATGAAAAAACAATAGGGAAAACATGATGCCTAATTAAATAGACTACAACAACAATGGATTAAAAGTCCTTAATAATATAGATTTATTTACCAAGGTAATCATTGTGCTTTTATTTACAGTTGCCATATGCACATATTCAGCTCCATACTACAGCATTTAAACATAGTTTATTGGGCATTGTGACCTAGTGGGTTAGGTTCATGTATGAACATAAGGAAGTTATTTAGAAGGAATTGTGATGCCAATGTGCTGCTTATAATGGGTTATCGTGGATATTTTCTGTATCACTGACACCATTTATTGTTGTTGAAGTCATTATCATGAATAAAAACAACACAAATCAGTTTTTTGTCCTCAGGAGATGTTATGCACCATATTCAAGGTTAATGATCACTTATTCGGTCTGTTCCTAAGAATGACGCCTATGATAGCTTCCCATTTAAACATCCGCTCCCAGGCTTCCATGTCATGTCATGTCACTCAAAACTTTGCAAACAACCTGGACACGATCACTTAAATCTGTTTTACGACGCTCATCGTCCACGCAATTATTTCTTTCTGTGCGAAAACTGAGCACTCAGCTTCAGGCTGCATATGGAGACCTGATTGTGAACAAACCGAGGGTCAAATAAAACTCTGGACAGCCACGTTACCGCATTGTTAGGCACTGCGAGCGAAAAAAACAACTCATTTACACCTCGCTGCAAGATTACAAAGACAGATGCAACTATCACCACTGTCAGTACGGTTGTGGATCAGCCATATGTTTGTGCTGCATATCATTAAACTACTCTTTCACCTTTGACCTTCAGATCTCTGCCAAAGCATCGGCTCTCAAAGGCAAAATGTAACCCTGTCTTTAATTAGAAATCACAAAAACAACTCAAGTGGAATATATATATTTTTAAATCTAGTTGTGTGTAATAATTAATTCGAATAACAATCCCCAAAATAAAAAGACACATGGAACATAAGGAGGCGATAAGTGGAGTGGCCATTGATTCTGCATGACGCGTTCATGGGATAATCTGGCTTCCGCTTTGGCTGGTGCGCAGATGGCGTTGGGAGTGAAAAAATGGGGACAGGCAGGCTATAGGGCTAGGACGGATATTCACCCCTAGATAAGCCCTACTGTACCATGCACCATGTCAACCAGCCGGTCTGTGGATCCCAATCTAGGTACACTCTGCTGTCACCAGTGGGCATAAGCAGAGGAGAGAAAAGCAGGACTGTGTTGTTTGTACATGCAGATACTCATCTCTCAGTAGATAGAGGTGGATGCATAGTCATTTGTTCCAATACAGCACTTGGGAGGTAAGCCATGCCTTCCATCTTCATTATCCATTATTGCCTCCATCGAGTCACAGGCAGGTATCAGGAACATTGTGTGTGGTGCAGACTCAACAGGAGCTCCTACATCCCCAGCCCATTCCCCGAATGTTGGATGTTGTTGATTTATTTTACGTTCCCGTGTGCTGAAGTCCTGTGTCAAACCTAAGGCCGAGTCTGGACCCCTGCCTGCATGCACTATTTCAGATTAGCTGGAATTAAGGGCTCCTGGCCTCACGTGCATCACGTTTGGCAGGAATCTTCTGCTCTGAATCTTCGACCCTGATTGGAGGACAGGACCATGAGCATGCATAAATGAACAAACACATACTCTGGCTCCCCTTTGCCTCATGTTATGCGACATATAGGCAGAAAGAGAAATATGCAAGAATCAGACAGAAGCACAGAGAGACAGACAGAGAGGCAGAGTGAGGGACGGAGGATTAACTTCTCATCCAGTCTTTGCTGTTGCATAGATTGTAAGTAGCTTATTGCTCAAAGCACCCGGCATGTAACCGGTGCGTTTTCATGATTTGTTTTGGGAGGGTTTTTTTGTGTGTGTGTGTGTTGGACATCACTGACCTCATGCAGGCAACTAAGAGCTTATGTGCCAAAATAGTCAAACTGGAAAATCCAGTAGATTGTGCGCTTCTAAGAATGCATCCAAATCTATAAAAGGTTTACTTCCATATAGACATTGATCTTTAATCCTTAAT
The DNA here is from genome assembly GCA_014281875.1 of Nibea albiflora. Lineage (NCBI taxonomy): Eukaryota > Metazoa > Chordata > Actinopteri > Sciaenidae > Nibea > Nibea albiflora. Next base: position 10,169,339 of record CM024798.1, on the reverse strand, counting down.
GTTGAAATATGGAGCATGAGAGAGGCCATGGAAAGCGAAAAATGTATGAAAATGCCACGTTTTTCTGAGTATTCACAGAATGGCAGACATAATTACATTTAATTAGAACAATAATGGGTCCCTTTTCATAGAGTCAGCCATTTTGAACCGCCATGTTTCTGCAGTCCTGAATGGCTTTCCTGTTTTTACTGCATTTCCTGCAGGAGAAGGTTAGGAGGGTATTTATAGGAATGTCGCATGTGGCGCATTGAAACTCAACAAGATATGTTGTGATTTCTGAATAAAGCAAAAAAAAAGGTTGAACTCTTGCACTTCTTCAGTCTGTTCTTTGAGTTGTAGCTGTGATCAGCTTAGGAGGACCAGCCGTCCGTGATTTGTATTGTATAAAGATAGCCCAATGCTAGGCAAGGGCCTTCTAGTATAGAGAAGAATACTTTCAAGGTAAACTTGGTTCTATAATTTTTGATAGCTCGCAAATCAAACAATGTGAAGATTCTGTTGTATGGGTTGTGAAAGGCTGTGAAATAGACTTATCTTGAACCCACAAATGAATCAAAACATGGGAATGAATTGTATCTTGTGGTAATGAATTAGTATTCTGAGCACTGTGTTGTAAACCTTGACATTGACCTTGACCTTGGTCTATATTCTTCTTTATACCCACTCTGTATGAAAGCATGAAAGGAAAATAATTACATATATATACATATACAGAGATAACGGAGATAAAGTAGGTCCATTCTCGTATATACATATTCATTGGTTTGGGATACTCGTTGCTTCCTGAAGTTATTTAGTGATACATTTTATTCCAGCTGCTTGCTGTACTATTAAGTTGTCTGCTTTTAACTAAACTTCTGTTCAACTTTAATTTGAGGCTTTAA
>CM024798.1:9825873-10168355 GCA_014281875.1 Nibea albiflora | reverse complement strand
AACAGAAACTTCAGTTTAATCCTTACACGAAGTGTGTGGTGTAGTTTGATTATAGGAAGTTGAAGTCTTTCCCGATGTGTCATTGCTCCTGCACCCCGTAGGTGCGTTTGGTCCTTCAGAGGAACCTGCTGTGGGTGCAGGCTCTTAGGGAGGTGACTGTTTTTCCAGCTTAAGATTAAACCTGGTTATGATTCCTGTAGTCTGCTACTGCATCTCTGTTTTCTGTATTACTGCAGCAGTATGCCTGTGTGTTTAGATATAAAATGTATGTTCTTGTCCACTGAATGTAAATCTTTCTGTTTTTCTTGTTTCTGGCTTTTTGTTTTCCATATTGGAAATGATGCTCAGCGAACATTTTGCCAGTTTCACAGCCAGCGGGGAAGCAGATGTACTGAATACCATTCAGTAAACAATCTGATAACAGACACTCACTTATCCGTGTCTCTCTCTCTCGAGGCGATGGATGGCAGCAGCCCTCTCTGCTTCTGAGGCATGACTCTGTTGACTCTGGGGTGCCAAAGGAGGACACGGTGGGCTGGCAGGGGCTCGTGTTGGAAGGAAACACCCAGCTGGCACGGAGCTTCACGGGGGTGCCCAAGACGGCCACCACCACCAGGGACGTCACCCCAAACGGGTAGGGGGCGACAGGGACAGGCAGGTGGGGCACCGGCAGCGCAATGGCAACTTTCATCACTATCATCCCCGCAAGGCCACCTCGTACCAGGACAAGTTCCCCAACGAGGACGCAAAGACGGCAAGGACGACAAGTTGAAGTTCGTGGAAGAGGACTTTGTGAGTAGATAACCTTGACATAGTTCTTCAACACAGAACAGAGCTCTGTTGAAATATAAGATACCATCAGTCAGTGGCAAATGTGTTTGAATTTGCTTACTTAGCCCTGTCAGCCACAGCGTGCTCAGATTCTTGGATGTTAACGTAACTTGAAAAACACAAAATTTGAATGTCAATGTGCTTGAATGTTTGTTTGTTCTTAGCCTTCCCTCAACCCTGAAACAACTGGAAAGCCTGGGACTCAGATGCGACCAGTGGCCCCCCACGCTGGTGTGTGGGGTAAGAGCTCCCAGTCCAGATTGGATTTGGATTCTTGAATACATTTCAAAGCTCTGTTTGATGTCCTCCCTTGTGCAACCTCTCATCACTAACTCATTGTGATCCAGAAAACCCCCCGAGTGGCAAACAGATGGTGTCCAAAATGCTGGTTATCAAGAAGGTTTCCAAGGAGGACCCCAGCACGGCCTTCTCTGCGGGGTTGCCACTGCTGGCGCCTTGCCCACCCACCAACGGCAACAAAGCTCCCATCGCAGGCTCCAGCGTCTACAGAACCTGGTCCCAAAGCCTGCTGTGTGCCCCCACCAAAGTAAGACTCGCCGCTATGTCTGAATCACACGGGTAAAGCGCGTTTGTTGGCGCTGCGCCGTGACTGAAGCAGCCGCTCCGTTTGTGACCGATCATTATATGTCCTGTCTTCCAGAGCACCCAGTGGAAATCCGGGTGGTAGAGAGATCACCAAAGTCTGGCCTCCACATGCCAGGCCGAGATTCCAGTCTTCAACCAGCCCGTCTCTTCAGCCAACCCAGCACCCCAGTCAGTGCACCACAGCACAACACCCCGAAAGAGGTGAGGACGATAGGGGGGGGGAAACTTCCACGATTACAGCAGGCGTTTCAGGATTTTCTAACCCAAACAAGAACCTTTTTAACGGCTGCAGTGTCAGTACTCCTAGTAAAATGTAAAAACTGCCCAGCAAGCGGACTGTTAAAATTCCAGTGCAGCAGTCTGTCCTGAACTCCCAGTTCTTACAGCTGCATGCGTGACACATGTAGCTGGCCTTACCCCGTGTAAGTAAATCACAGGTTTTATCTAAACATAGTAATTATGTGTTAGTGTGGTCGTGGCTGAGATGCTTACTCACATGTGCATGAAGTTTTTCCTTTGCAGCAGAATGTGTCCTCTGTCCAGCGCGTTTAAAATGTGTAATCTTTTTGGTCATAAACTTAAATATTCAGAAGATTTTTCCACCCCCGACGCTCAGCAGTTAAAATAGCTGCTCGCTGTTGACCTATTTTAAAAGACTTCACCGTACAGATGTGTTCCACAGTGTCTCAGTTAAAATGATTGTCACTGTCATGCCTACAGCACCCTTCCAGCACGACCTCCTCCCATAGACATTGCCCCGTCGAGGCTGAAGCTGATGCGCCGTGGTCCGGACCGTAAGAGCGAGTTCCTGCGAGCTCTGAAGGACGAGGGCACCGGAGAGCTGACGACCAGCAGCAGCCCGGGAACATCCGGAGAGGTGGGCGACACTTGGACTGGATTTCATCAACCGTCTCACACACAGAACAACGCTGTACTTACAGGCGGTGACAGAGATGAGATGCTCCTCTCGCGTGATAAAACGCGTTACTGGTTCAGTCCAGTGCAAACTGCAAAGAAAGAAATAAATCATTGCCAGAGGATCAAAACCACAAAAAGAAAATGCTAAAGGCTTCAATAAAATGGGAAAAAAAGTTCATCGATGTAGCACATCCAAAAATAAAGTCATTTATTTGCTGTACGAGACCTAAAGTTCAGATTCAGCATAGTTCCACATTTTCTCAGATGTGTTGGCAGAACCACAAAGTGAGGTTTAGTTTTAATGAATGACATCTCTTAACCACCAAGTGTAACGAGGAGGTTATCGGCTAAATTCCAATCAGACACTGGAGCGCCGTGGCCACCGGAGCTAATCGCGACAAACCCCACCGTGGTCCGATTTTCAAAATACGACCATCAAAGGCTCGGGTTCTGTCACCTGACCCAAGACATTTAATAGTCTGGACAATAACTTTGTGTGTGTGTGTGTCAGAGTAGTTTCATCGTTAGTTTGTGTTAGCCCATCTTCAATGCATATCGAAGCTGTGTGTGCATCAAGGTGTCTTCCTTCTCTGTGCAATCCTAAGTCTTTCTCCCAAGCACATGAGAATCACGAGAGAAGTCTTCTGCCAACTGAATACATCATTATATTTATTATATATATTCATTATATATATATATATATATAGCTGAGGAATCAAAGTCTGAACATTTTGAGCAGCAAACCGACTAAAGCAGCTAAATGTTCCCAGAAATCTTAGTAATACGTGATATTTTGGCTTTGCTGTCACCGTTTGCGCCAACACTTTTCTGAAACGTGTCCTCTTGCTGTGGTGATTTCTCTCAGGGTGAAAGCAGCACCCCAGAGCCCAAAGCCTACAGCGAGGAAGTCTGCCACGAGAATGGTCTGTCCTACTCCCTCAGTGACTCAGACACTGAACACCTGTCCAGCTCCCTGGAGGCAGAGCACCGGTACGATGCTGCTAACGGAATAAAGGTCTTTTCAGACGGAGAGCGACTCTCCGCCTGCGTAGAACGCACTTATCCACGAGTTCTCACTGCACTCCTCATGCGAATAGACAGGCAGACACCGCCAGTGATCACTAAGCGCGGTCACCATGGAAATGGCACAGATATAACTATCCAACTTGTGTCAAATGAAGTTAGTTGGCTGTTACAGGTCGACAGTTTCACGGGACTGTGCCCGCTTGTCAGGTTGGCCACATGTCCCGGCCTGCCTGCTAACCTCCCACTGAAAATGAATTACGAGGCATGTCAATCACCTGCTGTCTGAAAAGACCATTACACACACACACACACACACACACACACACACACACACACACACACACACACAGTCAACTAAGCAGAACATTACCGTGGTTTTCCAGGTTGCTGAAGGCCATGGGCTGGCAGGAGTACCCAGAAAACGATGACAACTTCCTGCCTCTGACGGAGGACGAGCTGAGAGAGTTCCAGACTAAAACTGAACAGGTGAGCACTCAGAGAAACATCCGCGTGGCCGATGCTGATGCTATTTGATCTTTGCCTGTATTGTCACCCACTAACTGCGCGTGTCCTCCTCAGCTGAAGAGGAACGGCATGCAAAGGAACGGGGCTCTCCCGAGGGCGCGGGGTGTGACCCTCCACTTCACCCCCTGGAGGAGTGTGGCGGAGGCGAACGTCGAGGAGGGATCCGAGTCCGAAACTAGTAGCAGCAGCCAGACCTCTGATGACGACGACTGCATCAAATCCTAACGTGGCTTTATGGAACAAAAAAAAAACAAAACACAACTACAGCCAACACAACATCCCAGCAAGCAAATCCCCCTCTTCCTCTCTCATCTTTGTTTTTAGAGCACCATTTTGAATTTCTTTTTTGTTTTGATTTTTTTTTTTTTGTCATTCTTGCACAAGGGAAAAACCAATCATATCCCAGTGAAGGGGGAGATTCCTGCTCCGCCAGACGTCGTTTTCCCTGCGTTTCCTCCTTCACTGCAGTCCCTGCCCTCTTTGACCCCCCCTCCCCTCCCCCCCTTTTCCTCTTTCTTCCTCGCTTTGTGGAACTGAAGTGTTCATCAAGAAAAGAAGGGCAATGAATGCACACTTGATTCTGCTTTAAACAGACTAACTCATTTCATTGATGATGCTGATGACACACATTATTAATGATATTAATAAAAATTGGTTCCTGACAAGCTGATATGTTTCAATATGAATCTGGCTCCTGTGGTGTTTGAGTCCACGCGTCATTCACGTCCCGCCGGCCTGCCTCAGATGTCCGCACCGATCCCACGCTGCCTCGAAGGCAAATCTTTGATTTGTATCAGCCGCAGTGACGAGATAACGAATTTGTATTAAACGCAGCAGCTTCTTTTTTTCTTCTTCTTCTTAGTGCTGATGTATTTTGAAATGTTTCAAGAAGACAGGATTGTAGCCGTGAATGTGTTTTGTAGTGGAGGAACAAATTCTCAGAGGAGCTTCTCCTGAGACACCAGGACAAAACCCACGTCGTTGTCATGACGCTGGTCATATGCTTGGTCACGTGTTGTGTCACAGCTGCTAATTAAATGTTTTGAAGAGAATCGAGCCATTTCCAGTTTTAAAAAAACAAAAGCTACTTTTACTTTTTCGCTAGAAATGTGTAGACAAACTTGAAGTTTCTCTTCTGCCATTCTGACTTGTCACAGCAGGGAAAGCAGAGGCGTCATTAATCATATTAATGATGGATAAAGTCCCAGTAAGTAAATGATTTAATTTGTTTACGCTTGTATGTTTCATTCAGTCACACGTCAGGATATCTGCAGGGAGGATTTAGGTCTGTTCATTTGTTTTTGAATGGACCTTTTTCACATGAAATAATAAACACAGGTGTCACCAATGATACCAGTTAAGGTCCCGTCCCATTCAGGTCAAACAGAGTCAGGGTGCTGCTCTGCTGCACTAAATGGAACTGAGCCTTAAATAATGTCATTGGTAACACCGGTGTCGACGTCAAAATGGCTGCTGTGAAAAAAGGTCCTAAGTGCCAGTTTGACCACCGTTCAGTTAAATGTCAGGCAGAGGGAGAACAGTAAAACCTGTTGTGTTAACTCGGCCGACCGCTGCGTTCAGCGTACATGTAAAATACTCGATGAGGGCATCTTAAAGCTCTACGACAAATTCAAGCAAAAGTGCAATACCCTAGCTCCTTATAGCAAGAAAAGCACAGGTAGAGTTCATGTTGATCCCGTCCTTCATGTGACATGGCCCGTGAGAACAGACAAAGAAGTCAGTACAATGTGATCTGACATCTAATTTAAGAGATGGTTTAAAAAAAAAGAAAGAAAAAGAAATCAGACAATGAGGTTCTAGCTCAGCACTGAACTGTTTGAACTTTGCAGCAGGAGGCGACGGTGTGAAAATAAAAGGATGCCAGAGGTTTATTCATCGAGTCAACAAATAATGAATGCAGGAATGGCCTCGAGCTAAAATGTACTTCCCCAATGTTGAAAGGCATTTCCTCTCTTCACCGTTTGTGTCTGACAGTCATTTGTGTTTGCTAAATGTGAAACAGTCATTTGTATCAAACAATATTCTTTATTTGAACACTAACATCACGACACAGGAAAAAAAAAGAAAAAGATACACATATTTACAAGAGCAAACAAGTGTAGCCACAGTAAGAGCTCGGTGTGTTGGTCAGTCTCTTCTCGGGTGGAGGCGACAAAACGTGGAGGGAGTCCAGCCTCACGGACTGAAAGAGAAGAGGAGTTTGAGTCAGAGTCAGCAGCAGAAGAGTGACATGAACAAACGCTGAATGAAACCTCATTTATCACGCTCTTCACATTAAACTCTCACCTCGGCACTGTTAAGCGTCTCCGTTGGCTTTGTGGACGCCGTTCGTCTGAGGCTCGTGTGTGCCGTTGGTCTCGCCGACATCCTGCTTCACCTTCTTGACCGTGGCCTCCTTCACTGGACTCTCCTCTGGCTTCCTCTGAAAACGCAGACGGGTTCATTCGGATGAGACCAGAGTGTTTGCACAAACCTCGACGGCTCTTGTGTTGGCTTCAACGCCGGCTGCCTCACCTTCTTCCTGACCAGGTGGGAGATGTCGGAGACTGCGGCCCGCGGAGGCGTGCCCGTTGGTGGAGCCGACTTCTTTGGTTGACGTGCCGTTAATCTGCGTAGGGGAGCGAACCGTGACTCATCAGCCGACCAATCAGCTCTGTGTGGGCAATGCTAGAATATTCTTACACACACGGGCCCATCACCGGAGTGTTTACTCATGTATTCGGTGTGTGAGTCAGAGTGCGCCTGCCTTACCTTTGAAGTGGATGACGAGGCACCGTTCTGTGCCGTGGACCCCGGGAAAGCAGAGGAGGTGGAGCCTCCATCCTGACAGGTACATGAAGTTACAGACTTAGCACTGATGTATATATGAACCTCTACACGTATGACGAATGACTCCAGGCCTGACTCACCAGCGCCCCCTTCACGGCCTCAGCAGACGTCTTCAGGCTCTCCGTGGCGTCCTCCACCTTCTCCTGGATCTCCGGCAGCAGGGCCTTCAGCTCCTCCATCTCCTTCCTCTCCTCCGGCAGAGCCTCCGGGCCCTCGGCCTTGTCTAGCAGCTCCTGCAGTTTGTCTGCCGGATAAAAAAAACTGAACGTTAGCGCGGGGGGAGACCCTTCACGGGCCGACGCGCTGATGATATGTCGAAGCTCCACTCACCCAGCCTGCTCTTTATGACGGAGATGGAGCTCTTCAGCTCGTCTACGGCCTGGCCGTACTGGAGGTTTAAGCTGTAGGTCAGGCCGAGCTGGTAGTGAGTCTCAGCGAGCAGGCGGCTGTCTGGGTCCAGGTGCTTCACCTGCAGCTTCAGACACTCCTGGAAATCTTCCAACGCCTGTGAGTAATTTCCTGCAGCAGAGAGGAAGCAAGGTAAGGAGACGGAGGAAGAACTCCGGTGTGAGACGCAGTGGACGGTTTCTGATGCCCGGCGTTGGCACAGAAAGTCACCGAACATGGCGGGCACCGGTTGCAGTGTTTCCAGCAGAAGGACGGTTAGCGGTGGGGAGAGATTTCTAATGTCACCGTTTGAATTTGCCACCTTATTTTTAGAGTCCACTTTAGTCTGCTCACTTTGCGTTCTCCGTCTCTCTTCCACGCACCTGCTCGTTTCTCAGAGGAACAGCAGTGTTTGTGGAAAGTCCTTTGCATTTTGGGCTTTTTTTCTCCCCCCACAGTTCTGTTTTTTACATGAGCAGCTGTGGAGGAGGCGGCACGTGACGCAACGGATCAAAAAAAAAAACAAGAAACGGCCCGACACAGAGTGACAGCGGCACCAACCAGGTGTGTGTCCGCCGTTCTTCACCTGCTCCGTGCTTCTGGGAAAGAACACTGACGCGTCTTCAGCATGACACCAGAGAACATCTGCCGCAGAACGTGTGATTATATAGTACTTTAGATACTATATTTTATATTATGCTATTCATTTTAGATACTATATTATCGATTCCTCTGTGCACCGCCCACTTTGAGAACTGCTGATTTTTTTTTTTTTCCCCCTGCAACGTTTCAGAAAATAGTCTAAAGGCCCGTTTCTCTGAGGGCAGCTGATGTTTACGGAGCTGCTCTGTCTGCCGCACAACACACAGCTTATTCAAATTAGTGATTTAAATGAAGGCACCAAATGCTCAAATTTAAAAAGACTGTAACCTGTTAATGTTGGCGTCCGTTTTTACATATTATTTACTTGAACAAACCAAATCCATCCCTGGCTGCTCTCTTGGACATGTAGACATGTTAGTACCTGATTCAGCGGAGACTTCACCCAGCTTCAGGTGAGCCTGGGCCGCCATGAGCTGCTCCTCCTTCGTCTCTTGCCTGGTTTGAAATAAAAACAAAACAAAATCAGTTCATTCTTGGAAGCTGTAGCGCAGTGATTAGACGATCATGGCTCAGTGTTGCCGTCACCTTTTGTAGATGACTTTAGCTACTTCCAGCATCTCCCAGGCCAGCTGCAGGTTGCCCACCTCCTCGTCCTCACTGTCCTGACACACACACGAACACGCATTTTAAAAATCAAAACACTTGGGCCACGTGTTCAGCCGACTCTTTTAGACGTGTACTTGAGCAGATTGAAGTACCTTCTCGGCAGCGTCGCCTCCTTCACCTTGCTCTTCAGCGTCACCCTCCATCTCTACATCACCGTCGTCTTCCTCCTCCTCCTCCTCCCCCTCTTCCTCCTCATCTGGAACATCAATAAGCTGTTCAGATAAATGCAACAACATGCCATTACAATCAATCAAGTCTGTGGTCAGAGGACAGACGAGGGCAACCTTCTGCTTCCTCGTCCTTGTCTGCTGCTTCAGTCTCGGCCTCCTTGTCCTTTTCTGTCTTGTCTTCACTTTCAGGTTTGGCTTCAGTAACGTCGCTCTTCTTTTCCTCCTCGTTCTCTTTGTTCGCCTCGCTCTGTGGCTCGTCACCAGCCTTGGCCTTTTCCGCGTCGCCGTTCTTCTCTGCATCCTCGCTCTGCTTCTCGCCGTCCTTCTTTTCAGCGTCCTCACTTTTCTTCTCCGCCATGGCGTCGTACACCTGAACCCTCAGCTCATCTCTGGTCTTCTCTGTTGAAGTTTTTTTTTAAAAATCAATTTAAATAACTTATAAAAACAAATGGTCATAACATAAGCACAAATATAAAGATGGTAATTACTTTTAATTATTTTTTTTTTTTTTTTTTACATAAGTTCCTCACCATCAATGTTTTCTGTGCTGTCGACGTTTGAGTCCACGGGTTTCTCTGCCTCCTCCTCTTCTTCTGGGACTCCTTCCAGAGCGTTACCTAAGACCGAGTTCTCCATCCTACAAACAAACGTGTCAGTTAGCTCTGCATTTACACCAGTCTGACACAAAAACACCAACATCCCAAACTAAACCGCACTCCAACTCTATGTTTATTCAAATTTGGCTAAAGACTTCACGATCTTACCGCGCCAAATCCAGCAGAGCTTTACCACACCAGAAGAACGCCTCTCCGCACTCGTCCGCTGTGTCTCCATACTTTTTAGCTCTGGAATGAAAAAGGTTTTACAGTTCCCATCAAACCACCATTAAAAACATTCTTGTTCAGGTCAGAAACATCGAAGGCGGGCTTATAACAAACTTGGGTAAAGTGAATAAAAGTCGTAATATTAAAATGTATTCCTATAGCGTGGTGTCTTCTACATAATGTTTTGTGCAAAGCACAGCTTCTCTGTGCTGGTTACAAACATTTCCCTGTTGGAGGGAAGTCTTAAGATTATACTCATTTATAAATGTATCTAAGAGATACACTGAATAAGGGCCGGTCTTATTGATTCAAAATATTAAAATCAGAGCGTTGACTATCACCGGATGGATACATGCCTGAGTTGATTCTTCTTGCTTTGCCGTACACGCGTTTATTTGTTCTTGTTTAACTCCGTATTATAATAACTACAGATGATCCATTTCGAGGGACGAGCTCTATGCTTTCTCCTCATTTGATCATTGTTTTGCCCGTCTGCTCTGAGTTTTCTTTCATTTAATTGTCAGACGGCAAAATCATGACTGCAAATACTATTCCAGAAATTGAGCAGCCCTAACAGATTTTTTCCCCCCTTTTTTAAAGATTATTTGAGCTTTATTTTGACAGACAGCTGAAGAGTGACAGGAATGCGAGGAGAGAGAGAGAGAGTGACATGTGGGAAAGAGCCACAGGTCGGATTCGAACCCTGGGCTTCCGCAACAAGGACTGAACCTTTGTACACGCGGCGGATGAACATTTGATAACAGCAGGTAAAAAAAAAAAAAAAGTTTTTTTAATCAAATAAAAAAAAAAAAAAAAAAAAAAAAAACTATTTTCTGCATGATTTTAGGTTATTTAAATCAGGCTGTGTATGATATATGAACAAACCTTCAGTAAGTGATGAAACATTTTGGACAATGGCCTTTAAAAACATGTAATGTAAGTTTTCCACACATTTTGAGAGAGCCCACAGCTGGAATTTAATATCACAATGAAACCTCATTTTATGCACTCAAAGTTTTCTGAAATTTACATCTTTAAACATGCAAATGATTCATTATCTAGTTCAGTTTGGTTAATTCTGGGTGAGTTTAGTGAGTTTACCTAAATGTGAACTTTGTTATGGATCCATAACTTGACCTGTGCGTGACTCTACACTCTCGCTTTATTATATTATAAGCGTATATGCGCGGTGTCTTTTGTCTGATGGGTGACTCACAGCATGCCGCAGGCCTCCTGCAGGGAGCTCACCGCCTCCACCACCTTGCCCATCACCAGGTGCTTCTTGCCGGCGCCGATTAGCTTGTTGGCCTCCTCCATGATAGCGACACTGGACAAAGAGAAAGATACTCATCAGCTGGACCAGACTAAAACAAAATCCGAACGCACACACACACACACCAGTAAAACGAGTAAAACCTCTTCAATACTGTAAAGTGTACGTGTGCACGTTATAAAACACACAGTCTGATCACAAACCTTGACGAGAAACAAAGACAGAAAAGCTGAAGACAGAGTCTGGTGGTTTGTTTCACAGCTCCTCTCTTCGCCGCTCAGACTGACTGCGACGTTGTTTCAATTTGGCGCGAAATATTCCTGCCCTTTCCGGTAGATTTCCGGGTTCGTCAACCAGCGCGGGAGACCTCTTAAAGGCACAGAATAACTGGTAAGACACTATGGAGAGCCGGAGGGTTAAATTAAATAAATATGACATTATGAAATACTCACATGAACAAATGCAGAAAAACAAAACAAAACAATGCATCAAAAGTTAATCAAATAATCAAAAAATGTTGTTTATGTTCAGCCCACTGTCATGATATTTAACGTATGTTTCATAATAGATAGCCTAGTTTGGTAACTAATAATCAGAAAACTTTTTCCGTTTTTGTTTTTGCAGGTGAACTCTTTGTGGTTTTAGGTAACCAAATTTTATTACAGAAGAAATGGCTGATGTCTCCTCCCAGACGGTTAACAAATAAACCAGGCAAAACTGAGACAAGACCAAGACCTTTAAAAAGTGGTTTTGAGGCCGATCTTGAGAGCTATACCATTGATAATTAGTACTGAGGTTGTAGTTTGCTGTAATGTTAAACCAGACTGCATTATATTGTGAGGGGTTTCTTATATTTTGGCCACCCCATTTACATACATGAGAGGGCCACAGTATTAGAAACATCTCTCAGTATAATGCAGTCCAGTTTAACACTACTGTAAACTACAACTTCAGTAGTAAACATACATGCATACATACATTACCTATAACTGCTTAACTTCATCAGGGTCATGATTAATTGTACATAATATTCTTTTGTTCTTCAGGTGTACAAAGAGTTGAAGGGTACAGCTATATAACAGCAATCTAGACAAAATTATGTAGACAAAAGGTGACATCTTGCATTTTATCTTGATAGGCAGATGGCAGGCTTAACGATTCATAATACATTTTAGTGAGAGGTAACAGATGAAAGATTAAAAACCTTTGACTGAAAGCTTTGTTGGCCAGTGGTGCACTGCAAAGTCATCATGCGTTAATGGTGAATCAGTTAGAAACTCATGTGAATATATGTTTCTTCATGTGAGTATAACTACTGCACATTTCTGATAATGGTAAACAATTAACGATTTAACCATTCATTTTATAAAGACACACATGTCAAACACAGACAGTAAATACAAAGTTTAACTCCTGTCAGGCTTCATCATATGTCTGTTAATATTCCAAATGTTTGTTCTAAATGTTTGAATGTCTATGGGAATGTCTAAAGATCTGAAATTTCTGAAAGGATGTTATGAAATGTTTGTCAGGCATCTTAAAGACAAAGTCCTCTTAAATGTGTGCAGGGAATATATTCAAAGGACTTTATCAGAGGCTTTAAACTTTTGGACTTTGGACTGGAGGTTATTGCACTATAATGGAAGAATATGCACCATCATTGAGGATGTGGAAAGACTAACTTACGCTGCTGAGGGCAAGCGGAAAGATTTTGTCAAGCTCTGGGAGCCATACATGAATGTCATTAAAGATGGCAATGTAGGCTTCACATGAATTGAAATTGTAAATAATGTTTCTAAATGTTTTTTATTGCATTTGTATTCTACCTTATATTGGTGCAAGTATGTGTGTATGTACTCTCAAACTGTATTGTTACTGTAAGTTTTTGATGGGTTGTTTTGAAAATGACAATAAACATATTGAGCTGTATAGCGAGGAGGACATTTTGTCCACTGGGGGGCATCCTAGAGGTCACCATTGTGTTGTATCTACCATAGTGACCTCCTCCAGTGCACCATATATTCAAGCATGATGGATGCAGCAGTTTAATTAAACTGTTCATGACAGAAAAACTGATAAAACATAATAAAATGATGCTTGGGTGGTACTATAGGTCTATGTATGTAAGTGTGTGTGTGTGTGTGTGTGTGTGTTTCATTGTGCAGAGTCCTACTGTCATGTCCTGCTGTGACGGACGGGGCTTGTCCAGCTCCCTCCTGAGCCCCTACTGTTGACTCCACTGTGTCACTGCCTTGTCAGGACAAGTCTGCACCTGGCATCCAATCAGCGTCACACTGAGACGGGCCTACTTAACCTCACTGTCATCATTATTTTCGACATCATTGCCTCGACAGCTATAATTTCCCAGTAAAACACACCAACAGAACACACCACAGCTCAGCTCTCTTCACATTTTCTTTCAATCAGAGGCAATTGGTTTGAGTGGGGATTTAGTCTCAGGAGAATTTATTTGAGGTTAAAGCCCACACTGCAGACGATTCAAGCCTTATTTATCTTAGCTATAGTTTACTGCACATCCTCGGTCTGATTTATAACACGTGACAGGAGTACATTTAGATCTTTAAAGGGATAGTTTTGGGTTATTTACTATTTGCGTCCTTGGCAAGAGTTACATAGATGTGATGATTGATGCTACATATTTGCCTCTGGGTCTGTCCAAAGACAAAACAAAATGTGTAAACTTAATACAAAAGTGATATTTCTACTGGTAGGAAGATTTTGTCACCTTCAGACTTTTTCACCCATTTTCAGACTTTATGCTAAGCTAAGCTAATCAGCTGCTGGCTGTAGCTCCATGTTTACCATACAGAAACTTGAGTGGTATTCATCCTTTCTTTAAAGGTCCACTGTAGGAGATTTAGAAAGTTCTATTTACGGAATAAGGCAAAAACTAAATATAATATTCATAACTATTGGTTTCATGGAGTCGTCCATGTAGAAACTGCCATGTTTCTACAGTAGGCCAGAAAAGACAAACTAAACACAAGGCTTTTCACATGTTTCACAGATTTTTAACCTTAGCCCTTTCTTGTCAAACTTTATGTTTTCTCCATTTTTTTTTTATCAACACTGTAATTTGTGATCTGTTGCTGCCACTTGGTGGGAGTGCTGATGAAGAATACACACATGATGAAAATTCCACAAAGAAGTGATGCATAGCCATGAATGGGGAAGAGGAGATAGGACTGCATTCATTTACAAATTGTGGGTTAAGAGTACAATTAAATTTTCAGTCCACAGTCATATCCCTTTAATAGAGCTGTTTGGATATTTTGCACGGCTGAATGCGAGCAGCATGATGGACGCACAGACCCCCATTAAATATTCCCTTCCTTTGGAGCCAGCAGTGGAGCTGCCATGCGCTAATTACGTGCATCTGCTCTTAGGTGCGAGACATTAGATGAACACAGGATATCGTTTGATCACTAGCCCACCGTGGTGCTTCTAACAGGAGGTTATTGTGTGTCCCCCTCTTATCTGGCCCTTGATGCGGTACCCATGGCAACGGCATGCAGAGACGTTAGACTGTGACAGCGGAAAAAAGAGGCACAGTGAAGGGGGCTGTTAACAGGGTAGATAACAGCCTCTGAATGTCCAGATTACATAGACTCAGGTGAACTAATATGATCTAGGTTACACTTATCTACAAAGGAGACAGTATATACAGCTTCATTTCCTTCAGTAAATCTGTCAGCATCTCTACACAGGCATTTGATTAGTTACAGTTTATATATACTATACTTTTGTAGTTAGCAATTTGGCATTATGGTCACAAACATAAAACTCTTGCCAGTTGAAAAACAACAATGTGGTTTGAAATGCAATGTGACCTAAAGCTTCACTTCTCTTTTATTGTTTTGTCTAGCAGTGTAACAGTTTTTACACACAAGGCTTATTGTTCGGTGCACAGGGTGTGCTGTATGTCAGGTTTGACACTTTAACCAACAATCTGAGGTATGCAGCTTACTTTGGACAGTGAAACTTTGGTGATCTTTAAAAGAGAACATGGACATTTTATAAACAATAAAACCCTGTCTCGATTCACTTTGTCTTACACAGATAATAATATTAAAGGAAAGGTTCCTGAGGCTTTAAACATCCCATCCCACAGATAACACCTCTCAGTGTAACATCAGGACTGGAGAGCCAAAATGTCATAAACAAAATACATTTTTCACTGATGCCAGTCTCCTTTAGCAGGAAGTAAAATATCAATTATCATCATAGAGAAACTGCCAGTGTGAACATGTATAGACACACAGGCTGCTGCTCCTAAGCCAAGTGAGTATTGCCATTGAGTAAATATAGAAGTGGTGAGGAGGAAATGAAAATGAAAAAAAAATCCTTCTTCAGCCCACAGAATAAGTACAGGATGTTGCAACAGTGCACCACCCCATCCAGTATGTCCCAGTGTAAATATAAAATAGTTTAGGAGTTACTGACAATCCAGGAAACGTGGTGGAAACTGGCCAGCTTGCGCAACGGACCTGCAGAACATAAAGAATATTTAAAACGTGTCTCAAACAATCAGTGTGACTTCATTTACTTTGTTCTTGCTATTTATATGTACAAAAAAAACCGATATGTGTAATATGCTGTTGCTATGATTTTATCTGTTATTGGTGGTTTTTTTTATTAAAAAAACAGGTGTATTAAGAGTACAAACAAAGAGTTCAGTCTTGTATGAAGGAGCCAGGCAGAGGAAAGAGACACTGCCTCAAACAGATGCCCCTCATCAGGGATCAGCTGCACAAAGACGAGCAGACACACAAGCAAACCAATAACAGGGCACGTCATATTGGGAACTGCTGTTTCTATTCTTAGGGAAATGAGTTCCTTCACTTCGCCAATTCACTACTGCTATGCAAATAAACTCCATAAATGTGGAGCGAGCTCATGTTTGCTTGAGTTTTCTTCATGGTTACACATGAGGCTCTCCTGGGAAGGAGGTTACACATGACATTGAAGTGTCATTACACAAATCTTGTTGATAGACACAATAAAAAAAATAAACTGATGACAATGAGTCATGCAATGAAACCGTTCTTCTTCTTTTTTTTTAGTTTTAGATGAACAGATTCAGTGTTTTTCATCTAGAAACTTCTGACTATAGTGACGACGGACCATTTTATTGTCATTTCAAACGTATACACAGTACACAACAAGTGGTGCTAAGTGTGCATTGTTTCGTTTGCAGTGCAAATAAAGTGAAGGACAGAAAGTTGGGAGTGAGAAATGTCCTCAGGCATTGTTAAATAACTTTGAGCAGCATTTCCTGAAGGCATCTCCTCATCGTTTGCTTGTTGCACAAGAGCCTTCACAGGAAAGTCTTTGTGAAAAGTGCAAAGTCATGCTGTGTAGTCTGTATTTCAGATTGGAGGACCAGGCTGAAATCGCGTTCTGGACGGTCTTCTCGCGAGAAGTGAGCGGTGGTATAAATTCCCCAACGGAGCCTGTCAGTGTCTGCACTCCCCCTCTGTCTGTGTGCGAGCCCGTCCGTGTGTCTGTCTGTCGGTGTGGGCTGACCAAAACTGAGGTATGTGTTATAAAATACATTTAATTATTCGTTAGTCACTCTGTTTTACAGTTTAAGTTTTTTAAAGTTTCACTTCGGGTTGTTTACACTTTTTTTTTTTTTTTTTAAGTTGCGGAGCTATAGTTCTTCTTCTTCTTCTTCTTCTATAGTGTTTTTATAAGACTTTAATTCATTCATAATGAATTCAGTAATGAAGCACACTATAACTTTACTCCTAACTCGAGTCTAGAGAAGAAGTGTCGACATATTTGGTGCTTCAGATGATTAGTGTTAGCAGTAAATGATCTAAACCAGCCCAGGTGGCCATATTCCTCAAAGTGTACCTGGTGTTTCATATAAACACGTTGAATAGACTGTAACGATGAAAAATGCGGAAACACCTGTGACTCTCAGCAGAGGAGAAGTGGAAATGGTTAACAGGTTTCGCTTGTTGCCGGTTTAAGCAACTAATATATGAAGTGTAGTATTCAGTGTTGTGGTGCAGCATGAATCTTCGTTTCTCATGATAATTGTTATATTGCTGTGTATAAAAGCATTGGACATTTTCCTGCTTCCACATGACGCTTATATTTGCGTAGTTATGAGAACAGGCTCACTCTGGAGTGCAGGTTTTACATCAAAACTTTACCCGCTTCAGCTTTTTATGGCTGCAACTAACAATTAATAATTAATCAAAGCAAAAGTAAAGTCTTTGAACTCTAGTTGAGTTACTAGCCTGGAGATATCTGTCTGTCAGAAGTCAGATTAACATCAAGCAAGACAAAGGAGGGGGAGCAGTCACCTCAAAGATCGATGTGTTATTTTGAAAAGTAGCCCATTCATTTTCATCTTGTGGTGACAGAGCACGGTCATTGTGTTGTAAGCACGTGGTGTCTGCACTAGAGCGGAAATTATTAGATTTATTTGACACACAGGAAATGAATAGATTATTTTGATGATTGTTTCTTTATGCTAGAAATGAAGGAATGCATATGGTTTGATTTTGGTATGTTGGTTAGCAAAATAGACTGTATGCGCTCTTGATATTAGATTTTCTATCCCTTTTTTTAGATATTTTATAGACATTAAATAATAATCATTGATCTCAAAATGCATCATGCTTTTATAGGCGATTGAACTATTGTGCACTTGTGTTGACATTCTGCGTGAAAGAGACAGTTTCCTTGTCTTGTAAATGAGAGGAAGGGTTGTGGTTCGATGCATGGTTGTGATTTTATTATACATAAACAGATTCTCTCTTCTGTAATCTGGTCAGACTAAAGATGGCTGCAGGCAAAGCACAGATTGGAAAGCTGGCTCCAGACTTCACAGCCAAAGCGGTGATGCCAGGTGGACAGTTCGGCGACCTGAAGCTGTCGGACTACAGAGGTATAAACTCACCCCGCGTCTCATCCTCTGTTGAGTAGGGGAGGCTTTGATGATGCTCTCCTCCGGACTGTGATCCACCGCTTTGTGATCCCACAATATATTGAATAGACATTCATTTACATTACTAAGGACTGAAATAAATTAGCCTGTAATTACCACGGGTGAATTGTCACATGACAGATGGTGTTGTCTGTTTTCCTCTGGCGCAGGTAAATACGTCGTCTTCTTCTTCTATCCCCTGGACTTCACCTTCGTGTGTCCGACTGAGATCATCGCCTTCAGTGATGCTGCCGAAGAGTTCAGGAAGATCGGCTGTGAGGTCATCGCCGCCTCTGTCGACTCCCACTTCTCCCATTTCGCATGGTATTCACGGAGCTTTGTGTTTTACTCACCCACAATGATCGTGCGGATTCACGGCAGACTTCCTCACGCTTTATTTTTGGTTTGTGTTCTCAAAGGACCAACACACCACGTAAACAGGGCGGCCTGGGTAGCATGAAGATTCCCCTGGTGTCTGACACGCGGCGCACCATCTCCACAGATTATGGCGTCCTGAAGGAGGATGAGGGCATCGCCTACAGGTAGGTTAACAGTGCGGAGCTGAGGTATGATAAAGATTAGAAACAATAAAGACAGTGTCCGCTGCTGTGGCTTTTGTTTGCAGGGGGAGATGTTACACTTTTCTTAACATAGAATTAAATGCACCGCCTTCACTTTTCATTCTCGTAACTGCTTCTATCTTTCTATTTCAGGGGTCTGTTCATCATTGACGACAAGGGCATCCTGAGGCAGATCACCATCAACGACCTCCCAGTTGGACGCTCTGTCGAGGAGACCTTGCGTTTGGTCCAGGCCTTTCAATTCACTGACAAGCACGGAGAAGGTGTGTTTACTGTCTCCTGTACTGTGTCCTGTTCCTAAAAGATTTAAACATTGCTTAAAATGTGCAAGATATAACTCCACGAACTAAATATGCTTATATTGATCACTTCACTGTTATACTAAGTCTATGAAGTCTGGAGCTTGCTTTCCATTATCAGGAAACACAGGACAAAGGCCATAAAGGTTTATTCAAATTAAAGACCCATGTTCTTATCAGTGCTAAGGTTCACACAGATTTTACAGCTTATAAAAGAGGGCAATACATTTAGCAAGGTCTGCCACCGATACATTTGCATTATGCAACTGAGATTGATGCATTTCCCTGCTTTAAACTCATGCCAGTAGCAGTTATATATTGCATTTGTACATGACATTCACGCAGATGTCTCATCCCCTGAACGAGGACTCATTACAGGCTTATCTTTTCAGTGTGCCCAGCCGGCTGGAAACCAGGAAGCGACACCATCAAACCTGACGTCCAGAAGAGCAAAGACTTCTTCGCCAAGCACTAATAAGTCCAAAGCCACAGTCTGCTGCCTGCTGTAGGAGATTTTGTTAAGAGATTACATTTCCAGGGAACAATATTTTTAAGTCGGCTGCTGTGCCTGTGGAGGTGTAGTGTTAGGGGACAGTTTTCGTTGTCAACATGCTGCGTGTGTTCTGTTGTCTGTACAGTGAGTAGTGCACCCATGACCAAAGTAATTATGTTGCCGTAATGTATGCTGTTTTAACTGGCTGGTTGTCTGTTTGTTCTTTAATGTGATTCTTTGCTGTTTCATACACAGGACCATAAAAGCATTATTATTGAAATGAAGCCAAAAGCACATCTCTCCATTATAAGGTGTTTTTTTGTGGTTTTGTTTTGTTTTTTTACAGTGCAGTGAACAACACATGTATTTTCATCCAAAATAAACTCTCATACATCTGCAAACATCACAGTTGAGATGTTGTTATGAACACATATCTTATTCTTTATCGGTGTTAGCATCAACAAGTCGAGCGCACGTTGGATCATGTGTGAGGTGTTTCGTATGGTCTAAATGAACAATGACAGCACGTAGTCAAACAAATAAAAACAATGGTGGGTGATAAACAGCAATCAGGCTTATGCTGTATTATTTCTTTGTGTGAAGAGTTGAAATGTAAAATAAATATGCTCTCCAGGTCACCAGATGTTTAATAGTTTGCTGAATGTTGCTGGAAACCAGCCCGAGTGTTATTTATATTAGCTGATAAGACCTCTCCTCATTACTATATGTGTGTAAACAGGTCTGATTCAGATAGGACTGCTTGTTGTTTAATGTGCCGTTTATATTATATCAGTATAGCTCCACCCAACATGAACTATGAAGCACGTTTACTAAGATAACTGAAAACAACTTAAAATATAATATGAATATATATAATTTCTTCTCTGATTTAGTGAGTGCTTGCTTAATATGTTTGATTTAAATTAAGAGCAAGCGTTGTATATTAATAGAAAGAAATATGAATGCATTATTAACTCGATATAATCCCTATGCGACGTAAGGCCCTGTTAGCTAAATGCTAATGATCTGTTTGTACAGTAAACAATGAGTCAGCGCTGTGCTCATTTTGGGCGGGAAAAACAAATGACGTTTGATTAATCTTAATGTTTGACTTAATGTTTGAGTTCAGATAGGCTTACTAAGACTTCGTAGAGCTAAATATTAAAATAGTCTGTGCTAGGAAAGGTGCTAACATCGTACATTCATAGCCTGTTGTACAGCCTGAGATTGTATCTTTATGCATAACGATAACTAGGTTAATTAATCGTTAGCATTGGATAGCTAGCTCGCTTAGCAACAGCAGAGGAGAAGATGGCAGCTTGGAAGATGTGCACCAGAAGAGCAAGGAGGAAACTGCTGAGGTTTGACCACACCGCATGCCAACTAACGTCTTTACTGTTTACTCGCTTTGTGTATTCAATTGCGACATCGTGTGGCTCACTCGAGTCAGCTGCCTTGTCCCTTTACACGCCCTCTCTGCTCGTTTGTTTCAAAGTGGACGGAGTTGTTCATGAGTGACTTGAAAACCGAGCAAGAGTCCCTTGTCTTCGTCAAGAGGATGATGGCTGTGGCCGTCTCCTCCATCACCTACCTCAGAGGGATTTTTCCAGAGGGCGCCTACAGATCCAGATATCTGGAAGGTGAACACCATCACCACCACACACAGTCCACAAGCTCATGGAAATTAAAGCATGGGCCACTTCATAGAAATAGATACAACACTATGTTATTGTTTTACACAGTCACAAGTGTTTTTATACGAAGTAAATCCAGCTTGGGTGATGATAAAGAGGCCAAAAATAACACATTGCAAACACAGAAAGAAGCTCCAGAAAACTAATTAATCGAGTAATAAATTCTGTTTTCGCCTGTGTTGTCATTTCTCCAGATTTGTGCATCAAGGTTTTGCGTGAGGACTGCAACACCTCTGGTGCCAGTAAAGTTGTCAAGTGGTAATTATAATATTCTTACCTTAATACTCCACCAGACAGTACAGTAGTACTTTAGTCTGGTGACCACAGCAGGTAGCTCAGCACTAGAAGTCAGACCTATTTTTAAAGTGGAAAAATCTGCGGTGATAATCAGCACTTGGGCGGCTTGAAGAAAATCGCGTCTCCAAATTGATGTTTTCGGCCTTCTTGTTTTGTTCCAGGATGATGGGCTGCTTCGACGCATTAGAGAAGCAGTATGTAAGTTAACGCAGCCGTGAGCGCTTTGAATTCAGAATGTCTCGTCTGGTCTGCCGTTTCCATCAATACAGCCACTGATTTTCCTCTTGTTCAATGTTGTCTCCCGTCTCAGCTCCAGATTGTATTCATTGGGGTAAGTAAATTTATAGTTGGCACAGAGCTTAGGTATTGAAAGAGTTGCCGACAGTAATTGTACATATTATTGCAATCTAGGTGTACACCAATCGAGATGAACCAAATGTAAGTTCTCTCTTAAAAATGCTAAAAATGCTGTTATCGACTCAGAATTGCAGTGTGTAGTCTGCTCAACAGTAAGAAACGTTTCTTTGTCTCTGTTTGCAGTGTGTTATTGAGTCATACCAGTTCAAATTCAAATACAGTGAGAAGGGGCCACAGATGGACATACTCAGGTTTGTTTGCTTCAGTGTTTTGAAAAGGTCCTCCACGTGTGGTTGAACTGGTGATGATGTAAGCTGCGTGTGTGAAACCACAGGAACAACGACGTGGAGGTGCAGGTGACTTTGGAGGACACCAAGAGAGCCTCGGTGCTGCTCATCAGGAAGCTCTTCCTGCTCATGCAGAACCTGGAGGCTCTCCCCGACAACCTCTACCTCAACATGAAGCTCTACTATTATGATGACAGTAAGAAGCGCTCTGAATTAAGAGTCTAATTTAACTTGGGTCGCGTAGTGGAAACGTTCTCCTGCTGCTCTCCTTCCATAGTCACTCCTGTTGACTACCAGCCGCCGGGCTTCAAGGAGGGCGAATGTGACAGCCTCTGGTTTGAAGGCATGGCTGTGCACCTGAAGGTGGGTGAGGTGCAGACGGCCTTCCACGCCTTGAGAGTGCGCGTGTCAGTGGAACAAGGCCGGGTGGAGAGGCTTAAAGAGGGGAACCTGAAGCAGGTTTCTGAGAGAGCTCCTCCAGAGAGGCAAACAATCACGGTGGGTTCAGAAACAGGATTATTCATCTCACTGTGAGGTAGCATTACATCTTCTGCCAGTTTATTCTAAACGTCTGTAAACACTTGGTTACAGGATCGTCATAAGAAAATATACGACCAAGAGGATCTACCTTCTGAAGATGGTAAGTCTGTGTGTTGTACCAAAACTGTAATCTATATCAAAGGATTTACACTGTGGGCTTTTGTTTAAACAGAGTCTGCACAGTTCAAGAAACCTACAAGACCTTTCACAAAGGTATAGTTGTACTAGAAGCACAGTATATGCAGATATATTAGAGCTTATCATGCATTGTAATCATTCAAACTGGACAGGTGATTATGTGTTTGGTCTGCCTTAGAGAGCTGCAGCTGCCAAAAATCTGGCGAGGAAGAAAAGAAGAATTTAGCCACAACAAGAAAAACAACAGCTCTGTCAGTAATGTAAGCACAAACATGGGCTATTCCTTCATTTTATTGAAGTGTTAAAACTCTGTTTAATGTTGTGTTAGTGTCTATTTGATAAGCAAAATGTGTTAAACAGGTTCCTTCATTTGTTATCTCCACCCACGAGGCAGGATGTTACCATCGCAGTTCAAATTTATACAAGATTGTACAAAAAGTGTTACAAGAAGTGTGATGAATGAAGAATCAAATCAATACCATGTTCAAAGTGCTTCATTTTTTTGTTGTTGCCATTTTGCATGTATAAAAATATATTGATATGTAATCTTCAAGAAATAAAAGCTTGACTTGTAAACAACACTGTAAAAAATGTTTTTCTGTACTTGGACGACTGAATATAGTAAGCAAGAAAACATACAGTGCAAATCATGTATCGCAATGTGCGACTCGTACATGTATTAGTAGGTGAAATCGATCAAGCTTAAGGTCTTTGATTTGATCCATCAGCTGTTTGTTTGTGATTGCATCAGTCCTACTTTTACCTCACATTCAGGAAATATTTAAAAATATCATGGCTCATACTCAGGACAGACTCCCCTCATCATAGCTTGTTTCCCGTCACTTTGAGCACTAAACCCTGTGTTTCAGTCCACGGGTCAGTGTTACATCTCGATCTTCCCTTTGCTGTGCATGTGTGTGTGTTAGAATAAACTGTCCACATCCCCCATCTCCACAAACACAGTCTTCAGCTGGGAGTAGTATTCAATCGTCACCTGGCCGTTCTCCCGCCCGATGCCTGGTGAATGTAAAGATGACAAGTTCACTTCCTCTTCCACTCATGTGACTCAGGAGCATTAAAAATGTTTTTAAATAAGGAGTTACCCTGCACAATGATCAGTTTTGTGATGGTGCGTGATAATATTTTTGACATATTCACAGCAATCATACGTCACTTATACTAACTTGGCCGGTGATGTTTGGTCTGTGTGTTAACAACCAGACTGTACCTGACATTTTGAAGCCTCCAAACGGCACCTCCACAGGAGTGATGTTGTAGTTGTTGATGAAACAGGAACCAGCCTGGAGGTGTTCCACCACGCGATGGGCTCTCTTCACATCCCTACAGACAAAACAAGACACTTTAAGAAGATTCAAGTTCATACGCCGCTATTCTACACCGCTGTGCTGCCAGGTGTGCAGGCTTTTACTCAGTGATGTTATATAACTGTTATATTACTGATTTTGCTGCAATAAAACTTAGATTTGGATCCTCCAGAAAAGTTTATAACAGTAAGTGTTAAAAATTCTCAATTATTGGCCTGTGAGATGACTCACCACGACCCTACCTGGTAAAAACTCCTGCAGCCAAACCCAGAGTGGTGTCATTGGCTCTCTGCAGCACCTCCTCTTCTGTTTCAAAAGACAACACAGACATGACAGGACCAAAGATCTCCTCCTTCACACAGGTCATCTCATCTGTGCAGTTGCCTAGGGGAAACAAGAAAGCACAGGCAAGAGTGATCACTTTCAGCTCTGTGAAATAATAGTCAGTCATCGACGCTATAACAAATGTATTCATCATGGATAAATGTGCGGAAGTCTTACCCAGTACACATGGAGTCATGTAGTATCCACCTCTGAGTTTGGGATCTGATGGGACAAAGGGTTCACCCCCGCACAACACTGTAGCTCCCTAGAAATAGTACAACTGACATCAAGCTCAAAGTTGAAGTTGCTGCACACAAGCATACTGACATACTGCTTTAAGTCTTTACCTCTTTCTTGGCCTGATCAACAAAGGACAGGACTTTTTCCAGGTGTGGTCGGCTCACCAGTGCTCCCATTCGGGTGCTCTCCGACAGTGGATCTCCTATCTTGATGGCCTGCGTCCTCTTCACCACCTCCTCAACAAACTCAGGCAGAATATCCCTCTGAACAAACACCCTTGTACCATTGCTGCACACCTGTGATACATAATCAAATCAAATAATCGGTCTCCATTGATGCATTGTGACAAAATACAAATATACAAGCCGTAACATCCAAAGCAGAACACTGTTTACCTGGCCTTGAGATAGGAAGTTGGCCATGAGAGCTCCCCTCACAGCGTTCTCCACCTCACTGTCCTCAAAGATGATCAGAGGAGATTTCCCGCCGAGCTCCAGAGTCACAGGTTTCACCCCCTGGGATGCCATCTCCATAATCTGTGGGTCATATAAAAGAATATTTTGGACTGAAAATATAGACGTCAACATCTTTAAACTCTACAAATCCTAAATCTTGACTACAGTTCCCAATCATGAGAAGTGGTGTGACGAAAGGTGACACCAAGGTGTTACGAAAAGAAAAGTCAATGTGTAGACTTTCTTGTTCCTGACCTTCTTGCCCGTGGGAACACTCCCAGTGAAGGACACCTTAGCGACGTCCGGGTGGTAGCAGAGTAAGCTGCCAGTCTCCTGGCCGCCCTGCACCACGTTGAGCAGCCCCTCTGGAGCTCCAGCCTCGGCAATACACCTCTGCCAGCATGACCGCCGTCACAGGCGTCACTGGGGATGGCTTGAACACCATGGAGTTGCCTATTTTAGATGACAGAGACATGAGAAACCAAATAAGTAAGACTTGTATTGCTTGACTCATCTAATTAACTACAACATACTTAGATTGTTAATTGTGTCAAGGCTGCACAATGCACAAAAATGAAATATATATATATATCTATTAAATACACAAGGCAGGGTTGCATAAATAATCATCATTGGGGTATGACCATTTAAATTCATTGTGTTGCTGTAGTGCCATCTACTGGTGAAGTGTGCGTATGTGTATACCTGCAATTGCACAAGATGTTAAGGAAGTTTTTGAGATATACTGCTCCTAATAATTCATGGCTTGATAACATACCACATGCCAGGGCTGGAGCTGATTTCCAGGCAGCTATCTGAAAAGGATAATTCCAAGCACCGATACCGACACAGACTCCCAGAGGCTCCCTGCGGGTGTAGGCAAAGGACCCTCCAGGCAGCTGAACATGCTGGCCTTGACAAAGAAAGGGCAGAAGTATAAACTTTACAGAACAAAGGATTTAAAAAGTGCTGACTAGAAATCTGTCACAGACATTCAGACTTTTCTTTTACTAATATCTATGATGACAATACTTAAGACAACAAAGTCCATCAAACCATATTTTCACTAATATCTCATGATGAGCTAGTGTGCCGTAATGGCAGTGACTTACGTGCTTAACTTGTGATTAGTAATAAGTGTGGATCACATTGTTCATAAGTGAAGTTGTTGTCTGTCATGCCTGAGTTATTTGCCTCCAGACTCTTGGAAGGTGACAACATGTAGCTAAAGAGGGAAAGCTACAGTGTACTGACCTGCCAGAGTGCTGGCCAGCCCTGCATAGTACTCTATACACAGTCTGGCAGAGTCCACATCCAGACGGGCCTCTGTGATGGACTTGCCATTGTTGACCACCTCCATTTCAGCTATCTCCTCTCTCCTGCTCTGTGCATGAAAGCCACATTTTGTTAGTAGAATTATAAGAAGACATCCCATATGCACCACTGCATGTACAAAACAGGACATGTCTTTTCAAGAAGCAAAATAAAGTACCAGCACACTTTTAAGCTTTTAAGAAACCAGGACAAGTTCCCATAATCAAGATAGTCTCTGCAACGATTCTTATGTGATCTTTGGACCAATTTATATATTCTCTGTAGCACACGAATGAACCAAAAAAACCCAAAACACCTCAATGATATGGGCAGCTTCAATCATGATCCTCCCTCTCTCCATCCCAGACATTTTACTCCAATGGCCAAAGGCCGACTTTGCAGCCGCCACGGCCTGATCCACCTCCACAGCACCACACGGCTCCAAATGACACAAGACTCGGCCTGCAAAGTGAAACATGTATTGGTGACAATAGTTACATATTCCAGATTCATATAAAAACAAAGGGTTACATCAGCTCTATTTGGCAAGGCCATCTCACTTTGTTTGTTAGTCCTATTTCAATGTGCGTCATTGCTCAGTGAAAAAGGAAATCATTATAAGCCTGTAGGCTACCGGCTGTGGGACACTGTAACGTGGCGTTGACACAGAGGCGTTGAGGGTTTCTTTGATAATAGTGACAAAATAAGGGCCGTCATTGTGCCTGGTGAATCAGCTCTGCACAATAGAGATCAGGCCTCAGAGTTAAAACTAGGAACCAAGCCAACAAAGAGCCTTAAAATCAATAAGACTGAAACGTATACCACCCACAGGATTCCAAGGAAGGTATAACAGCTAGGATGTGGTCACATGACTTGGTGAGCTGCCATAAAACTGGTTGCACATGGAAGTGGCCACGTGTGACTAAATGGATATACTACTGTATATGGGTCAGTATGTAAAGGAGTGTGTTGTTCAAACACAGCATGTGTGCGCAGTTCACTGTCCTTGGAGAAATAAATGTCAAATGCAGATCATGAATTATGTAGAAAGACATTCTGTATATCATCACACAGACATCTTCACACAACACTGACCAAAGTCCACTTAGGAAACAGTGTCAACAATGTCCAAAGACTGGCAGCTTCCTCTAATATAAAATTATTGTTTAGCTTACCCGTTGCAGGTTCGTAAACATTTTCCTTGTTGCACTTCTCTTGGCTCGTCCGTCTCTTCCCAGCCCAGAAGTTCAGCGGGGCCGTGATGTCCACTGAACCCGAGGAGAGGCATCGTACCGCGGCGGCGATGGGAGCAGCAGCGGGCCGCCGCAGGGACCCAGCTAGTCTCTGTAGCATGCTCAGACAGGCTCTGTTGCTCGGACTTAAGCCGATAACTGTAAAACATACTGCAGGTAAACTCCGTGCAACACTGTCACACCATTTAGAGCACTAGAAAGCGTCAAATGAGTTTCTGTCAACTAACTAAACAAAGTTAGCTACAACGAATAGACAAAACCATTTTTTCTTCGCCTTGTCATCATTTTACAGTCATATTTAGCTCTTGGCAAACTTACGTACAGGTTTCTTCACAGTTTCTGTGTTTTTAAGGTTAAATAACTGTTTATAAATGTCCGCTTAACGTTACATTACTCTGCGCAGGCGCAACCAAGAGGCGGGACAACTAATGTTTGACCGTTGTGAGGTCATCAGGAGCGTATCAGCCGATTGGATGTTTTCACTATCACACACAAAAAAAGATAACACTTACACATTAATAGTTTGTTTTATTTAAAAATATATGGATATTATAGTGAAAATATTTTCAAAACACATATATAAATTAATGTAAATAAAATTACGAGTGTATTACACTATCGGCTGTGTTGTGGGAGGAGCTTCGCCTCCAGTGATTTCCCAGCACAGCAGCGCTGACGGCACACTGCAAGTATGGCCGGGGACAGCGAGACACATCTAAGGGACCGTGATGAGAATACCAACGTTATTCGACAACCTTTTCTCATCGGTGTCTCCGGGGGCACCGCCAGCGGAAAGGTTGGCACTGTAGCTAGCTATTCTGACGGTTTTTGCGAATTGTCACGGTCAGGTTTTGGGCTAAATCACGACAGAGGGTCAGACGGCAGCCGTGTGCTCATTGACCGCGTGGCTGCTTCAGCCCGCTGGGGTTTGATTGACAGCTCGATCATCTGTTTAACCATCCTGCTCCTCGCTAGCACCGGTTTAGCCTAGCGTGTTTGTCGTCGGTGTTACCGGACCCCGTGTTTGTTCTGTGGCGTGTTTAACTTTCCGTATGGAGCGGCGGATTGCCGACACACTCAACACTAGATCGATGGTGTTAGCCACCTAGCTCAAATGCCATCACACGCTAGCGATGCCGGTGCGCTAGACAATAGCTGGCTGATGTTCGCTTACCCCGAGGCTATCCGAACTGTTTGTAAACACAGTGGGCTAAATTTCCTCCCACTGTGTACAATATCTCTGTTACGGCTTCACCTGTGTATTCAATAAGATAAATTCCCGCTATGTAACGTTAAACGACTTCTAAGTTGAGTGACCTGTATTAACGGCTGACGTTAAATAACGTTAACCTAGATATTGGTCGACATAATGACTGTTGGTAGACAGGCGGCAGCGGAAAAAAACATTTCCTTAAAGCCAACGCGACCACGTCGCTTTTGTTCCACGCGGTTATAGTTCCAAAAATAAATATCACTGTGCATATTAATGTAGTGTAACATTAACAAAAAACAACCTTTGTTTTAGCTACCCGCTAGTTTAATGTACGCCCCCCCTTCTTCATTGGCCTTTTACAAGAAGTTACGGCCGCGTGGGCAGCGCTGAGCTAACGGCGGCACGCTCGAGCTGACCTCCTTCAAAGACGAGCCGCGGACGTGAATATTTTTGAAGACGTCATACATTTCATCCTCTAGAAGCGGGTGGTGATTAATTTGTCCTCTGCTAGAAACCGCGCCCAGCTCTGTCACTGAGGTGTTTCTGAGCACGGAGCCAAGAGAAGAGTTTAAAATTGAAGCGTTGTTTCCCCCGTGCCCGTTCGTCCAAAAGTGTGACGCCCCTCACAGAGTTGTCTGGACGGTTTTATTTACTGAGGTGCAGCGGTGATTCTTAGGCTTGGCTTTTCTATGAAAAACACGCCATCAGAAATGAAGCTGTGAGCAGGTTCAGTTGATAAATTTCAACAATTTACACACCCTCCATTATTTGGGATGATAAACTAACACCCCTTATTAAATGGTCATCAGGTGGCTAGAGTCAAATGTCGTCCCAAAGCCGATTCCTTAGTCGAAATAAAATCAAGAAATCTTGCTTTGTATGTAGTGAAACGGCTTTATTAGTATTAAACGATTAACCAGTTTGTCAGATAAGACTCTGAGCATTAAAGATGACGCGGTAGATTGGCCCATTAAATGTCCGTGGATCTCTGATGCGTGCCCCTGAGTTCATTGTGGCCCCGTTTCATGGACACAAAGGCAGCAGAGCCTCGGGCAGCAGGAGAATGCCCAGTCAGCACTGGGTATGAGATTCATTTTGGTTGGGAAGGTCAGTGGGGACAAACATGGTGGGCCACCGTGCAGTTCACCTATGGGTTAGCTGACTCACACAGAGTGGGGGGGGAAAATTACCCACCCACACCACTTCCTGCTACATATGAGTAAGTGTCGTGCTGGCGCAGGCTTGAAACCTTTTCGTCATAGCTTTCACTTGAGGTGACGACTATGAAAGCGCCGGTGTCGCTTCAGCTTTATCTCTTTACTCTAGTACATCCGTTCACGTTCTCATCTGTTTCCACAGTCGTCCGTGTGTGAGAAAATCATGGAGCTGCTGGGCCAGAACAAGATCGACCACCACCAGCGGCAGGTGGCGATCCTCAGCCAGGACAGCTTCTATAAGGTGCTAACTCCAGAGCAGAAGGCAAAGGCACTTAAGGGCCAGTTCAACTTTGATCATCCAGGTATGCACACTGAATACTTGGTGGTGCAGCTCATGCACTATGTGCGGTTTCTATACCTTAGCTGGCTTACAGCAGGCATGTGTGTGCTACTTGTATCCCAGATTTCACCTGCCCCAATAAGTCTTTTTCACACAATTTGAAACCAGAAACTTCGTCTACGCGTGGAGTTTCACATGCAGCAGTTTGTGGAATTTGGTAACAGCTGCTTTAGCGCAGCGCAGCTTAAGCATAACGGCTTAGATGACGACAACTAACTGAAGCAAGCAGATTGTGAAGATAATGTTTAAAACGGGCTCGTGTTCAGCAGCGTACTTTGCTGTCACGTTGATATTTATTTTATTTTTTTTCAGTGCGCCTTTGGCAGAAGCATAGACTCCATTTTTGGAGCCCGACTTTGCCCCCTCTTGCCCCTGCTTCCTTTCTCGGCTGATTTTAAATCCCCGCAGTCAGCAGGCCTTTCTCCGAGGCAGCTGCTCTAAGGCTCAGAGGCCGAACCCAACACCTGTTACACGAAAGGGATTCCTAGGTTACCAAACGTGCAGTGTGGGCTCCCCACGTGTCCGTGAGCTCACACCAAGCTAGGGTTAAAACGCTGAAACATCACATAAAGATCACAACTGAGCATTCACCTTTTCTTTTCTTTCTTTCCCCCCCCCTCAGACGCCTTTGACAACGAGCTGATCATGCAAACACTCCGACAGATCCTGCAGGGAAAGACTGTCCAGATCCCAGTTTATGACTTTGTGACTCATTCCAGGTGAGAGCGTCTGTTGCACGCGTTCCTGCCGAATAGACACCTAATCTCCCGTGATGTCCCATTTAACAGGAACCCGAACCTCATACATGCTTTATAACTCGACCATGTAAGCAGTTTAAATAACATGTCTGGGTGTAGTTGCTGACAGATGGGAGGAAACTCCTGTGTGTTGTTCCAGGAAAGAGGAGTTTGTTACGGTGTATCCGGCTGACGTCGTCCTGTTCGAGGGCATCCTCATGTTCTACTCGCAGGAAATCAGAGACCTCTTCCAGATGAAGCTCTTTGTTGACACAGATCCAGACACACGGCTCTCGCGCCGAGGTGTGTGTGTGTGGTGAGAGTTGGGTTAACAGGCCCCATGTGTGTAACAGTCGTAGAGTAAACGATAAACCAGAGTAAGTTATCTTGTTGTAGCAGAAACATTTTCACACCAGTCTGATTTCTGCCAAGTCACTAGTGGTGGTGGTTTTTACATAAATGTATTTTTCTCATTTTGGTAAATGACCAGTATTTAATATTGTCCTTTTTTTTGTGTGTGTGTGTTTTCAGTTCTGAGAGACATCAGTGAGCGTGGCAGAGAGCTGGAGCAGGTCCTCACACAGTACATCACGTTTGTGAAACCGGCCTTTGAAGAGTTCTGTTTACCTGTAAGTGACTTACAACCGTCTGTAGCTGTGCCCGACTGATGCACTGGCACATGGCCGACGATAGCTTGGACATTTATTGGTTTTAATATCTATGTCAGCCAGTGCCAAACAGGAAAAAGGCCTGTGGGATAATTAAGAAAGTGATGCATTACAATGTTTGTCCACCAGAGAGCACTGATGAGTTCTAACTGTAAACTGGCCCACTAAATTCACGTCTTGTCACGGTTCTTTCATTTTACGTCCGTTTATTAAACTGTTGGTCGATTTTTTTATATGATGAGCACACATTTGATCATAAGTGTCTTAACACTGACCGCATCTTTGTTTCTACCAGACAAAGAAGTATGCAGATGTGATTATTCCACGAGGAGCCGACAACCTTGGTAAGTACAGTTATTAACAGTAAACAGTGTGCAGACATCATTGTATTTATCAGCATGGGAAAAGTTATTGTTGGGACACACAGAGCGGAGCTTTGCTCAGGGGCCACCTTCATTTGTGAAGAAAGTGTACTGTTTGGGACTAGTGTCTGTTGGCGACATTAGCTGCTAACAGCTTAACGCCAGACTCTGTGAGCAAACTGATGTAAGCACCAGGTTCAGACCGGGAGCACAATGCTAAATCAGCCTTCTTTCTCACTTCTTGCAGTGGCCATCAACTTGATAGTACAGCACATCCAAGACATTCTGAACGGCGGACTAAGCAAGCGCCACAGCGGCTGCATGAACGGCCACAGCACTCCACGTCAGCGGCGGACCTCTGAGTCCAGCAGCCGGCCTCATTGACCTCATCACACCTCTCTTCACAAGGCGGAGAGGGGTGTGGGGGGCTTTGCGCTGTAAATAATGCCTGCTGGCATCCCGGTATTTAAGAGAGAAAAGAGATGCAAAAAGAAATTGAAATGCCTTTTATTATTATGACTACTCTTTTTATTAGTTAGTTTCATTGTAATTGTTGAACTTGGGATTTAAAGTAAAAGAGAAACTCTTGTGATGAGACCATGGGTTAAAAATTGACCCAATGCATTTTCTTCCCAGATTGCATTTTTTTTTTTTTTTTTTTTTTTTTTAAATGTATCCCCTGCTGCACCATGGGAAAAATCATGCCGCTAATGAATAAAAAAAATGAGGGGGATCCTTTTACTTTTTTTTGTAATGTCTGATAAAACTTGAACCCCTAATGCCTCGGGGGCATCTGAGAAACGTTTGGGTGGGCACCGAACCAGAAGGATGTGGCTCGAAAGCCGAGTTAAAGAAACCAGGATTGCACTCTGTATTCGTACTGACAATCTTGGAAGTGTTTGTTTTTTTTTGTTCAGTGTTTAAAATTTCCTCAATGTGTTGTGTGGTGTAATATGTTACGCTCGAGGTCTGTTTACTACACAGTGTCCCCACATTGATTCTGTATAAATGTCTGCAGCAGCAGTACCACACTACATGATTTACTGTACTGATTGTCACGTGACTGTCAGACCAATGAAGCCAAAGGCTGCAAGGTTTGACTGACAACTGTATTAACTCAGCCTAGTCTCATGGGTATTGTCACACGTCTGCGATGCATGTACCCTCTTATTAATGGCCTATTGATGTATGATTTTTCTCATTCAAAACGCATACAAGTGCTCCAGTTTTGGTCAACGGAATGAAATCAAATTTGCATCTACAATTTACTTTCCCAGTTTAGGTGGTCTTTGCCTGCATTCAGCCCTGTTCAATGAGACAAAGATATGACATGTATACTCAGGTTGATAATACAGTTTTGATTTGAAATGCCAGAACAAGGGTGGTATTATAAAGGTGATCAATGCCGCAGCAATATCCGTTTTTCCCAGGTGCGTGGCTATAAACCACCGAAACCCACCACAATGCCTCTGCGAAGTTGCCTCAGGTTAACATGTACAGTAAGTATCCACACGAGAAACCAGTTTCCACTAACTTAAGGTTACAATAATAAAAAAAAACCAACTGTTGAATCAATTTTGTATTCCATGTGCTGTATTTATTGTGTATAGTGCAATTGAATGAATGATTTGTACCTTTTGAGATTTGTACTGTATGGATGTTGAACTGGGTTGGGATGATTTATAAGTGACTGACGTCAATTGTCAATAAACTGATGAAGCTGATGCTGAAGTGTCATTATTGGGTCAAAGTTAATGAGTTTGCACGCGTGTATAAAGGTAACCACTGTATATGTGAACAAAGACGTGGGCAATAATACGTACGTCCACCAGGGGGTGCTGTAGTTATGCTACCTTTGGATACCGTGGGACGTTATCATTTTAATACTGGCATTCGTTCTGAATACTTATGAATGCTTCTAGGTTTGGTTGTCAACAGCATTACAAGACATTACTGTGGGTGGTATAAAATGAAAAAAATGTATTACCATATATACTGCAAACATAATGCACATTTTCCTATTTCAGCTACATTACGCCTAAATAAAAGCTGTCCTGCTCGATTTCTGAATGAACACACACGTCAAAACATTACTGTTTTCACTCCACTCTGTCATGTACGTAACTAAACCATAAATAAAAATTAGAAATATAAAATAAAAGAAGAAATAACGTAAAAACATGTCCTCTATGAGTTAGAAGTCCGAATGTACGAGGAGTACCTGAAAGCAGCACGAGGAGTTGTCAGTGTGGAAGCTTCAAGATGGTGGTATGTGTCTCTGCAGCATGTTTTCTGTGAGCCACTGTAGCTCAGTCTGGGTGAATTTTAACCTCTCATTGTGTTGTGTGCATGACAGAAGTTTGGCCTCCAGTTTAAAGCCACTCTGGAGAATGTCACCAACGTGAGGCCGTTGGATGACGACTTCCGCTGGTTTCTGAAGGTAGGATGACTGTCAAGCTAACATGCTAACTCACTTCTTCACACATTAGTTCATCACCTTGTTTCACCCCCTGTGCTCGTAATATTCTTCATTTTTTATCACGGTCTTGTGAGAGGAAATGTTCTGCTATTAACCCGGACCTGACATCTAAATAAGGGAACTTTAAAGATGTGTGTAATGTTTTGTATCTTTCCCATTTGATGTAGCTGAAGTGTGGAAACTGTGGAGAAGTCCCAGATAAATGGCAGTATGTAACCTTAGTGGTAAGCACATAAATAAACCTAGTGTTAACACAGTGTTGTCATACATTGTCACACGCAGTACCCAACCTGTTTTAATGTTTCCGCAGGAGAGTGTGCCTCTGAAAGGAGGCAGGGGCAGCGCCAGCATGGTGCAGAAATGTAAACTCTGTGCCAGGGAAAACTCAATTGGTACGAGCTCACCTGTTGTTTGAATTTGTCTCTGTTTCCTGAAGTAAAAACTGTGGAAGTATAACACGTCAGCTGTTTTCTTACAGATATCCTGAAAGACACAATCACACCTTATAACGTAAGCAAACGTCTTGTAACTACTCACAAAACTGTTTTCGTGCTGCCTGAAATGTGTGGGGAGTCAGTGTGCTGCTCATGTATAAGATTTTTGAAATCTTTTTCAACAAATACAGAGAATCTGTCACAGACCAGCAGTTTTACGTTTTTTTTGCATGCTTCTTCTTCTTCTTCTTCTTCTTCTTCTTCTTCTTCTTCTTCTTCTTCTTTGTGTGTTTGTTTGATTGCAGGCCGAGGACAGCGAACGCTTCAAGACGATGGTGCAGTTTGAGTGTCGAGGTCTGGAGCCCGTTGATTTCCAACCACAAGTAAGAATCAATGAAAAATGTTTTACGACTTTACGAAATTCTTTCAACAAAGGTGTCACTAATAACGTTAACTTACTTAACATAGGTTAATAATAGGAAGGATAGGATAGGAACTTATTTAACATAAATGCTGCCTTCCATGGAGGTGAGCCCATTCATTGGCTCTGGTATTAAACATGCTGACTCACATTGATTAATGCACCTGTACTCTCTGCTGAGTCAGTATATTTGTTGTGGATGTGTAATGCCGTGTTACTGTTTTTAACCCACTGCAGGCTGGCTTCGCTGCACAAGGAGCAGAGTCTGGAACACAGTTTCCTGAAATCAACCTACAAGAGAAGGTCAGTTTAGAAAGATGATTAGAACTTGACCCAGGACATCATCATTTTTGTTCAGATGTTGTTTATTGCACACGTGTTGACTTTTTAGAGAATACTTGACTTGAAATTGAATTCCATGACCACACATTCATACAGATATGACAAAACAAAGACCAGAAAAACAAAAGAAAGGAAGGGGTGATATCAAAAAGAGACACTAGCTTAGGTACGCGGCAAAAAAGGTCAGGTGCCAGCAGTGGTAACCGGAAAATAACCCAGATAATGCACAGCAGATGGTTTAACTATTATTACCAACTTGGATTTTCAGAGAGAAACCTGACTGTAGAAGAAAATCAATCAAACACTGGTTGTCCTACATACTTCAGAAACAGAAACAAGCAAACGTATATATGAACAATCCTTCACCGCAATATGAATCTAAATGGAACACAACATGTTCAACAATAGTCCATGAACCATCATGTCCACAATCCAGTGTTTGCACGGGATTCATTAAACCAGTTTTCTAAACTTAAACAGTTGTGTGTCCACGCTTTAAAGTGAAATGTTGTCATCTTCTCAGAGAAACATGCTAGTCCAATTAGCTGTTGTGTCATTTAACGAGTGATTCCAACTACTCAGATAACACACTGTAAGGCATACTGGAACATTTACAACTAAGTTTGAACTGAATAAAGGATACAACAATACAAAAACTGCTGCTGGGCAGGGCCACAGTTGATGCATTAGTGTACCTGTACCACTGC
This sequence comes from Nibea albiflora, assembly GCA_014281875.1. Lineage (NCBI taxonomy): Eukaryota > Metazoa > Chordata > Actinopteri > Sciaenidae > Nibea > Nibea albiflora. The sequence continues at coordinate 10,132,195 of CM024798.1, read as the reverse complement.
AGGCATGTCAACATAAATCTGAACACACTGATGCATGCTCTTCATTCCTTGTGGAGTAAAAGATGTCCTGAATTTTAGTTTCATAACGTTGCACCTCACACAATTAAGTTAAGTTTGCTTCCGTTTTCCTAAATGACTCTCAGTGTTTACAGCATGTGACCGCCTCTTTCATCCATTCAAACTGGCAAACCCTTATTTTGTGCATTTTCAGGACTGGACAGACTACGACGAGAAAGTCAGCGAGTCGGTGGGAATATATGAAGTCACGCACCAGTTCAAAAAGTGCTGATGTCACCATGTGACGAGCCTCAGAGACGGGCGTATGAACACTATAGCTGAACAGGCCTCTCTCCTGGCATCAATGGATGGCTCAGAGGCTGAGGCGGCGTGGTTTGGTCGATGATGGACATTAATGGGTGTAACACAACCCGATACAACAAAACAACAGCAGCTGTATAACATGTGCAACAACTGTGGGCTTTCCACTTTTTGCCACAGCAAAATACAAAAAAATAAAAGATGAAAGATTGCGTTTTATTTGACTGATGACATTTTTTGACATTTTTATTCTTTGCAAAGGACATTGACAGTACACACACAGGCTGTAGCATGAGATACACAGGAGCAGAGTATCAGAAACTATGATCTTCTTCCCACAGCCGAGCTCTGCAGGAGTGAGAACCGTTTATCATACTGGAAGCTCACAATAGTTACAGTAGTTGTCTGCTGGCTTCGCTAAGGACAAGGAGATATCACCGAGTAGAAGGACATGAGGTGACCGTGAAACATCTCCTCTATGCATATTGTAATACATTTGTACTAGCACACAGCTACCATTTTCACACCATCTACACACCTGTTGGGATGAGAATCTGTCCTCAGATAATTAATACAATGTTCTGCCGGGTAAAATATTTATATTTAAAGCTCAATTAAGGACTAATTTGAATGTCTAAATGAGAGCTTCTCCATCAGTCTCTGTGTGTAGTCCAGTAATGTGCTCAAGTGCCAATCAAAAAAAAAAAAAGCGCTCACTGCGCATGCTCACATTATATCACTAGCAGACAGAAAGGCGTAGTTTTCCCACCGAGTGAAGCATCAGCTCCGACATACACGATCTTCGCCGTGCAGTGCGTTAGCCGGAGCCTGTCGGTGCTGCTGTCTGCTGCTCACAGACTGTCTGTCCCCACCTGGAACCAGCTGCTGAAGAGAACCGACCATGGCTCCCAGAATGAACAGGGTGTTTGTCATCGGCGTGGGCATGACAAAGGTAAACTTCACACCTGTTTTGTCTCAGACGACCTGCTGTAGGGTGTAGCATAGTTGGCTAACTGTGGGGATTGTGGTGTATTGAACATGTCCCTCTTAAAATAATGTCAGCTTTTCTTCTTTTAATGTCACAGTTAGATAACAGCTCACGGTGTTTAAAAAGGTCCCGCATTGCCCCCATTGTGTCGACAGCTAACACTACACACTGTCAACATCAGCCGACTAGCTAAGTTAGCTCAAACTAGGTAACGCCGTTTGTTTTTAGTTTTAAAGTTGTCTGGTTTTCGTCAGTTAGGTTTGAGTTAAATGCTCGGCTGTATGTTCACATTTTGAGTCCATAGTTCATGGCTAACAGAGCCGCGATCTGTGTTAAGGGTCATCGCTCCAGCAGGCTGCTAACATTATGACCTGTTACTGCAGAGCTGCTTGACTCAACAGTTCCTCGAGTCTCGTGTTTTCACAAAGCACGTTTAGTGGACATTCATGACAATGCTGCCACTATGAAACTGTGACTGGTGTCACTGCACAAGCCCAAATCCTCCGTCAAACTGAGTGAATATTTCTGTTTCACATACGCTCATGCTCTGTCCACCCTGAGGTGCCACCGATACTACTCTTTCTCTATTTGATCATCAGTGTGGTGTTTTCAGTGTCCTTCAGTTTCACATACAAAATTCCAAAACAAATGCGTTTCGCTGTGGAAGATGGTGCCAAAATGTCAAGACGGAAACATTGATTAAAATCTTAAATGACAAATGCATTTGTATTTTTTACAGTTAAAAAGTATTATAGGAATCACTTTATTGGCCAGGTGTGTGAGGAACGTGGCTCTCCTTTGTACATACAGGTTATTATCAGATATAATCAATTCAAAGTGCAGCTTGTCTTCCACACAGCACTAACATTTGTTAAAAAAAACAAACTATGAAATTAGTTGCAGATTATTTTTCTGCCAATCCACTAACATTTCATGTATTATGTCTATTTGGAAGTAGGGTTGCAAACTTCTAGGAATTTTCTAAGTGGGAAACTTTTCATGGGAATTAATGGGAATAAATGTGAATATACTGGGAATTTACAATATCAAGGTTGTCCCTTAACAGGGAACTTAAATATGTTTAGGGAAAATATATTTACCAACCAGTACTTCCAGTTATGCAAGTACACTCAATTACATGCACATAGCACACTGCTTACTGCAGGTTTATTGAGGCCATGCCCCCTATATGCACAGGTGATTTCTGAACCTGGACCACCTTTGGAGCCCCGAGTACACAGAAACTATTGAACCCACACATTTGATAATCATTTGATAATTAAAACTTCTACCTACAAATGTTATGTTGAAATGTTTTTTTAAGTGTATTATTTTACATGTCTGCTTATGACAAAACACAATATTTATATTTATGTATGGATATGACACAGTTTGTTTAAATTACCTCCAGTAATCCAGTTAATTCCCATAAATTTGCAGAATTCCCATGGAGTTTTCGATTTGGAATATTTCCCAAATTCCCCAGCGTAACTTCTCATGGAAAGTTTCCAGAAATTTAAAACTGGGAACTTTCCACCCCTTTGCAGTCCGATTTGCAAATCAAGTTCATCACATGAACCTGTAATTGAAGTTACGTCTAATGTAATGGTTTCGGTGACAGTAAAGATGAATGTTTACTAGTGCAAAGGAAACAACCTCAGAATGAGATGCGATGGCTCATGTTGAGTGACACTAACCCTCTGTCTGTCACTCTTCTCTATGTTGCTGCAGTTTGACAAGCCCGGAGCCAGAGCCAACTATGATTACCCTGACATGGCCAAGGAAGCAGGTGCTTATCCTCACAGAATGCGGACGTTGTCACTCAGAAGATACCGTCTCTGAATATCTGTGGGACGGATCTTGTTGTATAACATGTAACAGAGTGTTTTATTACTGTGTCTTCATCCCATTAGGTCAAGATGCTCTAGCAGATGCAGGGCTCCCATATTCTGCCATCGAACAAGCCTGTGTTGGATACGTCTATGGTAAGACCTTGTTGTCAGTTTTATGTTATAAATAATGAATAGTACCAACTTTTATGTTCTCATACATACAGTATGCTCTCAGGACACACCATTTACTATACTATAAAAATAAAAGTGTGTGTCTTTCATATTGTTTTTACCTGAGTAAAAAAAGTAAAATAAATGTCTATAAATTCCCACAGGGGACTCCACATGTGGGCAGAGGGCCATTTACCACAGCCTGGGCCTGACCGGGATCCCCATCATCAACGTCAACAACAACTGCTCCACAGGCTCCACGGCTCTCTTTATGGCACGGCAGTTGGTTCTGGGAGGTGAGTGAAGCCAAACAAAATCTGTATTCTTTAAAAGGAGCCTAGAAAATTGATTTAATTTCTCTGCAATACAAGCTTTGCATCACTGCGTCCATAGAAAACTTTTAATAACTGACAGCATAAATCTTTGAGGACTTTCATCTCCTGTCATAGGTGTTGCGAACTGTGTCCTTGCCCTCGGGTTTGAGAAGATGGAGAGGGGCTCTCTGTCCTCAAAGGTATAAGACTAAGTTGTTGTACTGCTTGTAGAGGCGGTGGGCAAAATAACATTTCACAGTGTGCCTGCCATCCACCCCCACAGGTGGTGTTGTTATCGTGTACATCTGCTGTAGCTTTCGCTAGCGGCTCTTAGTGAAAAGAGAAAATATCAGCTGGTGTCAAAGCTCTGTAAACAACACTCCGATGTGGTAGCAAATTTCTCTAATCAAGCTGTCTTTTTTTACAAGGTGAAAAACGGTATAATGTTATCTTTTTTTAAAAAAGTATGTGTTTCTAGTTTGAGGACAGGACCAATCCCATGGACAAACACATGGAGGTGATGATCAACCGCTATGGGATAGTGGCAGCTCCGGCAGCACCACAGATGTTCGGCAACGCTGGCAGGGAGCACATGGAGAAATATGGTAAATGCTCTCCACGTGAATACAAGATCTAAAGTTTTGAAGTAATGTCTTGCGCTGAGGTCATACCATATTCATGTCCAGTAAACGCTTGTGTCAATGTTTGAATCTCTTCCAGGCACAAAACCTGAACACTTTGCCAAAATTGCCTGGAAAAACCACAAGCATTCCACCAACAACCCGTAAGACACAGTTAACTCGTAAGAGCTTGCTGCCTCAAAATATCTTTCATTTCTTTTCAAGTCTGTGTGTGTGTCTCCAGGTATTCCCAGTTCCAGGATGAGTACAGTTTGGAAGCAGGTGGTTAAATCCCGGAAGGTGTTTGACTTCCTCACTCTGCTGCAGTGTTGGTAAGAGCCACACTGATTTACAGTTATCTTTTGAAAATAGTTTTAGTCTTGCCTATGTCACGACAGAGGCTGTCACACGGTCTGTCTGTCCTGCTCTTCCTCTGTCATCAGCCCCACTTCAGATGGTGCTGGAGCAGCTGTTTTGGCCAGCGAGGCCTTTGTCAGAAAACACCATCTGGAGAACCAGGCAGTGGAGATTGTGGCGCAAGAGATGGTGACAGACTTTGCCTCCACGTTTGAAGAAAACAGCTGCATTAAGATGGTAAGAAGCTCGAGGCCCAAGCTTAGGCTGATCAGACGCACAACAGTAAATGAATGCAAACACACAAAACCACTAAGAAACTAGACAGACCACGAATAAATGTAAGGTTGAGTGGACAGGCTGAAGAAGGGTTGTTTTGGAGGCTAACCCCGGAGTTAGCAGCGTCCATACGTGGCATCCTGGGACTGTGGGAGAGCTGGACAGACCTCACAGGTCCGTCATTTCACGTCTACCAGGATCTCCTGGTGGAAATGCAACAAAGGCGTGTGCTGTGTGTTTTCTCGCAGGTTGAACCATGCCTGGATTTCTTTTGCATTTAAAAAAAAATAAATCTAGGAGAGTAGTTATTCCCAGTGAATCAGCTTCTACATATTGCTTATATATCATCATATTACTTAGATGCTTGCCATTATTTTTGTAAACCAGGGAGGAGAAAATCATCTTTAGGGAATTAGACCAGCTGACGCACAGCCAGGGTTAAAAGCTTTAGTCATACTCCTCCAGGCACTCGAGTGTTGACGATAAACTGCGAGTGTAAAATGAATTCATTCATTTATAATACATATATGTTCTTAATGAGTTTCTAAACATTCTTCTTCATGTTCTGTTCAGGTGGGATATGATATGTCTCGGCTGGCTGCTAAAAAGTGTTTCGAAGCTGCGGGTCTTAAGCCAAGTGACGTGGATGTGGTCGAGCTACACGACTGCTTCTCAGCCAATGAGCTCATCACGTACGAGGCTCTGGGGCTGTGTCCAGAGGGTGAGACCACAGCTGTTCCACCTCCAGCTATTTTAAAACTTTTCCACCGTCCTTCCACCTGAATTCGGATTTCTACTTTTAGGAGGGTACATCGATGTGAAAACGGTCCAGGGTTAGGAATGTAGCTAGTGAAATGAGTTTTTTGACTCTGGTCCATATGGGTTATTTAAAGTATCTTCTGATAATCTACAAAGAGCTAGAGGTGCTGAGCTGAGTGGGCGGTGTGTGACAATATTGTGTCTGTCTCACTGCTGAACCGGTAAGAAATCACTTTGAACGTGGTGCCTCCTTGTTACTGGGTTATGAGGCTCTGAAGGCTAAATATAGAACATGTGATTCTCTCAAGATCTATTCTTACACTGAGTGCAAGCTGAACCATATGGACAGGAATATTCTTATTTATATCATAGTGTTTAGCTTTATTGTCATACCAAATAGAGAGACAGGGCCTACAAAAAAAAAATTATAAAGTACAGAATATTTCGTCTCAGTTAACATTCATGAGCTCATGATAGTATCTGGTGCCTTCCCTGAGGTCTGGAGACACATTTACTTACTTTTTTGCATTTTCAACGGCACACATCAGACCACCAACAGTGTTTGTAGTATTATATCACTTTTTATGATGTATGATTTACCACTGTGTACAAACAAAGGTGCGTTTGTTGACAGCCTTTTTGTGCTTAGTTGCTACCATACATGTACCGATGATATTGTTAAATTAATTAATACATTTCACTCCGGACTCTGTTTCTCAAACTCTGCAGGTAAAGCAGGCGAGCTGATTGACAGAGGAGACAACACGTACGGTGGCAAGTTTGTGATCAACCCCAGCGGTGGTCTCATCTCTAAAGGACATCCTCTGGGAGCCACAGGTACGCCGAGCCACTGACTCTCCATTAAAAACCGCTTATTGTACACTACACTTGAATAATAAGTGTTCAAGAGGTAAACATTTTTGTCTCGTGGCGCATCGCAGCATGTCACCCCCCCCTTTCTCTCTCCAGAACATGTTTAAAAGCATTTGCAGCCAGTGTTTGGTTTATCTGGTTTGCTGCAGCAGATTCACCGTTGAGAACATCGGAACAACTTTTTGTATTCATTGCCAAACAGTTTTCGCAGTGGCCACCAGGTGGCATGTGTCTCATAGTAATGACCATGTGTATTGTAACCGGGTAAGAAGAGTGAGTGATCCTCTGCCTCCGTGTGAGCGGGGTGGCCGCCTGTGCCTTTGGCAAGCCTCCTCTCTAATCTCTGCAAATATGAAACTGTCGAGACTTAGCAAACAGTGTAGTCAACTCAATCAGCCTTCATCTTCATCCTGGCAGATCTAATATTTCATATTCATATATCACTCTTAATATCCATAGCTTCATACACACGCACTGACGGGGATAATAAGGTTAAACAGCGGAGTATTCTCCTTTTTCTCCAGATTATTAGATTTTCCACTGTCGGATGATAAATCAAATAAGAAGAAAAATCCATCCGTCTGCCGTCTGTTCTTCATACTTCACAGTCTCAACCATCGCTCCTACTGCCTCATTATTTTTGCAACAACTTTCCCTATTTATGTTATCAATATTCCCTCTGCCTCTTGGGTCGCTCTCCCGGTACGTAAGTGCCCCAGTCAGCTAATCTCTGTCTGATCCATGGTGTTGCTCCTAATCGTGGCTGTAAAGCTCTGACCTCTTCCCGCTGGAACACTGAGCAGAGATACCGAAGCCTAATTGACTGACCTGTGGACCCCACTCGTAGGGAGAAGTGTGAGTCACCTCAGGTGTGCTCTCACTCATTTTTGCATTGCATCCCATTTCTGAAGTCATACACTTCAGAGAGGAAAAGGATGTCGAGGCTTGTGACCATCATCGGATTATGAAAAATGTGCATTACACTCCGTGCTCCTTTTTGTGTAGAAACTGCAGCGTTGTGCAGAAGATGTTTGCTTTGATAAATAGCCTGGTGGATCTTGCAGTATATTTGGCATTCACACTCACACAAACAAGTCCGCATGGAGAAGATTAGGAGAGTGCTACAGAACATGAACGACACAACATGAAGAGGTCTTTGCCCTTAAGTCCTTTAGCTTATTGGGATAATGGAGAAATGCAAAAGCTCATTAAGCAGATGGGATGAAATACTTAGCCATAACGCTAGAGCAGAAGTTGTCCCTGGTGAGATTAGGGAGTGAGTTGTCAGATTAGGAGTCAATTTGTCACCCCTCTCTGAGTGAGGAAGTTTAACACTTACAGAATGCTTTGGAGTCTGAGACATGTGATGGGATTTTAGCAATACTTTAGTGTTGTTGTTTTTTTCATGGATGAAAGAAATATATGAACTGCAGCTCGATATGTATGAGACTGAACTATATCCAGACTCATGCATATCGAGCTGCAGTTCATACATTTTTCTTGGCTCTGATTTTTTTATTTCAATGTTAAATAAATTCAGTGGTGAAAATCAATGTCTCAAAATATTCAGCAATCGATCCCTGTCTCAATCCATCCACGTACACCAATTAACTTTCACTCCATTCGTCATGTGACACAGACAATAGTAAATATGCTTATTCGCTTTCTTGCAGAGTTAGACTGAAAGGAGGGGTACTTTCAGACCTTTTTCTCTCTCGGCGGTGTCACATGTCACAGGAGCCACTGCGGTCACTTCCTCTGCTCTGATTGTTGTTGTGTTCCGCCTGGCACACAAGACAAAAGTCTTGTGTGTGTCTTGTGTGGGTGTCCCTACAAAGAGTCCCTTCAAAATAAAAGACGACAGGGCTGGAGTCAGGCACGCTCACAAATTTCTTTAGAATTTCACAGAAGCACCATCACTCCTGTTGGTGGACATGGATTGGCTGGTCTGTCCTATTGCCGATGTCGGTGTCACATGACCAGTGGAGCATAACTTGATTGGCCAGATGTTGTTTTTTTTTTTACATGTTGAATTTTGAAAAACTGAATATTGTGAGATATTAATTTTTTGCACTGAACTTATTTTAACATCAACACGAGGCAAAAATTCAATGTTTTTTAAAATTCAAAGACTGATTTTGATGCTGAAAAAAATTCAGTATTCAGTATCAGTATTCAGTCCAATATAAATTCATATTCAAACTCTGATGGCACAGAAATACTTTCATTCTCCCTCCTTGTAATGGCTTTTGAGATGAGCTTCCTGTCAGCGCACAGATATCTAAGTATCTTTGCACCTGTCCCGCCTCACATGAATGAATTAATTTACATATTTCTTCTCCCCTCAGACTTTTCGCCTGGTTCAACACTTCTTTAAAGAATTTGTCATTCTGGTCCTATTCTTACACACTAGCTCAAAAACTACAACACAGTGTCGAGATACTTTTGGAGTCCAGAAGGAAGACAATTAACTAATTACCCAGAGGCGAGGCACACAGTTGGTTAAGATACAAAAGGAAAAATTGTCTCATTAATGTATTTCTCAGGTTCAAACGCACACACACACACAGATTTTTAAGTTTCAATCACAGAATGCACATCCAGAACTTAGATTTATCAAGTATCATGACTCCAAATGAATGCCAATGTTGGCCTGTGTTTGCTGGATGAGTAAATACGCCAATCTTAGTCTTATTTATTGTTTTAACTTCAGCCTTTAGTTCTTTATATTTTACCATGCTCTCTCAGGTCTGGCACAATGCGCAGAACTCTGCTGGCAGCTCCGAGGACAGGCTGGCAGGAGGCAGGTACCCGGGGCAAAGGTGGCCTTGCAACACAACATCGGCTTAGGAGGAGCTGTAGTTGTTTCTCTCTACAAGATGGGATTTGCTCAGGAGGCCAGGTGAGGAAATAGTGAAATAGTTATGTAGCATATTTTAACAGCTTCAAAAAAGCAGGTGAATTAAGGTGCAGGAGATCTGTTTCTTTATCATCCAACTATAACGGGTTTGTGCGGAAGTTTCTTAATGTAATTCAGACCTTCTGTCCCACAGTTGAACATTGTGCCTTCTACTATATTCGATGCAGTGTCTGTACATTTTGTAACTAGACTGAAATACTAGAAAGCTATTTTTTCAACATAGTGTGTACTTTGTTATCTAGCTGTTATCTGTTTTTCTGCTTCCCGCAGTTTCCCATGTAGGTGCAGTTCCCACCAGCTCAGGCAGCAGTCTGGAGGGGTTCAAAGCTTACTCCGTCTTCAAAGAGATCGAAAATCATCTACACGAGGTATAACCGCACACTGTCACTCAATAACCGCCTTTATATCTTAAGCTAGTGACTCTTTTTGATGCGATGGAATCAGTATTTTCTTCCCATTTCTTCTCATGTCTACAAATATAACTGTAAGCTGCAAATGGGTTTCGATAAACATTTAAAAAAAAAAGGGGTCTGTGAGTCTCCTTCCCCTTTTAAAGGCAGTGGCCAATTAACCGTCCTTCAATGCTTTCATCTACAAAGCCACACGCAGTATCTCAGCACTGCAATTTCAGGGCTGAGGGCCGTCCTGTAACATCGTCCAATATTTTAGAGAGGTATAAAAGCTACAGTTACAATGCAACGACTGCAATCTTCTTTCAAGGTGCAGGTATCATTCCAGAGCACCTTTCAACACATGCATATAATACGTCATGCTTTGAAAGTGCAATGATCGAGAACTCAAAAATATAAACCTTGTTAGTTTAACTCTGGCAACGCAGGCTAGTTGGAAGTTAATTGATAACGTTTTATATTGCAGTCTGTAGAAATCTGTGGTAATGTACAAAGAAAACGTGGTCAGCGGTGGTGGCCTTGTGTTTGAGGCCAATGATTGTGGTGCATCAGGAAAGATCACATGGACAAGCTGAGGACTTACCCAAGCCTTCCAGCTACGTTAGAGCATATTCATTTAATGTGCCTGTAGTTTGCAGCACAGCTGAATCCAAAATCATCTATTTATTTCTAATGCAACTGACATTTCGAACCTGTGATCCATTATTTGTCTATCATCTATAATGTGCATGCGACTGGAGCTGAAGAATAGTATAGTGACTTTACAGTAATCTTGTGAGTGGTCCTTGTCTAAATGTCAGGCTTTATATACAGTATGTTGTGTGTTTTGTCACTCAGTACTGGACTCAATTCTAAAATTGATGTTTCCATTAGTCACCTAGACACAAAAACACAGGAAAGTAGGTTGGAAAAGACATTTGCAAATTTGGATCTGACTGCACATGTTGAGAAACTCAACGGATAGTTTTGAAAAGCTTTGCATTGAGAAGGAAGTAGCTACTCTGGACAAATCGAATCATAGTTGTAATTTTAAAACCATGTGACTTTGGATTGGAAACAACGATAGGCGGCTTTATTATTTCACCTGAAATCTGTGTTACTGCCTACATACAACCATTACATTATGGAAACTGAAAGCCTTTTCACTCCCTGCAGGAAGGAGAGAAGCTTGTCAAGAAGATTGGTGGAGTGTTTGCCTTTAAAGTGAAGGATGGACCAGGTGGGAAAGAGGCGACTTGGATTGTTGATGTGAAAAATGGCAAAGGTTCTGTCACCAATGACCCAGGTATTTGTCTAAACAGGCGCTGTCAAATCCTCATTTTTTACATTTTTTTTATCTTGAACTTTCTTCTTCTACTTTGTGCCTTTATGGAAAATTCAGCAGTCAGAATGCAAAAAGCTGAATTTAGCACTATGTATTTGCACCACCATATTTTTACCTTTTTTTTTTGTCCGAACATTTGTCATTGAAAGTATTTCATTTAGTTTTCTCCTTCTTATACAGGGCACACACACACAAACGTGTCACATCTTTTTCTTCTGCTCTTCTTGGGCTTTGGAATGGGAAGTAAAACAGGCTGTAGAACTCGTCTTTCTTGTTTGGCTACTTTACCTTGAAACAAGATAAAAATATCAATCCACTCCAATAAGTAGCAGTTCAGAGTTGGAAAAAAACAAACTAACCTTGAGTAGTTGTTGATTTTGCATTTCTTGTGAATCACTTGTTGAAGAATCAATTGAAATAGTTGACATTTCACACCATCACAACAGCTGGAATTGGATTTAGAGACTGATACTGATGCTACTGTGGACATCAAGACATGAAACTACAATAATTTAAGAAATCAGAGAATTCAGAGAAAAGAGCAACACACACAAACAAATGTATCTAAACAATCTGTTTTCTTCTATTCGATGTATTTTGTATTCTGCCTTTTTAAAGCTGATTGTGGCGCACATTCAAATGAACACAAACACACACTCATGAGGAGCTCCCAGACTCTTTAGACTAGCCAGGGATGGACAGAGCACTTGAGGATTGCCTTTGAAATAGATGTTAATAAGTAAATTAAAAATCAGATAAAAGTCATGTAAAATAGAATAAAGAAAATCAAAACGTTCATTTTACAGCAAAGGAGAAACTGCACATCTTTTACACTGTGTAACACCTGCAATGTGTCGCTTGGCAACACAGTCCACACATCCCCTCTGGTCTGGCTGTAGTCCACCTAGCCTCTCTGAAATAACATTTATCATCCTTGAAGCTTGAATTTTTGCTCAGTTTAATACACAAGTGTTTGTCTGCTGTGACCAGTGTGTGTACCATGTGAGAAAAGCTCTCAATCTACCACGATTATGACAGATGTTAAAATATATTAGCTTAGTCCCAGATTTAATAATAGTTAACAATAAAAATGTCTTTTTAGGAATAGACCTGTCTCTTGTATAAACTGTCTGTAACTGAAGGGGATGGCCTAAGCTAATATATTTTAACATCTGTCATAATCGTGGTAGATTGACCAAAGATGTTTTTTCCTTTTTAATGTAAAAGGTTGTATTACGCATGGCAACAGGCTGACACAGAACAGCCAATTTCCAGTCAGGCTGCAGAAAGCATGAGTCACAGAGCTTTCTGAAGCTTCTGTGAAAGGAACTGCGTTGGAACAAAATGTCAAACGCACACCGGAGTGCTTCCTATTTAGAGTATTTAACATTACAGATTTAATGGTAGTAGATACTTTGCCTCGATGTGCATCAAAGGCCATAATGAAGAAGTTGTTCTTCGTGTTTCTTTAGGACAAAGGCAGACTGCACCTTATCCATGAGTGACGAGGACCTTCTGGATCTGATGACGGGAAAGTTGAACGCACAAATGGTGTGTAGTTACATATTAACCATTAGTCTTTTTTCCCTGCTTTACACATGAAGAAATTGTAACATTAAATGTATAGAAGGATTTTTTTTTTTTTTTTACTGTAAAATAAAAGTGCCATTTATTTTGTGTCTGTAACATAAAGACTACTAAAGCCGCTTTCGCACCTGTATTTCAGTTATAGACTTTATTTCTTGACTCTGGTCTTCACAGAGAGCTCACGATGCAATTATTTATGAGCATTATTAGTTGAGCTCATACATGTTGAACAGGAACAGGACAAAAAAATGGATTTTGACGACATAAACTGTGTGCTTTCTATGTTTACTCGCTACTAAAATTAACTTAATTCAGTTCAAACCACTACAGTTTGAACTCTCTCTCTGTTAAATGCCTGTGCCCCCATGGTGATGTCACAAGACTAGTTTTATATTACTTTACGTTTACTTTAAGATTACAGCTGTGTGTTTGTGGTCGAGTTTGATCGACCGCTTTCACAGCAGATGAAACAAAATGATGCACCAGATAAAGAAGTTATCTGTGAGAGCACGCTGAATCCTCTGGACTTGTCGAGACGTAGTCTAAAACCGCTCTGCTCTGGCGCGGGTGTTTTCGGGCAGCCAAACCAATCTGTTATGTCATCCCGTGGACGTATAGAGTCATGTAGTGTGTCTGAGAGATTATCTGCATTACTAGATTAATCCATTTGGTTTCTCTATGAACCAGTAAATCATTTTAAAGCAACAGGAAACTCCAAGTTGTGAATTTGTCACTACTTGATACATGTGTGCTAATTGTGCTGAAACGAATGATTTCCCTGCCACGGGGCTACTGCTTGGTAAGAATATAGTACGGTCAGGTATATTAGTTTTGTTTAGGGGCTGCCGGATGTCTTTGATGAGCTGAACACATCTTGTCTTTAAAAAAAAACACTGACACTTTGAGCCTTGAGCTAGCACTTTGGAAACCTATTCATTATTTGTAAAAGGCTCCACCTTTATATACAGTTATCACATGTTGTGTGAGTGCGGAAAAAAGGCTGTTTTTTCCCCCTTGCCATTAAATTATACACCGCCTGGCTTTGGTGCTCTTGGCCGGTGGGTTTAGAGAACTGGATAACAACCCACTTACAGCTACACAGCCAGAGGCTAACCCAGAAAACTGTTAATAGGAAAAACTTGGTTTTTTGTTAGTTTCATGCTTTCCAAGTCCAGTGCACCACGTAGGCATTCAGTCCTGGAGAGAGATGACCTCTATTTATTTAACACAACAAATCATTCACTCTTGTACTTAATCACATCAAGGCGTCTTTTTAAATGTACCAGAGATGCGTTGTTAATTTGACAAAAGTATTCTTAAAAGTCGGCTTTTTGTCTTCTCAGGCTCTTTAACGGGAAACTGAAGATCGCTGGGAACATGGGCATGGCGATGAAGCTGCAGAACCTCCAAATCACACCAGGCAAGGCCAAGCTGTGAGAGCCAGATCCAGCTTTTTGTCCTCTCAGCAGCACTTCAAGGACACATTGTTTGAACACTTAATCCATCCTGATTTTTACCAGTCAACGAGTTCACTGAATACTTTGATCATGATTTGATTATGTCCACTTTGATATCAGAGCTCAGTTTACAGATGTATTCAGTGTGCGTGTAATACGTGTTAATAGTTTTGTATGTACAGAACTATTAATGTTCCACGTTGTCCTTACTGACCCAACATCTTTAAGTATGATTTTAATTTCTGAAACATCCAGTGAATCTTTAACAGCTGCTTGCTTATAAACGTCAGCGCAAATGTGGAAAATATGATTGATTAGTCATGTTATCATGTTAAACACTCGACGTGCCTCTAATTTCTGTCTATAAAACGAAGCTAATAGATAGATAATAGATCATTTTGTATAGAATATACTTCTGTAAATGATAGCAATTGTCTAATTTTTAAAAAATAAATCCTTACCTGTCCTATCCTTACCATTTTTCGTTGTTCTAGCCTAATTGCTCTTATCCAGCTAACTCCCTTGCCAGGTGGCTAGCTGGCTAAATGTTGATATTCAGGTGCTGCTCAAGCTGCATGGTTAGTCTGTCTCACTGACTATTACCAGTGGGCTGATGGGTCTTTAGGAGACACAGTATTCTGTAGCAAGCGCAGAGTGAAGTGGTCGCATGAGGAGAAGCAGTGGGGTGTTAGCTGAGGATTTTCTGGCCTGATTCGCCTAAGGTCACTTTGAGATGCTCAGCAGTGTTCGAATAAACTCGACTCAAAGCTCTTGAATGTAAAAGAAAATAATATATATTGGATATGGCGTATTTGAATGAGTCCCACTAATGTTCTTGACATTTGTTCAGTGCACCAAAGTTCTTACAATGGTTATTTATTATAATTACCACCTGCCTGAAGTAGAAAACATTTGAAGAAATACAACCTAGAACTGAATGAGAGGTCAAGGTAACACTGTGGTGTGAAGTGGCATATAAAGACATAATACGTCAGCAAAACAGTGAAACAACGATCTTCTGACATTGGTTCAGATATGTATGTATGTCCAAATTTCATGCACCAGAAACGCCAGAATTCCTGTAGACTTTTTGAGACAATTCTAAAAGTAAAATTTAAATTTAGGGTAAATTGTAAATTCTTAAGGGGCTGTAATGCATTGGAAGCGACAGCATCAATACACATGACTGTACAGAGAATATCCACCTTTTGAAGTGGGACTTGGTGCAGCCACAAGTGGCAATCGCAGGATAATGACAGTGGCTTTCCCTATATTTCTCTGTGGGATGGGAAGCAGGAAAACGAAATGTGTCTTTGAGGTTTGAGATGTGTCTTTGGTGTTTCTATCTATAGCATAGTAAATCATCATTGTGAGTCCGTTTTTTACTCTAAGGGCCCATTTCACTTCTCATTAATTCAGCTTTTCATCTGTAAGAGGAAGCTTGTGTGATCTCACCTTAAAAGCGGAGGACAGTTAATACGGTAAAGCTTTCTTTAATATACTTTGTCAGTCCTGTCTAATCATCAGCTGGCAATTGCGCACTTTTCTAGCAGTGTTTTTTATTCTAAGGTTGTCATGGTAATAGTGTCTCTCAGAAATGTCCAGCACATCTTACTCCAAGGCTGCACTTGTTGCTCTCGCTCGGAGCCTTTGCTTTAAATCAGCAGAATGACCAGAGAAAGTACACCTTACAGCACATCTGAAGATCCACGTGTGGCCATTCTCTGGACCTGCAGCATTCATATGTTGTGTATGAAGTGTAACCTTCTGCGTTGGCGTGGGATTTCTTTTCTGTGTTCTCATAAGTGGATTTCTGTGGTTATTTTTATTTCCCATAACACATGTGTTTGTTACACATCCAGTAAAACGTATTGTAAGATATAACAATTACAACCCAACTGAAATGATGTGTGAGCTACAGAATAATATAGGTTAAGTAAGGTTGGTGCACTAAGCTTCATTAAATCATACTCCCATTGACATAGTCCTCTTTAGGGTGGACCTAATGGTGGACATCAATATGTATAGAGCCAAAGCCAAATTTTAATAAGCCACCCACGCTCAAGTGCACTTCACTTGGACAGAATGCGTACTCTTTAAAATTGTTTCTCTTTAACCTATTGACCGCACAGTTGACTGTTTGAAGTTTATTGAGGGATTTATTTGAGTTTGAAACTGTTTGTTTGTTTTTTAAATGTGCCTTTAACCTCCTTGAACCCTTATATTTCAAAAAAGAACTGCATCAATATCTTCCAACATTTCGATATATTTTCATTTCTTGTCATCTTTTTTTTTTTAACAGTTAGTACATTTTATAAAGATTGGACTACAGTGAAATGTTTTCTTTCAACCAAATACAGAATGGCAGCAGCATACTGACATACTGTTGAAACATACTGACGCGGTAGTAGTAAAATCTACATTTCTTTAACTTTTGAAATACATACATGTACAGCATATATCACATACATATGGACAGAGTTCAGAGTATGACTTGTGAGTGTCAGCTTGCGTTGTTTTGCTCTCGCTGCGTTCGTCCGCGACGCGCTCGTCCCGTATGCTTCTCCTTTGGTCGTTTAAGGCAAAGAGGGAATTACAGTGGGGTGCAAAGACAACGTGACATAACTTCAACACAAGGGCAAACACTCGTCTTCGTTTCCATAATGACCTTTGTCATCTTCTTACCTTGATTCTTGCAGTGACCGTGCAGTACTGCAGGTATGAGGCAGAGTAGCCACTAGACTCAGGACAACAAGGCAGAGAAATGTAGGGAAAGGTGTTGCTCATAATTGGAAATAATACGCTCTTGTTTTACGGCAAAGAGAGACAGAAAAGAGACATTTCTCCCCTGAATGTGAACCGAACCGTGTTAAAATTAAGGTTTCTTGTTATAGCTCATTGTCTCTGTGTTGTGCGCGTTTGAGTGAGTGAATCTACTGGAAAATATGTTCCAAACAGGCAACGCTCTGCCTGAGTTTCATTATAGAGAACGGGAAAAAAAGAAAAGAAAAGAAATATACAAAATCTCCAACCAGCATTATGCTAAAATTATACCAACCCAGATCATCATGAATAAAAAGAGATGTGGGCGGATGTGGGTTTTTTTTCCCCCTGTCCGCAGAGGGATAAGACCATTAAATTATATCAGATATTAGCTATTACATTTCTGCTCCTTTGAGATGGGCCGCCTCACACACATTGCCAGGCTGTTAGTGAAACCTCAGACAGGATCAGTTTCTCCGATTTGAATTTTCTGTCATTTAGAGCAGCACAAATAAAACATCTCTGATAATATGTACACACACGCTCACACACGCGCACACAAACATGCACAATCGAATGCGGGTCATTATTTATGTTATGTAGAAAAAAAATCGTCTCTTTTCTCACTTGCTTTCATCCCATCTGGGCGGCTCTTTTTCTTGGAGGAGAAAAGTGTGTGAACTTAGTCACCTCGTGCTTCATGTATTTCCTCTCCTGCGTGTCCTGTAGCTGTAGATGAGCAGTTGCTGTTGGTACGGCAACTGCTTTTATACGTTAGTCTCCAGCCCATTCATGTCAACGGAACAGTGGTCCTTGTCCCCTGTGCTCTCTCTTGTGGTGAGAGGAATGACCATGTTTCTTCTTCTCTATATCGGCCGGATCCCCTCCTCCAGCTGGATCAGGCGGGCCACGTCCGGGGAGAGGTGGTCGTGCTTGCTGCCCGCGGAGGCGGCTGGTAGCAGCCGTTCTTCTGGTTCTGGTAGGTCATCATCTGCTGAATGCTTATCATGGGCTTGGTTTCACAGATCAGAGGCACCTGGTGGGCACAACCATCAGGGAGGAGGAGAATCAGCTTAATGTTGCTTCACATAAACTATCCTCAAATAATGCAAACTAAGATATATTTAGCCTGTTGTCTTGATGTGTTTTTTTTTTTTTTACAGTAAAGTAATAATACATTAATATTTTTCGAAAAACACTTACTTTCTTGCCGAGAGTTTGATGAGAAGATTGATACCACTCTCATGTTTGTGTGTTAACTATGGAGTTTATTAGCCTGGCTTAGCATCACTAGAAGCATGGACACAGAACCTGAGGCAACTTTTAGAGCAATTGCTAACAAAGCCAATGGAAAGACAATGTGATTCGAGGCAAATTTGCTTATTACACAAAGAAGCGTCCATACAAATGAATGCACGTCAATGCAAATTTAAATTTTGCGCTCATCCTGGAGTTCTATGAATCCGCTTTGTAAACATAGAGAGATGACAGGAAAAACTAGAGAGACTGGATGGAAAGGACAAAATGTTACTGTAGATCTTTTTACTCCTTACACCTGAGCACAGACACAACTGTAAACAATAAGTTTGTGGTTTCACAGCGAGTTATGTTCTGGAAGTTTCAGAAGAATCAGATTAGCTGTTATACTGAAACTAAGCTAATCAACTTAATGCAAAAACAGAGAGCAGTGTCGATCTCCTCAACCGCACTCTGAACTAGAAAAGCGAATTTCCCAAAATGTTGAACCATTCCTTTAAATCTGCTCTACAGCCTACATCCAATCTCCTCCCTGAACCGCTTTCCTATCTGTCTTTCAGACGAAGATAAATATCCCCCCACATGGGTCAAGACAACCTTGAAATGGATGTTATGCAATCTCGGGACTCATTGATTTGGCCTTGCATGCGCTCACCTGCTCCCCTTCTTTGACAAAATCTTTTCTGCAGATATGAGCCATAATGCCTGTGGCTAGGGCGTCACCCATCACATTGACCATGGTCCTGAATCGATCCCTAAATGATAAAATCGAAAGTCATCCACAGTTAATGAAGCTTGGCAACATGAGATATTATTCATAATCTAAAAAACAAAACAAAACAATCCGTCCTTAGAGCATATAGAGTTGAAGGTTATTTGGTTCACTGAGAGGTTAAGGTTTATGCAGTGTGGAGGCTTATATCAAATACATGAAGTATATTTGAGTGATTCCATTGATATATAAATTCCTCTAGCGAGGGAGAAGATTAAAATTGGACTCGTGTCTTTGATTGATTGCTATTCGTGATTGAGAGATTCAGTTTTACTTACAAAGCCCAATCAACGGCAATGATGAGTGTGATGTCATCGGTGGGCAGACCCACAGAGGTCAGCACGATCACCATGGTTACAAGTCCAGCCTGTGGGATCCCCGCTGCACCGATACTGGCTGCAGTGGCAGTGATGCTGAGATAACAGACAGAGGAGCAGAGTGCATTAGCATTTTGATAGCATACAGGAAGAAGAGGCGCATTAGAAGATAATTATAATTAAACTGAATTGATTTAATGAAGTGGAAGTAAACTTGTACTTCACTGCATTATTTGACAGCTACTTGTTTTGGACACACAAACACACACACACACACACACACACACACACACACACACACACACACACACACACACACACACAATGAGGTTTCCAACCGTTGCTCTGCGGGCTGTTTTTCTATAATGTTTGTGACCTTATGACATTCAGGCGGGGTCCTCACACAGGTTACATGTACTGTAGGTTTATTGCCGAATGCTGAAAGGTTGACATGGAGTGTTTACCTTGACTCTGTTATGTGTTTGCTGGAGGGTGTGGGGTGAAAGGGAGGAAATTGCAGAATGAGTCCAGGTAATTGACCATTTGACCACGCTTCTTCCCAACCCCTGTGAAATAATGTTTGCCTGCCAACATTTGCAGTTTACGCTGAAAACCGCCGATGCCGATACACAATTGCTTGCAGCTATGATTGACAGTTGCTTGCGGGAGTAAATGCAGCAAACCTGGTACCAGGTCCTTACCACTGTTGGACGAGGTGACCCAACTCCATATAAAATAGATAAATAAAATGTAAATCCAACAATCTGATATATTATGCAGTATAATAATCTATTCAGCATAATTCATATATATTTTGATATAGGGGAAATGACTGAGGGGACATTCTGTCCGACATATTGGACCTCTGAGCACAAATTGACAAACTGTTCCTCTGGACGGCTTGGGGGAGGGGATGGGGTTGGCATGCAGATGGAAAAGCTCCATGGTGAGTCGCCAAACGGCACGAGAACAGGACGCAGAGAGAGGGAAAAATTATTATAATTCTGTGTGTGACAAGGGAGATGAGTAATACAGGTCATATGGGTTTTACCGCCAAGGGATTATGAGGGAATGGGCACAGACTGCAGCCATGAGGAGAGGTCTGCTTAATGTTATTACAGTAGGACA
This sequence comes from Nibea albiflora, assembly GCA_014281875.1. Taxonomy (NCBI): domain Eukaryota; kingdom Metazoa; phylum Chordata; class Actinopteri; family Sciaenidae; genus Nibea; species Nibea albiflora. The sequence goes on along the minus strand of CM024798.1, from coordinate 10,111,752 downwards.
TGTCATGAAATCAGAAGGGGGCGGGGGCTGCTGGACATTTCATAGACCTGGGTGGGCCACAGGTAATGTGGCTGAGAGTTTATAGGCTGGTGGTGTTGACGGGAAGTCGGCTGTTTGTCTGCCTGTCTGTCTGCCTGCCCGCCTGCCTGCCTGCCTGCCTGCCTGTCTGTCTGTTTGTGTCTCCTGGGGCTTCCAGACTGATTTAGCAGAAATCAGATCAGACTAAGAAGCTCATACGAAGCATAATCTGTGTGACATTTACATATATGTGTGTCTCGTAAATCCCATAATATGTTTTATTAATTCTGAATTAAACTAAATGTGTCGCATTGATTCACACGCTGCATTTAAAACAGCACACACAAGGTGTGTCTGCACCATTTTTTTTTTTTGTACCGGGTAAAATCTGCTTACACTGTTACTGCTTACACACTACAAACTCTATTCAGCCTGGTTTGATGCAGACGCTCCTCTGAATAAATGCATAAGGTAACTCTGATGACATCTCTCTGGTTATTTTTACAATCTTTCTCCCAATAGACAAAAAACAAAAAGAAAAACTCTTTGCATTCCCCGTGACAAAGAGACTGAGCTAAAGGTGTAAAATCAGTGGTGCGACCCTATTTGTCACGGCTTTGGGTTTCTTAGTATCTCCTTCTGCAGTGTGTTACTTCACTTCCTGCCCTTGTGTGTTTCCCACATTTGATCTGTTCCAGCCTCATTAGTTTCACCTGTCGCTGTGTCTTGTCATCATGTCTTCTCCTGTGTATTTAGTCTCTGTCTTCCTTGGCTTCTTTTGTCAGGTTGTACTGTGTGTGTCCATGAGTTCATCAGTCCTGTGTTTCATCTTTGTGTCTCTGTATTCCTGCTCCTGGTCTTGCTCAGTTCTGGATTTTCTTTGTTTGGTCTTCTGTTTGTTAAAGTTATCTTGGATTATTGGACTTTAATTTTGCCTGAATTTTTCAACCACCTCTGGTTATATCTGTGTTTTCCAGCCAACCATGACCCTCCTCACTACATTTATTTATCCACTAAGCATCAGAATCAATAAAATGATCAAAACTGCTGCTCTCCTAATAGATATTTGATAAAGCAGCCAATACCTTTCTCACCCAATGACCCACATTTGTCATGGTTCATTAAAGTTTCCATCAAAGGTTTTTTATTTTTATTCAAGACCTCCCATCTAAAGTTAACAAGCCTTACCTGATCGTGATGATCTGTCCAAAGTCAAGCTCATAATTATTCACTTGGGCGATGAAGATGGCTGCCACGGCCTCATATAGCGCGGTGCCGTCCATATTGATGGTGGCCCCGACAGGCAGCACGAAGCGGATGATGCGCCTGTCGATGTGATTGTTCTCAAGCAGGCACTTGAAGGTGATAGGCAGAGTGGCAGAGCTGCGGCATGAATAAGATAAAAAAACAGTTACAGATAATGAGCCACCTATGTGAAGCACTGTAAATCAGGTGTATTATACCATACCGTCTCTTAGAGCTGTGATTATCTCATCACCAGACTAAATCTTTTGTTCTTTTTTGCCACCGCGACAAAGTCATGAAACACCCCCAGTGCTGTGACACTGACTCAGATATGTGCAAACATACAAATAGATTTTGATTTGATGGAGAATAATACTAGTCGCGAGGTTGATTTACATATACTGGAACATATGTGAGCACACTTGCTGAAGTAGCCACTTAAATTTCATTAAAACTGTTGCACAAAGGCCAGTGTGCAGATCAGCAGACCAATCCTGAATCCTCTGCTGATCTTGCATTCATTATGTGAGACCTGAATGCTGCATTTTTATTTTGTCTAGTTCCACCTCACAATTAGCTGTAGCAAAATGACACACGCCGTCACAATTTACAGGAACCTTTAGCGGGAGAGCATTTTAAGGGTGTGTGTGTTTCTGGTTGCCGAAGGCAAAGACTGTCATCATACTGATTGTGAACTCTGATACTTTGCTGCTCATTAGTAATGTTTTTCACCTCTCTGAAAGGGTACAGGCTGTAGGCCAATTATGACATGAAAACAGATCTGAGTTGGAGTATGAGGTTAAAAGGGTCAAACATGGAAAACAGACAACAAACATCCATTTCATTCAAGGTGAATTCCATTATCCAATCCATTTATGAAAAATGTAGTATAAAAGCCATCTACCCTGAACCATGAGTTGAAGCTCATTATTTTCTTATAGCAGACCTCACTGCAGTCAAAATGTTCTGGTAAACATCATGACAAAAACGCCAACATTCATTTATTTTACCTTAAGAGACCCAACAGCAGCATCAGGTGACCTCACGTAAACAACATGTTTATTCCGCTTACCTGGAGGAGGTGGCCAAGGAGATGAGGAGGGCCTGCAGGATGCCTCTGATGTAGACGATGGGGCTCTTCTTAGTGATGAAGAAGTACATAGCAGGGAGGATGAACAGGCCATGCAGCACCAAGCCCATCACCACCGTAATGGCGTAAAAAACCCAGCTTCTTCCCCATGGCTGAAGGGTCATCCATCTCCAAGATCTTACCGGCAACCAGAAACACGATTCCGAAGGGGAAATACCTGTGAAGGAGGGAAGGAAGGTAGAGTACGTTTTCACAAACTGACAGAAGCGACAACAATGACTTATGTTTGAAATTAAAGTATTTCTCATCATGTTGCCAAGTTCTAACAGAGATAGACACAGAAGAGAGACATTTACAGACCTGATGTATTGTATTTTTGAGTGAAAAAATAAATATCAAAAGATATTTTACTCAATAAATATCTTTGTATAATAATCATATGGTTCTATAAACAATAAGACAAGTTTGAAGTCGCCCGTCCTAATGGCGTCCTCACAGTTACTAAACATTTACCCGGCTCCAAACTTTGACAAAAAGTCAAAGACCTGAGCAGTCTAAGTGTTCAAGCTTAATAATGAACTGATAACATTACTCTCTGTGACCTGACTTAAATTAAAAGCTTAGTTTTGCCATGTTTTATGTATAATGTCAGCATGACTGACTAAATTTTATGGCCATCTATCCAAAAGTTGTGAATTTTAGTTAGGACTCAAGTGGTGAATCAGCTGACTGAGCATCAGATCGACAACACCATCCGCAGAGTTAAAAATGAGAAGATCCTAATGCAATATCAGCAAATCTTTTGATTGTCATTTCAAATATCAGCGAAATCCCATCGCTTTATTTTCATACCAGATGACGATAGCAACAATCTTCAAAACGGCCTCGTTCAAACTCTGGCAGAAGTTGACCAAAGCGCTTCCATTGGGTCCCATTCTGCCCAACATTATTCCTGAATTGAAAAAAAAAACACAACATGTATTATGAAAAATTCATCTATAACAACAGTGAGCAACAGTATGTACGTATGTATCCTGTGAAGATGTGTGTACAGGATCCATGGAACCACTTACCCATGGTAGCAGAAAAAATAACAATCCCCAGCACATTCATGCCTTCACTGGTACCAGGCGATGTTTTCATAATGACATCAGGGGGCGGCGTGAGATCCAGGGAGAAGTTCTGGACATCTGTGCCATTGTCATCCTGAATGCCATAGATGTAGACCCTACGCGTGGTGGTCTCATCTAGGAGCTGCGCCAGCGTTGGTTTTGGGATGAGTTCGGGAACTCTTTGGGTTCGATACTTGAAACCAAAACAGAGCACAGGCCCAAATGTTAGTACAGTTAACAGAGATGAAATGAAATCAGCCGATTGTTACATGATAATGACAAAGATTACAGTAACACAGTGACAATAAATACAGAAGTTTCAATGTTATTTTCTGATAAAGATGATAGCACTTTGCTTTCACGCTACTACTAAATATAAGCATCCAGTTAGCTTTAGTTAACATAAAGAATCCAGCTAGCCTGGGAGTTTTTTTTAATACTTCTTCACATGGATTAAACAGACATGATGTGTATTTGTTACCTTTAGGACAAAGCCAGTCTAGCTGTTCATCACCCTATTTTCAGGTTTTAACATGAGATGAACCAGCTGCTGGCTGTAGCTTCATATGTACACACACATCAGCAGCTGTTGATACAGCAGGGTTGCTGCACTAAGCAAAGGGGTTAAAGTATCTCAGGTTCATAAGGTGGACTGGTGGGTTGCTGTGGCAATCAGCAGTATTGCCGACATTTACTGGACCATTGTGAGGAAGAGGGAGCTGAGCTGGCAAAGTTCTCAATTTTCCATTCCATCTATGTTCCAACCCATCAGCTTTGGGTAGTAGCCTCAGGATCCCCCATCTGGAATGCCCTGCTAAAATCTGCTGCTACCAGCAACCCAACGCTGGATAAGTGGAAGGGAAGGGAATGGATGGATGGATGGATGGACAACAGCAGTATAGATCTTCTTATCCTAACCTTTGTCGCTTTTCTCAAATATGGTGCTGTTTGTGTTTTTTTTTCTTTAGTGTATCTTTAACTTAAGATTTTGCTTACCTGTTGAAAAGTAGCCTGAACCAGGTTGGCTGGAAAACATGTTTACTGTGGATGATAATTTTGAGAAATGTTACATGCAATAGCCAGATGTGAGAGTACTCCAAAGGACTTACGTAAACGTTATTCTGAGAATTTAAAAAAAATTACGATGTCCTTCAGTTGTTCCTTGCACAAGTAACCCATAGTGGGCGGATGGCATCATCCAATATTGAGATGTTTTATTGTAAGAACCATACCATATGCTAACAGGCCACAAATAACCCTGAAAGGCAAGGTTGTCATCCTGCACAACCAGCATTTCTTCTGTCCTTGAACATTAAAATCCCTCTTTAGCAGGTTGTCTTTAAATGTACATCTCCTTTTGTTACTGGCATGAATGACGGATGGCTGTTTTTAATTAGGACACTGCTCATTGGCCTTTCCAATGAAAAGAGGAACTGTCTCACATTGTTTGTAACCACAAGAGAAGATGTTTTTTCTGCATTGATCTGATTCACCCAGCTTCATTATTTCATTAGTTGGTTCATTAGTTCAGACAGTGGAAGATGCGGTACTTTTTACTACTGCCCTAAAAAGCCCACTCATATCCCAGCTGAACAAAAACACATATAAAGTGCTGTGCTTGCCAAGGTTAATTGCAGATGAAAGCCTAAAGAATGGAGGAACAGGATACAAGGCAAAGGAAAATTGATGCCCAACAACCAGACAGAGCTGAGACCAACAGAGATAAAATGGTTAGGAGTTTGGATGTTGCCTGGATGCGTTTCCAGAACGTGTTGCACTTTCCTTCCACAGTCCAAAGGCAAGCAAATTCGCTTTATTATAGACTCTGAATTGCTCATAGGTATTGAGAGTGAATGGGCAATGGATGAATGCCATCTCTTGTGCATGTGAGCTACATACCACAATCACTGTAATTTAACTCAAGTGTATGCTATATATGTGCAACTCAGATAATGAATGGGACTATTGTGTAACATTGTGCAAGCTTAGTCCTGGCATCAGTGTGGAAGAGAAGGTCAGCTATAAGAAACAGCACAGTGACAATGCTGGAATGACAAATACTTCTAAGAATATGCTTGCTTTAGGAATGTTTTCTTTTATAAAGCTTCTTCTTTTCACTGTAATTACTGTAAAACGCGACAGCACTAGTAGCAATGGAGATAAAATGAGACTGCACCGCAAACTTAAAGAGAGATTTATGGGGCTGTGTTTATCTATTTAATATACATCAGTATTGTTATACTGTCTATGCAGACTGCTGCCTTTTAACTTCAGGCCTGTTGAATAAAATACATACCGTAGCATCTCTATACAGAGATGAGTATCTGTCAGTCACGTCAGAATCAGCGTTGCTTTAGCACTGGCTGTAAATCCCACATCAACACTGAGCTTAAACCACAATCACAAATTCAAACAGCACGTTTCAGATGCAGGGAGATTAAAAGGCATATATTGTGTTTTACAGCTGCATCCAGCAGAGTGACTTAAAAGACATATGGCAAAGACATATGAGGGCAATATGGTGCACAACTCAGTGGACTATAGTGAGTATTCTGCACGGATTTGACCACTTAGCCATTCAGCGGTCCATCCTGTGTCTAAGACAGAGCAAAGCAGGCTAATGAACCACTCTGATCCCAGAGCCTCTAATAAAACCAAGTATGCACATATTCATACACGCTCTGCTCATTATACATACATATAATGTCTATACAAACGTACTTATCGCACACGCTCACAAAAGCAAACACACACAGGACTATGCAGACAGTTGGTCCCATTTGTGAGTGCACTGATATAGTATGCCTGCATGATAGATGAAGGCTGTAAAGAAGCTTTGCGAGATAAGTCCGAAGCACAGCTGTGCTCTGTGAAACACACACACACACACACACACACACGGGCACACACACACAGACACACACACACACGCACACTGTGATCCCGTGAATGGCAGAGCTTCACCTCTGCCACATGATGCACATAGTTGGATTTCATGGGCTCAGCCAGTTTACGTCTCCCTTTTTTACATTCTGACTGAAAGAGTCAGTTCTTCAAATGCAATTTTCAATTCTCACTATCAATTTTTTTTATTTAAATTTTTAAACATATTAAAAAAATAGCGCCAAAATCACATGATAACTAACTTTCAGATGACTGAAGGTGATTATTTTTCCACTGAAGTTGTGGTTTGCAATAAAATAACATCATAAACTTAAATGATCCCGGTGGTGGAGCAGCTCTGTGCTTTGAAGGCGATTGACTTTACCCCACTGACCGACTGTTACACTGACACAGTGGCTCTCAGGGCTTCACCGTCACGTTTCTCACTGTGGGCTTCATGCAGGCTCACCTCAAACTCACCCACTTCATCCTTCAGCAGCGCAAATTAGCTTAACGCAGTAGCCCACTGGCACACGAGGCTTTACGCCCTGACCTTAAGCATTTCCCAGACTTCAGAACCGGCACGCAGAGCAAGAAATTTACATATAACAGGTGTTGGAAAACTGACTGCTGACATAAAGTTGGCACTTGCAGTGCTTGATATCTGTTGATTAATTCACAAATCCACAAAAGCAAGCACATTAGAAATATTTAAATTTGATCTTTTTTTTTCATCAGCCATCATATATAACAGTGGTTCTCAAACTTTTAAAAACCCATTCATAGTGATTTTGTTTTCATGGCGACCCCCCTCAAGTCCAACCACACCTACACAAATGCACATACATCAACACTAAATGAAATGCTATCCTCTTATTTTCAGTGTTTGAAAAGTGTGTGCTTTTATTTTGGTATGTTTGAAAAAGTAATGACACTAAACCGACACGGAGCATGTCATGCAGGCGGTGCGTGACGTGGCAGGAGTCTCTTACCGGATGAGATCCAGCAGAGCGTCAGCTGAGCTGGTCATTGGCTTCTTGCTGTCCTCAGAGTCCTCCTTCTGAGCAGCTCCACCCGGGTGGATGATGTATACCATGACGATGCCCACTACCACGGCAACAAAGGTAGTCCAGAGGTAGTAGGAGATGGTCATGATGCCTAGGCGACTGGAGCACTTGGCGTCCAGGGCAGCTAGACCTGACATCAAACTGGAATATGGAGACAGACAAAGGGAGAGACAGAGAGGAAGGCAGAGGTTCATGTTAGTGATGGAGAAGGACTTATCAGAGCATTGCATTTGTTTTGCCTATGTCAGCTATCCTGCAGAGGCTGAGCATAAATGTTAGCTCATTTATAGGCTATTGCAGATGTACAACTAACTGATTTAATGTTCATTTGCACACAAAACATTTATGAAGCAAAGAAATAACTGTCACTAATTGTAATTTAGCTGCAGGTTAATGACAATATTACTCGACTTCTAGGTTCCTGAGGTTAAATGCAATTTAATAACTCTTACTTCTATCAATTTAGGAAGTAAATATCTTTGTGTGTCACTAAAGCATTATGGGAAAAACAAACCACTAAGATTTTAACGTCTCAAAATAAAACATCAGAAAATGTTCTGGCAGTGTATTGCTGTATATCTAAGCAGACTTTGCATGAAGGCTTAAATGAGGCTGTACAGCTTTGTTATGATGGCACCATTTGTTTTCAAACCAGAGAATATCTGCTATATCTATCTCAGATAAGGCAATCTGCGACACATTTTGTGAAACCTATTCAGAGCTTTGTCGCCCCTCTCTGTTCTCTCACGGAAAACCTGAGAGCGGGATAAACAGCTAATCACAAACATTATTAACAGAAGAGAGGAATTTGCATTTAAATGGACTACTTTGAGCAGTTCTTCACGTTAGATATTCATTTTCACTCCACTGACATGGTGGTGACATTCACCGTAAATTAAAACACACACACACACACAATTCAACACTTTGTTTCTCAGCTTGAATAGAAAAAAATTGAGATGTCATTAGTGGGAAGTGTGAGAAGAGAACATGTTGAAATGGTGGCACAGTGGGTGGGTGGTGGCGACAGTGAAAGCTAGAAGAGAGGGAGAGTATTGGAGAGATCTTTACTGAGGCTCTTGAGCTGGGGTGACAAGATTTGCTCCCTGTCCAAAATGTAATCTGGTTTGACTTGGCAAGTGTTTGGAAGGGCCTGCTGAGTCCTTCTGTGCGTCACCCCCCTCGTCCTGCCATCCTGCCTTTCATCATCTCTGAAATGTACGACAGTGAGCCTCCATCTCTCTCACGGCCACGCTGGGGATCAGTCTGTAATCTCTGCATTCTAATTTTTCAGCCACTCTGTGACTACTTACACAGGGCTGCAATAAAAAGTGAGGTAACAAGGGTGCATTTATCCATGAGTGAATGTGCTCAATCATCAGAAATACCAACGTGACTACAAGTATGAAATCGGTCGGGAGTCTCAGCAGCAGTTGTGATTTTCCGCAATTTTAGACGCTGTTGGACTTCCTTTAAAGAAGTTCATCAAGCATAGGAATACATTTTCACAAAACTGCAGCCACAGCTCCAAGAATATGCATGTAATGCATATAAATGAAGGGCACAAATTCAGCTTCCTGACTTGAGGCTGTGCCATTACAATAAACTGAACTGGAATAAACTCAAGACATTTTTCAGGTTGAAAAAGTATAAATGTAGGCTTCTATTCAGATGGTCTCAAATTTATATCCTTCAATCATCCAAGCAAACTGAGCTGGGCAAAGAATTCCATTCAAGTCAGTGAACTGCCTCAGTAATGTTGTGTAATATCAGCCACACAGTCATATAAAGTTTGCCAACATCAGCCACTATAGACCAACTTCTAATCTGTCAAAGAAAGAACTACCGTTTTGGAAAATACAATTACACTTAAGTTGTTGTGCGCAATTTAACTGACCTTCAGAGGTTGTTTTTTTTTGTCATGGTTTTGAGTTTATGCTTTTGTTTATTTTGTAATTATCCCCTCGCTGTGTCTTTTACTTCCTGCCTTTGTGTTTTCCCACCACTTTTGATTACCTGCTGCTCACTGATTGGTTTCACCTGCCCCTAATTAGGGTTACGTAGTCGTCTGTCTTGTATATTTAGACCTGGACTGGTCGAATAGTCTATTTTGTTTAGGAAGCTTCGTAATTGAGGGAAATGACCCGGAAGCATTTACGTAGCCGGCACGGTAAGAGCTGTTTGAATTCTCCAGATGTTAAGGAGAGCTTCGGTGCTTCCTTCTTTATCTCCTTTAGCAGAGGATACACCGGACACCTTGATGCAACAACAAAAAAAACAACCTAAAGACACAGAGTGATAATTCACATATTTCCCCACTTCATCATGAAGTGCAGTGAGAATGCTAAAGTGGCTAAATGCACTATCCTCTGTAGCATCAATGTGTCACCATCTATCCTCTGTTAAATATCAAGTTAAATATCCGTCTAGCTACAATGTTTACTGTTCACTCCAAGGAACGTATTAAAATTATTGGATTTTTAAAGTAATGGACGATTACTTGTGTGTTGCAGTTACAACTATGAATGCTCACTGCTTACACTCACAAAAATAAAATCAAACCACATGCCGGCAGTTAATCTACCAAATCCTAGTAGAACAAAAGCAAACAAAGAAGCACATCAGCCCCACTACTTTGTAATCAGGCTTTAAAAAAAAAAAAATCATAGTGAGTTTCTTTCTTGGGATGGAAATACTAAGAAACCATAATTAGGACTGTCAAGTCAGCTCTCTATTCATGCATTTCTTTCTATTGTAGTTTCCAGTGTCCCTCAGGTAGAGAACTATTGCTTTCCTGTATTCCGGTATTACATTAAGATGTTGTTTTTCAGTATCAAAGAACACTTTTACCCAAACTGCAGTCACTGCAGTTACATCGCCCCATTTTGCTTGCATTGAATTCATTCTCACTCGGTTGAACATCTTCCATTCTACTTTAGTCGCTTTGTCTCTGTGTGTCAGCTCTGTAATGGACTGGTGACCTATGTACACCATTGATGGAATGGTGTACACCACCTCTTGTGCCACCTGGAATAAGCTCCAGTTCCCCATGATAAATATAAATGGATGGATGGATGGATGGATGGATGGAAATGTACTTCCCGCATCTCAGACATTACAGACTGCAGCAGCCCACCGTGTTATCTCCATCTAATAAACAGAACAGCCCTTGAAATTCACTGCCGGAGGTGCCCCCTATTGTTTGTTTGTTTTTCGCCTCAATTGAGGGTTGTGATGTGACTGGAATGACCACTTTAGAAGGATACACGGCTCGTGTGGACAAACCTTGCTCGCTTTGGTATATCAGACAGCAAGCGCAGCGGCAGCGGAGGCAGTAATTACGGCGGGGCATGACCTGCTCTGGTCAGGGACTAGATGACCAGCAGCAGGAAAAACAGAACAAGTAGAGCACAGCGGTGGTGGATTGCACATCAAGATAACAATCTTCTTGGAAATGGCAAACAAACTGCAGTGTGCTACATTGTGTGTCCAGATGTTTGGTATGGAGTTGTTGTTGATGAAAGATGAAAATGGGGGGGGGGGAAATGACGTTTATTATTCAAGGGATTTACCTCACGACCTCATCCTGCCTGTGCATTTAAATCTGATAATCATATCAGTCAAATGTATTTTTGATGGGCCGTCCACAATTCCTGCTGTATCTTGAGTGTTTGATGTGCTGGGGTCCTGTGAGGTAGCAGCAGTTGTAAAACCGATGAAAAAATACGAAAGACCTGTTTTATTTCACTTACATTTGATTCACAACTTATCTGTTAAACTGATGGAGTTCTCTTTTTTTTGTCAGGCCAAATCTGTTGCTTAGCCCATCTACATCTGCTTAATTAAACTACATCTACACTTTGAATAGATAAGCATCGTGGGTAATTTATAACTTGTTCTATATTTTATTCCCCTGTGTGGGATTAATGAGATTTAAAGGAGATTACACGTCCACTGACTGACGAAAACACGTGCTCACCTCATAGACACCTCAACCATTCTCCTTTCCTCGGGCATGAACAACCTTAACACCCATCACAGTTCGTGCCGCTTTTCATTCACAGCTGTGAAAATAACTCCGAATGATACTTCCCTTTCATTCCGCAATTTGCGCCTGTGTCAGTTTCAGATCACTGGTCGGGGAGCACAGCGTGATACCTTGCATGTGTGAGAGTGCACTGCACAGAGTGCTACTATTCGGTGAAATACTGATTCTTTTTTTTTTTGCATCAATCCTATTGACGCTAGAATTGATCTTCAAAACTGAAATGTAATATCTCCTCTATCGATTTTTTGGTATTGATACCACCCGCCTTGCTAGTCCTGTAACCCACTGTAAGTAAATAACATTGATCATAGTAGCTGTAAAGTTAAGCCATGTCTGAACCAAATCAATTGGGGTTACAGGAACAGTGTCAACAAAACCATTTGCAGCCACATGGGTCTAGCGCACTTGCTTCTCTGCTTCTTGTAGACAGGATATTGCAAGACTGAACTCAGTATTTCCACACTGTTCTTATCTCTGATATCTGAGTCAAGGATTACAGTATGTCACCTGCCATGTGTAGCTGCCTGGATCGCGAGGTTGCAAGCACACGTACAGCAGATCGCTGACAAGATTTTTGGACCATATGGGGCTTACAGGCGTCCCTGCTGCACCTACGTCGAGGAGCATTACAGTAATCCTTCGTCCAGATGAAAAAAAGAAGGGCAAGGCTCCTTGGAGAGGGGTTATCCATGACATCCATGACATGTGGCAGGGACACTGTGGCCTAATCGATGCTCTACTTCATGGCAATTTCACTATTTGATGCTCGAGGATTATAGATGTGGAAAACAAGAAACACACAGCAAATCTGACTACCAATGGCCATGAATCAAGAAGCCAGCGCATTTCCATTAACATGCCACAACATGGTATGATAATAAGTAATAATAAATGAAGTTCCTTTCCTTTACCTTCAAGGGCTTTTCAAATCAATACCAATTCCATGAATTAAATCAACCATAAGGAGAACAATTAATATACCTGTAAGCTCACTCAATATTGATATGTTGGCTTTGTTTGTGGGAAAAAAAAGCATGGTTGCTTTTTTTCAGAAACAGATGCACGTGACGCGAGTCTATTCAGCAGCTCAGCTTTGAATAGTACGCCTGCCACTCTGCTAATAAGACCACCATAACTGTCACTGAGAGAAAGTCAATTCAAGGCAGTGTGCGTGAAAATAGAGCTGTTCATGTTATTTCATGTATCAGTCGGGTATTGATCAACTCTTGTGGAGATTTGTAGAAACAGTACAGAGGTCACGGCAAAGCCTCGAGAAGCTCTTTTCACCATTGACTAGAAGACAAGAGACACCATGACTTGACAAATTCAAGATTTCTCAGGTGAGTTTTATGCTGCTCATTTTACAGCCATCAGGGCAACTCTCCGCCCTGCTGTACACCGCCGCGTGTTCATCTGTATGCTGAGATTAAGAAAAAAACAGTTCACTATAAATCTCCTGTTCATCTAACTCTGCTGCCAGACCTGCTGAGCTGACCAATAACAGTGAGCAGAGAGCACTGTCGGATGCAAGGTTCCTGGTTCCAACAGGCAGACACCGACACAATAACATACTGAGACGTCAATGAAACTTCTTGTAAAACCAAAATCCAACATGACACACACCACTGCACATGGAGGACTGGGTACAATCTCCCCTTATGCAGCATCCTATTCACATTCAGGATGCTGCACAGCCAGACTTCAGTACAAAGTTACTTGAAGAGACAACCTGTAACTGTCTGCATACCATGTCTCTTTATACTACTATAATTGAATAAAAGTGATGCAACAGGTTCCTCCACTTTGGATTTGAGTTTCACATTGCAATCAGTTGCAAAACTCACAAGAAAAAACACATTTCAGCAACATGCATATTTTTGATGGGTTGGAGACATTAACGAGTTCCTTTTAACAAGATAGTACTTTGCAATTTTCTGTTCTCCCGTGTTGTATACTGCTGTGTAGACTAGTGCTGCCCATAAATGTGCTTTGACTGCCACAATTATTCCTGATTGGTCCCATAAACGAAGCACTTGATGAGATATCTTAATAATAATTCCAGAATCTAAAACGAACTCAGGTCCTCCTGCAGTACAACAAGCAAAACAAATTAGCCCGCATTAAGCTGATGCACACATACAGCCTGACAAATAACCATCACAATGTGACTTGATGAGCATGTGGCCTGTTCCCAATTTCACTGAGTCACCCTGACATCCGATGAAAAGGAGCTATAATCAGAGTCCTACACAATATGCAATCGTACATTCGTGCTGTCTCAAGAAAAATGAGCTCACTTCGTCTGTATTTTCTAGTTTTAGTCAGAGAAGTTTCACAGAAGCTGAACACGAGGAAGGCTGAAGCTAGTGTGCAGGACATCTTTGAGCAGCACTAAACCTATGAGCATACAATTTGAGCAGAGGCAGAGCGAATCTGAGTGCGAGCAGGGGCTCTTTGAGTGTAAGTTCACGGTTCTGAGGAAAATACTGACATTAATTCAAAGAGCCACTCCTGAATACAGAGAGGGAAAAAAGACCCATAATTATTTGGTTTCCAAGCCTAATTGGGAAATCTATCACACCGCTTCTGTGTCAGGATACAAATTAGGCGACGACAAGATGAATCTCACTGTGAAGGGCAGATATTGATTCACACAAACAACATGATTAAAACATCCTCTTTCACTCCTCTTATTTTAATATGAAAAAACAATAGGGAAAACATGATGCCTAATTAAATAGACTACAACAACAATGGATTAAAGTCCTTAATAATAGATTTATTTACCAAGGTAATCATTGTGCTTTTATTTACAGTTGCCATATGCACATATTCAGCTCCATAACAGCATTTAAACATAGTTTATTGGGCATTGTGACCTAGTGGGTTAGGTTCATGTATGAACATAAGGAAGTTATTTAGAAGGAATTGTGATTGCCAATGTGCTGCTTATAATGGGTTATCGTGGATATTTTCTGTATCACTGACACCATTTATTGTTGTTGAAGTCATTATCATGAATAAAAACAACACAAATCAGTTTTTTGTCCTCAGGAGATGTTATGCACCATATTCAAGGTTAATGATCACTTATTCGGTCTGTTCCTAAGAATGACGCCTATGATAGCTTCCCATTTAAACATCCGCTCCCAGGCTTCCATGTCATGTCATGTCACTCAAAACTTTGCAAACAACCTGGACACGATCACTTAAATCTGTTTTACGACGCTCATCGTCCACGCCAATTATTTCTTCTGTGCGAAAACTGAGCACTCAGCTTCAGGCTGCATATGGAGACCTGATTGTGAACAAACCGAGGGTCAAATAAAACTCTGGACAGCCACGTTACCGCATTGTTAGGCACTGCGAGCGAAAAACAACTCATTTACACCTCGCTGCAAGATTACAAAGACAGATGCAACTATCACCACTGTCAGTACGGTGTGGATCAGCCATATGTTTGTGCTGCATATCATTAAACTACTCTTCACCTTTGACCTTCAGATCTCTGCCAAAGCATCGGCTCTCAAAGGCAAAATGTAACCCTGTCTTTAATTAGAATCACAAAAAACTCAAGTGGAATATATATATTTTTAAATCTAGTTGTGTGTAATAATTAATTCGAATAACAATCCCCAAAATAAAAGACACATGGAACATAAGGAGGCGATAAGTGGAGTGGCCATTGATTCTGCATGACGCGTTCATGGGATAATCTGGCTTCCGCTTTGGCTGGTGCGCAGATGGCGTTGGGAGTGAAAAAATGGGGACAGGCAGGCTATAGGGCTAGGACGGATATTCACCCCTAGATAAGCCCTACTGTACCATGCACCATGTCAACCAGCCGGTCTGTGGATCCCAATCTAGGTACACTCTGCTGTCACCAGTGGGCATAAGCAGAGGAGAGAAAAGCAGGACCGTGTTGTTTGTACATGCAGATACGCTGCAACTCATCTCCCAGTAGATAGAGGTGGATGCATAGTCATTTGTTCCAATACAGCACTTGGGAGGTAAGCCATGCCTTCCATCTTCATTATCCATTATTGCCTCCATCGAGTCACAGGCAGGTATCAGGAACATTGTGTGTGGTGCAGACTCAACAGGAGCTCCTACATCCCCAGCCCATTCCCCGAATGTTGGATGTTGTTGATTTATTTTACGTTCCCGTGTGCTGAAGTCCTGTGTCAAACCTAAGGCCGAGTCTGGACCCCTGCCTGCATGCACTATTTCAGATTAGCTGGAATTAAGGGCTCCTGGCCTCACGTGCATCACGTTTGGCAGGAATCTTCTGCTCTGAATCTTCGACCCTGATTGGAGGACAGGACCATGAGCATGCATAAATGAACAAACACATACTCTGGCTCCCCTTTGCCTCATGTTTATGCGACATATAGGCAGAAAGAGAAATATGCAAGAATCAGACAGAAGCACAGAGAGACAGACAGAGAGGCAGAGTGAGGGACGGAGGATTAACTTCTCATCCAGTCTTTGCTGTTGCATAGATTGTAAGTAGCTTATTGCTCAAAGCACCCGGCATGTAACCGGTGCGTTTTCATGATTTGTTTTGGGAGGGTTTTTTTGTGTGTGTGTGTGTTGGACATCACTGACCTCATGCAGGCAACTAAGAGCTTATGTGCCAAAAATAGTCAAACTGGAAAATCCAGTAGATTGTGCGCTTCTAAGAATGCATCCAAATCTATAAAAGGTTTACTTCCATATAGACATTGATCTTTAATCCTTAATGTTGAAAATATGGAGCATGAGAGAGGCCATGGAAAGCGAAAAATGTATGAAAATGCCACGTTTTTCTGAGTATTCACAGAATGGCAGACATAATTACATTTTAATTAGAACAATAATGGGTCCCTTTTCATAGAGTCAGCCATTTTGAACCGCCATGTTTCTGCAGTCCTGAATGGCTTTCCTGTTTTTACTGCATTTCCTGCAGGAGAAGGTTAGGAGGGTATTTATAGGAATGTCGCATGTGGCGCATTGAAACTCAACAAGATATGTTGTGATTTCTGAATAAAGCAAAAAAAAAGGTTGAACTCTTGCACTTCTTCAGTCTGTTCTTTGAGTTGTAGCTGTGATCAGCTTAGGAGGACCAGCCGTCCGTGATTTGTATTGTATAAGATAGCCCAATGCTAGGCAAGGGCCTTCTAGTATAGAGAAGAATACTTTCAAGGTAAACTTGGTTCTATAATTTTTGATAGCTCGCAAATCAAACAATGTGAAGATTCTGTTGTATGGGTTGTGAAAGGCTGTGAAATAGACTTATCTTGAACCCACAAATGAATCAAAACATGGGAATGAATTGTATCTTGTGGTAATGAATTAGTATTCTGAGCACTGTGTTGTAAAACCTTGACATTGACCTTGACCTTGGTCTATATTCTTCTTTATACCCACTCTGTATGAAAGCATGAAAGGGAAAATAATTACATATATATACATATACAGAGATAACGGAGATAAAAGTAGGTCCATTCTCGTATATACATATTCATTGGTTTGGGATACTCGTTGCTTCCTGAAGTTATTTAGTGATACATTTTATTCCAGCTGCTTGCTGTACTATTAAGTGATGTCTGCTTTAACTAAACTTCTGTTCAACTTTAATTTGAGGCTTTAAACTTTTCTGCACTTTTATTCAATTACATTTCAGACTATTCATTTATTCTATCTCTCAGTGTAACTGCATTGTAAATCATATAAAAGTTTCTCTGACTTGTATCCTCCATTCAAGTGTACTCTCTGTTTTTTTTCTTTTATTGTTTTTGTTTTCGCTTTTCTTAATTTGCCTTTTACATTATCTCGTGATTCTTTAACATCTTGTTTTAATAGCTTTTCACGTCTCATGTAATTACCATAATTATGTAATTTGAATTACTCTGTTGCTGAAAGTTACTTTACAAATAAACGTGCTTTGCTCTCTCTTCTGCTTCAAAAGCCATTTCCAGAAGGGTAGATGGGTGTGAAATACTTCATAGTTGTGGAGACACAGATGTCTGTTTACGCAGACTGAAATGTCAGTGGCAAGCTGTCTATTATGTCTAAGCATACAGCACCAGAGTCCTTTGACCCTGGCCACAGCAGTGTTGAGATAGAATGGCACCTGCTACTGCCAGCCAAAGACAAACAACTAATACTGCTGAGGACCTCAAGGTTTGTTTGTGCTTTTATTATATTCCATTTCAAAGTATGTATGTGTCACTCAGAACACTACAAGAATAGAAAACATTTCTATCGCCAACTAAAAGTTTTTTTATTCAAATAAGCTCGTCTCTGAACTAAGCTGGAACTTTGACTCAAAGCACATCATATATAGTGATGCTGTGTACTGTGGGTTCTCTATATTTCATACAGTCATGCTGTGGTAATTGAGGATAGCTTTTTGTATGGCAGTCAGCCGCGAGTTCAAACGCAAAATGAATGCTAATTCATTCAGACATAAATTCAGACCACGTACATACGAACAGACTTTCCCTTTTTATTTCTGGAAATATCTTACCGTGGACCGCCTACATATGTGAGGACAGACATTCAAACACTGCACACTACAAAGTGTAGTTCAAACAGCTGATTCTGATGCAGTATGCGTGTTCTCAGAAGAACATTTAAATAACTGCCCGTCTGGTCAAACTTTCATCGTCTTTATAAGAAGAGGTGAGGAATGCCAGGTCTGCTTTTCAAGACATTTTTTTGGTGCTTTTTCGGCTTTATCTGACATAGATAGCTGAGGAATGACAGGAAAGCTGGGAATGAGAGAGGGGGATGACATCCAGCAAAAGGCCACAGATCAGAATCGGACCCTGGGTCGCTGCAGTAAGGGCCGAGCCTTTGAACATGCATGCACACTCTACCAACTGAGCTGAATGCCACCAGTAATCATTTTATTATTAACACCTACCAGAGATAGCATTGTGACTGCAGATATCTCAGCTTTACATTACAGTTTGACTTAGCTGAATTCGATCCAGTTTATTTCAGCAATGCACTTCAACAATACTGCAGATCATTCATGCGACAGGTGACCAGTCATAATATGTACATATGTTACTAAACTTTTTTTAGCCACATTCCTGCAGTGAAACTCAAGATCCACCCAAATAATGATGCTTTTATCAGAATTTAAATTGTGTGTGTGAGTTTGTATGGAGTTGTATTGCTCTTACCTGGATACGACAAGGGGCAAAATTAACATTTTCAACATCCTCATTAGCAGCTCTCCGGGAAACTGGAAGTATTTCACCTCCTGCAATTGGCAGAGAAAACACATCAGATTGTATTACACAAATAAAATAGAGAATTTCACCCACTCTGGCGAATTTGTAGTAGTCCAAGTATGGATCAATCCAAGTACTAAGTATGGATCAATCATGTTTGAATAGGCTTTGATTTTAGCAGTGCTTGTAAAGAGAAAAAGAGGCAGATCTGTTCATAGAGATGAACAGAAAGTGTTGCATCTTGAGCTGCAGAGGAGACCTCTGAAGATAACAGTTATCTGTTTACGTATATCAGCTGGCAACACTGGAAGCCCATAAAAACATTGGCCAAATGTTAGAAATCCACCAGCTGAAAAATGAGACGACAGCCGGTTCTGACATTGTCACTGCATTAACCAGGCATCAAAGAATTACTGTGTCATCATGTCATTGGGAAAAAAAAAACAGTTTTACTAATGAGCCAAGACCTCTACATACACAAGAGAGAGGAGTCATTCTCCGATGAAGTGGTGAAGTTTTAGAAAAAAATCTTCGATTCAACCCACTAAAAGGATCTTTTAGCAACTTACCACCAGTATTGTTCAGTTGTAAAAATAGATTCTGCCTGCTTTTAAAATCGCAGCTCTGAATGTTGTGCTACCAAGGAAGGAACCAAGCAACGAAATGAAAAAGAATGCACGAATGACCTCACTAAACACAACTCTCTTGGGCCATTTGGACTGGCACTGGCTTCCTGTAAAATTGCTTTTAGTTTTTATGCACTTTGTTGTTGGAGGACTTGAGATGTTTCCTCTTATAAAAAAAAAAAAAAAAAAAAAAAACCTCTTATACTTGCAAACTTTAAACTTTTTAATAACTGAACAAATGTGCGTGCCTTGAGTGTCGAGGTGAATGCTCGAGAAAAGAGCCCCTTTCTATAAAAACTGTTTTAGCCTCATCGAATAATACTGTCCGGATGGTGAAAGAAAAAAAAACCAACAACATAGTTAACGTAGAATATAGAAGACACACAATTAGTAATGCCAAAAGAAAGTTATTTCAAAACTACAGCCATCTAGGCAACTGTTTTCAGTCTAGACCACTGAGTATAAACATGGACGTCATCACCCACAGGTTTCTGAAGAGCCATTGTGAAGCTCAGAGTGGGATGGCTCAGGCTGTCACCATCACCATCCTGCCTCCGTCGGGACAGGATGTGGTGCGACTGAATGAAGCCCGGGTGCTCTGTAACAGTTCTGTTATGAAATTTAGCGTTTTAATATGGGGGCTTATGGAGACTGATTTGTTCTATAGCCAGCTTAGCTATAGCTCCAATCGCAAGATCGTGAAACCATGCATGAATCCATCTTGCCAGGCTATGTGCTTGTGTTCAAGGTTACATATACCAATCCTATAGCTACTGGCAGCTTGTGTATGAGATACGGGTATGGTTTAACGCTAATGTTCAGTAAGTGAATTGCCGGTGTACCTTATCGCCTAGAGCAATTAAAAAGTAGATTACCACAACTGTGAAAGTCTCAGTCTAATTACACTGTAGATGGAAACACACTTTAACATTTTATTTATTTACACTTTATTATTTAATTACATCATTTTACTGCAGCTGCAAGAGCTGCGGTGTGTATTCGGAGGAGTGAATTTACATGACTCCTCACAAAGCAGCCAAACAAAGCATTTTAAGTATTTTAAATAAATATACCCATGCTTTTGCTTCATGCATACATACATCGCCATTTCCCAAAGCCAACAAATGACTTTTGATTAATTTCCTATTGCAGAGACAGACACAGATTTATTTATGGCATGGCAACAGCTTGCTTCTTTAGACTTCAATTAATCAATCAATGTTCCCTTATGTTATTTATTATTATATTTATTCATCATTATATTAAAAGATGGATATTGGCAGGGAGGATGAAGAACACTGAAAAGTGTGTGGATGGCATCAATTAATATGTAGCTAAATGGGAGAGATGACTAAAATACTTGGCTAGAATGAGTCCCACAACTTGGCATTAAAAGGATGCACCCCTCACTGAGCTATGAGGTTACCCTTCCTGGGGTTAACAACTGATCACAGAGTGTAATGTTGGTTTTAGTGTTGAAGGCACAGAGAATTATGACTCAGCTGTCTCAGCAGTTTTTATTTAAAGGAAAAAGCGAGCAGCTGAAGCTGGTAGAGACCAAGACAGAGCTAAAAGGAGAGTGAATGTTGGATATTGTCTGGGGCCCATAAACACAATCCAAATTAATTTGAATGCTTTGTTCCTGCTTAAAGGTCAAGGCCAAGAAAAAAATCAATGAAAGCTACAAACAAAGCAAAACAAGAACAAAATGTGTCTGGACTACGTAATCAAGCAGGTCAAATGGCACAAGTTATAACAGAGGTTTTGTTTAAATCGTCTGTCTGAAGTCACCGGTGGACTGCATAGATAGAAAACTAAAATAAAAGCACGTTTTATCATGACGACAGTAAGACATACTCTAAATAAATTTAAAGTACGGCACATCTGTGCAGTGAGATGATGGAGCTAGTAAAAGCTTTTTCTCTGTTCTGGAGTGAGAGAGAGCTTTTGGCCAAATGGAGTGAGTATGTCTGGAGAGGGGGTGCGGGTACTTTTATATGTTTCATGTTGTTTTCCGTCTGTGAGCATGGCATCCAGAGAGCATTCATTTATCTATGTGTGTGCCTGAAGGAGTAGTTATACTCTTAATATGTGCCTCAAGCATATAACAAATATGTATAATATATATATATAATATATTTTAGAGGGGACTGTTTAGCAAAGATCACTCAGTGTTAGAATCGTTGATGTAAAGAATATTTGCACTTACACTTAATCTCTGCTGCTTGACTTCAGGGAGTATGGATCATTATGAAATTAACATAAGCCACAGAAGAGGTGCAGACTTAATAATAAATACTGACCTACAGGTGAGACAGCCGCATAATTATGCATTTTTAGTGAAGCAGTCTTATTTCATCCACCCATAAAAATTGGACAACTACTCATGTTTCGCCTCCAAGGAAAAGCAATTCAGCTCGCAGTACTTTAGTACACCCAACGCTGACTGAGAAATAAGTGTACATTAATATACATAAGCTGATATACGCACATGCAATGTTTGCATGAATAAAAAGAAAAGAAAAGAAAGATAGACTATAATGATCCCACAGCAGGGAAATTTGCTTTGTCGCGGCAGCTTGAATCCATAAATGAGAAATATATGGGGGAAAAAAATTCAAACATTCAAAAAGTCAAGTCGTTCTTACACGGCGGGAGTAGCAGTCTGTTGCTGAAGGAGCTGTTCGAGTCTCATGCAGAGGAGTTGTTTATGATGCATATCAGGAGTATAGGGACAGTCAACGACAGAACTGGCCCTCTTTGTTGTTTCGTTTTTTCTGTGTTTGACACACTGAGTGTCAACAGATGTTGAGTCAAACCAGTTTTGTCACTTTAGAAAAGTCTGGGCTGTGATTGTTTCGTATAAAAAAAAATAAATAAAAAAAACCCTAAAAAACCTAAAAAAAACAAACGTAAAAACAATAGTCTTTCGCTGTGAAATGTTTTTGGTAAATACATGCTGAAATGACCTTGCTGACATTTCTTGGGGTTTCATTAAGTCTGCCATTTTACTCGAATCCATCACTTTTATTCTGTTATATCAGTGATTTTAAACTGGGCATAAAAGGGAAAAAAATATTTTTAAATGAAATATCACTTCGTACTTTCCTCAGCTGTATTGAGGAATGGTGATTCAGGTTCAATTGCTCTATGTTAATAGAACTATAAGATACATAAACTATATGACTTTTACCTCGGCTTCATGAATTCGGTGTGAGCTGACGACCACCCTCACCTTTGATTTCACTTTCATCTGACCAGCTGCTATAGTGACCAAATTGGAGCAGAAGAGTGCTTCTCAGTAAAGGTGAATTATACCGCTTACTTCAAGTGATTGAACCGCTCTCTGCATGTGAACCATCATTATGAGTACTTACTGTTGATGTTCCTCACTTTTTATAGCAAAGATGAAACACGTTGAGGTCAAGGTGTTAAGGTCACTGGCTAGCTTCCTCCCGCATCAGGTTAAGTATGGACAGATTGAAAACTGTGCTACTAACTACTAAAAACTGAAATGTAATAATTATCTCTGTCAGTATTCTTGTTTTTGCATTATTCAGGGTTTTATATGCCCACATTATCTGTATGCCATGCACAAAGCTGTATACTTTGTCATCAGGCGATAACTGAACCGGGCTCTGAGATGTGGCTGAAATGAGTAAATATAAATTAGATACACTGTGTAGGCTCTTGGAGTGGCAATGTTAAACCGTGCGTCAGTCCCAAGGACGCATCGATAAGATCTGCATACGGCGCTGCCACTAAGCTTCCAATCTTTCCCAGTGGCCGCTCGCAGTATTGAAGCATTTTCTCTGTAGACCACGTTTATAAATGAGTTGACAGGACACCTCAAACTGCAAAAAAAAGTTAATAATGATTCTTGATGTCAGAAACTTTTGGTCCGTGGAGGCTATATGTGTCTTTCCTTGAGCTAAGAAAAGCAATTTAAAAATCTGCGATGGTATCACAGTGTAATGTCTATGGGATGGGTGGGAAACGCTACTGCATATACTCTGAAAAGGAAGCTTACTACAAGGTGAGAAAGGACTGAATAATCACCATCTTTGGGTCCTATTCTAATAACACATCCATGTCTGTCCACTACTTGGGTCCAGACTGAACTCTCAGCAACATTTGGAAAGATTGTGATTAAATTTTGTACAGACTTGATACCAAGAGGCCTCAGTTTTGCTTTACTTTCCACTTTACTGTAGTTCAGGGTTCTTGTCTTTTGAGCAGCATGTTTCAGCTGTATTTTCTATATATATTTGTCGGATCCGCTGTTCTAATTTCCAAGATGAATCAGAACGTCAAAACAGTAATAATCATTCATTTCTATTTTTATAAATATCACATTGCTACTATTTTAAATTCAACAAATTATGGTAGCTAATGGAAGTATGATTAACCTAACCATTAGATTTAATTGAATGATTACACCAGACTCCAACTCCATCGTATGATTAAGGCCACTGTGTGCCGCACAGTTCCATTAAATTATGTTGCACAAAAATAAACACATCTTTGTTTGTGTGTTCAGAATTCGGTTTTATCATTTGTGTGTTCAGAGGCACAGTGAACAGATGGACGTTATAGAAAATGTATGGCACTGGCAACCGACACATATCACCTGCGCTACAGCCTTTTGTTCACAACGCTGGCACTGCTCTGTGAGCTCCATCAGCGACTAATTGACCAAAGATGGCCGCTGCAGTTATCAGAGCAGAGGATTGGCACTCTGCAGGAAGGCACACCTCTAAAGTTCTCCTGTCTCGTGACAGCACATGCATCCTCAAGCCTACACACATCTTACATCATGCATACAAAAGCACACATACACACAGCAGCACGAACGGGATGGATGGCACCGTCCAATTTCAAATCCAGTTAATTTTCCTCTTCTGTTTCAAGTGTCCTTGAATTTGTATTTTATCAGCTTTTCAGTGAAATTCAATTCAACACATGCTATGCTATTTTCATTATCAAACACAAAGTGCTTTGCACCGCTTAGAGAAACAATCATTCAGTCGCCTGCGGAAATATTGTTTCTCTTTATTTGCAGCATTTTTCTGAATTCCAACTATTTAATTCCCCTTCCCGTTCCGTCTTGTGTGAATTATATAAGTGATCACAAATGGTATGTTGTTGACTTAACATCTCTGTCTGTGAGTGACTGACAACTAATCTCTCCATCAGCAATCCCTTTCCACGGATGCACTTGAGTCCAGCTGAGAGGCTGGGCAATCTGAGTGATAAGATTTAGTTTCACCTTTTAAAAGACCAGAAAAAACCCCAAACAAACCCAACAATACCTGTGCTCTTGGTGATGTCCTTTGTAACTACAGTGTGCCTGGGGCATTAGATAAATTAGCTTTTGGATGAGTCTGAACTTTTATACCATTCTTGGAGAAAGATAACCACTTTTGTGTCTTTTCTTTTGCAATTTCAGTGCGAGCAGCGAAGATAAAGAACCTTGCACTTAGGTGAAATTGAACAGCCATCAACAAAGTCGCTTCCTCACTGCACATCTATCAGGCTTAATCCATTATTCACTATGTAGTACCGTGTTTCACTTTAATAGTCAATCATGGCCAATTGTCTTGATGAAATCGGTGGAATCAGATGGCCTTAGGCGAGCTAAGAAATGTTGGTTTATAAAAACAAGGTGAAAATGTGTTTTTTTAAAGGAAATGTGTGTGGGCGAGTGTGTGTATTGTAATTTCATCCCATTGTGATTTACAGTGTCTCCATTCTGGGGACAAAAATGGGTAAACAAAAGAAGCCGTTTCCCCGCATTACCTATCTGACGCCTGACTTTATTTCAACCAAACCAGAGCTCGTGTCCTTTTAGTCACTTGGACACAAAAACACAGGGTTCAGACTGAAAAATTCCTTCAAGGGTAAAGTGTGGGGATAGGCAGGTAGGAGTCAATTCAATGCCCTGACACAAATGTACATTGTGTAACTGAAATTGTTCACGTGTAGCACATGGAGTGTCGCTAAAGAGGAACATGCAGGGAAGAGGGAATAAGATGCAGTCTCTTGTATTGAGAGTTGTGGGGTCTGAATCGATCTTGGCTTTTAAGACAGAGGCTGTGATACTTGAGGGAGGAGATCAGGCAGGTAGGTGGATGGGCAGGTGGGTTGTGAAGGAGGGAACCAGGAGTCACAATAACCGGGCACTTCTAAGCAACTGACCTGCTCGGAGAGCTGCTTGCCCCTGAGGAAGAAGCCCAGCAGGCAGCCAATGACCACGGCCAATACGGACAGGATGAGCAGTCCGTTCTGCTTGCAGACATTCTTCACCCGCCCCCACACTTCTTCCAGAGCCACCGCCATCCTCCTCCACCACCTCCTCCTCCTGCTTGTTCTGGTCCTGACCGCAACTTCACAATTCTCCCCAGAGTAAACCACCAGAGCAAGCCCTCCCCCCCTTTACCCTCTTATTCAGCCATATAGAGCCAACACAGAGCCAACAGCCACCACCACACTGGAAAATGTAGTAGAGTGTGGACGCAGCAGGTGGGTTAGGCGGGTTAGATGGAGGCAGGCTGATGAGGGAGAAGGTGGGATTGAGAGAGAGGATACAAAGACAAGTTTAAAGAAAGAAAAAAAAGTTGGGATTTGGTTAACAGAGGGGTGTGAAAAGCAAAATTCAAGAGGTAGTCGTCCAAAAATAAAGCACTTCAGGAGTTTCTTTGTTGCTCCTCCGAGCTGCCTCCTTGGTTATTCCACATGAGACTAAGAGCATCACACAGACACATTATCTGTCTATCTGCGTCTGTCCCTCTCTGTCAGTCACCTCCCTCTCCGCCAAACAGTTTCCTCCTGGTGGCCAACAGGGGGCTCTGCGACAGCTGGTGGTATTGTCATCAGGGTTAATACTACGATCCTATTAGGCTGTGCTGCACGACTCAGATCTAAGGCTGGATTAGAGAGCTCTTTGAACAATTGGACAGCGGATTGTTCCAGATCACAAAAAAAAAAAGGAAAAAAAAAAAATAAATAAATTGCACAACAAGTGACATTAGGTAAAAACCAGAGCAAAACAAAAGCAGGACCTCACGATCCTGGTGAGATGTTGACCACTCTCTACAGACAACAGTATACATGACGGAGCATGATAATGACGACGGCTGTGAAGGTGCATGTGTACACACAGAAATCAGGACACAAACGCACCTACCCACACACACACAGGCTGTGTTTTCAGCTGGGTTTCACTAATCAGATGCAAACACATGCACCGCACTGCATTCAATTTATATATCTTCACCACAAAACCAAGGGCCATTAATATTTATTACAGCTTTTTTACATTGTTTGGACTGAGTGTACAGAGGTGATGCGGGGGTAATACTACTGTGGATTTATGTTTAAATATGCTGGCAACAGTCTATTGTCTGGATGACAAGGATGAGGATTCAGACGCTCTATAACAGATTGTTAAAATGATCAATTTATTGTTGGGCTTGGTCTTTTCGTAAGATTTTCTGATTATTAGAAAAAGTACAGTTTGTGGCTTTAGTACACATTGCACTGTACAATCAAGTACAATTATTAGCAGTTGCAAGTCCACAAGAAATTTCCTTACCATACTTTATATCAAGGCTTTTTCATTTCATCTGACATCATTTGACAGCTAAAGAGACAAGTTGGTCATGCACACGGCACATACTGTACAGCACATGTTCTTGCAGAGATAGAAGTCTGGCTTACCTAGAATACTGAGAAATGTAGCCACTATTATACAAAGCCAATAATGGCCTGTTTTCTGAAGATACACCAGGGGGACGAGCAAAATGTAGGCCCTCGCCTAGAAAACAAAATAAGCTTTGAGAAAATTGGCAGGCGATGGTACGGACCCAAGTCAAAAACAAACCTTTGGTTTCCATTCATATCCTGGGATATCATCTTCCACTTTCTTGTGTTTTGTATCTTTGAAATTTCAAACAATCATCATTTCCCGTCGAACTTCAGAAATGTTTTTCTGTCTCTTTTGCCTCTTTTGAATTCTAAAATCTTTTTGTTGCCTCTTTCTTACAAATAAATTTTCTTCTCCAGAATAAAACAAATTAGACAAACACAAACACACAAAAATCACAGGGGAATGTACAAAGTGAAACATGTTTTCATTCATTCATTTTTCATTTCAAAAAGCTTCACCAAATCCACACGACTTCACAAAGACTGCTTGACTTAACACGATGTTGTCTACCTTAAAGCCTGTGAAAATGTGACTTGAAATGTAAAAATGCGTGCATCATATCAGAGTTGAGCGTCATCCATAACATCCTGAGTGAAAATAAACATTCATAACTATTAGAGTTCAAAAAACAGCCCAAATCATTTCCCAAGACTGCGTAGAGGTGACAGATCATGTTTTGATTGACATCTCCGTCAAGAATTCTGACAAGAAGATAAGCAGTGGCAGGGGCAGCAGCAAAACATAATTTGAGTCTATGCTGAGTTACATCTGAACCTTTCGTGTAGGTTCATTAATGACTACAGTAAGCTTTGGCTTCTGACTGCTTAAAATGTCTATTGACTGGTCTGTGCTTGTCAGTTAAAGCTTTTTGAATATGCTTATTGAGCTTAATCGCTTGTATGTTTCAAATGTTTTGTTATCATGCCTATTTTTGTATTCTTAGTATTTGTGTTTTTTGGTCCACGGAGAAGATCACCTCAGTCCATTAGAGTGATCCAGCCGTCCAGCAGAGTGATGACAAAAAATAATAGAGAAGACAGAAAGCTGCCTATTAGGACACATAGAGGCAAGACAGGAAGCACAGAGAATGTTGCACAAGATGTTGTGTTGGATGAGGACAAATGAGGACGCAGCAGGGGAATGGAAGGTGAAGTAAGTAAAAAGGAAGGAGGAAGAAAAGTGTCAGGAGAGCAATAACAAACCCAAAGTAGGTCATTTAAAAAAAAAAAAAAATTATGAGGACAAGAATGAAAAAGTAATCTTCCAATATGAGCAACAGAAGACAGACCTCAGACCTCCATCACCTCAATTACATCAAAGTCCTGCACAATGCAAAGATCTTATTCATTTTCCATTCATTCAAAGAAGAATTCAATTAATGGGCTCAGTCCTTGACACTGTTCTTACAAAATGTGCTTCGTTAATGTCTCTAATGCTCGACCATTGACTCTGAATAGGTGGTTACGCTGACATGCAAAGTGAGAAGAGCTATTAAGTTGAGCTACTTTAATATTAGAAAAAAATAGGTCTGTGTTCCATCTTATGATATTCCATGCAAGGTCCATGAAGTACCCTTGTTTTAAATCTATTGTTCCTCCATGATTCACAAAGAAGCACAAGGAATGGACATTAGACCAGTGGAAATCTATACTTTGGTCCAATGAGTCCAAATTTTATATTTTTAGTTCCAACCACTGTGTCTCCGTGAAATGTAGAGACCATGAATGGATGGTATCTGTATGTGTGGAGGAAGTGGGGCGATGATGCAGGTTTTTCTTTTTCCCTATTGAATGGTGGTAACACGTCAGAATGTATATGTGAACCACAGTTGTTCAGACCAATCAACGTCCTATCAGAAATTATTGGCAGCTATGGTATGAACTATGGTGTGGTTTAAGACTAGGTGTATGTGACGCTGTTTGTTCGATAACAACAATTGTGGCTGCTAAAGTGGTTAGAATAGATGCTTCTAGCATCGCTTACATCAAGGAAGGGGACTTTGTCAACCTTGCAACAAGATGGTAAATAATCATCCAATCCAACATGCCAAGGACTTTTACTATTGGTTTTCAATGATGACTTATGTGTAACATACCATCTGACACAGTAAGGTTAACACCAATGCCAATGGAAGTGTTATTTTCTTATATCACCTCAGACATCTGAGGAAATTCAAGGTTTCACAGAAAGTCCTGCTTTTCTTCAAAAACTGCTGCAGTGCAGAACATCTTAATGCAGAGCTTATGATATGGTATGACAAGAGATCCTCTCTGGACAGGATAGCCCTGCAGAGGATTGTGCGATCGGCTGACTGCACTACTGCTCTCTGCTCCCTGCAGAGCCTATTCAACAGGAGATGAGTAAGTGAAGCGAGGGGGATAAAAAAGGGATCCGCACCACCTCGTGCAATGGACTGCTCGACACACTGAGAAAGTGGTTCGTCCCACAGGCTATCAGCCTCAAGGACAATACAATAAGGACATTCATCTATGAATATATTATATTATATCTGCAACGCTGTCACTGAAATACTTTGTACCTTACATTTGGTTTGTTTAGAGCGTACCTTTTGTCATTTCTTGAATTTTTCTTTTGAAGCTTGAAAAAAAACAATTCTTCGTTTCAGTTTGGCTTATTTGGTTGTGGTTGCTAAAGCCTGGTTACAGCTGGTTTGTGAGTATCTGGAGTCCAAATCATCAAAATTAAACATACCACACTTTAATTAGCTAAACAATGCAACAGTTTGCCTGTTGACACTGTGACCTTCCTTTTCACTTACCTTTTTATTAAATGAGCATACCACATTTGTACGGTATATCTGTATTTGTAAATGTATATGTATTGTTATATGTATGCGTTGTTCTTGTTTATATGCACATTTTCTTTTTTGCATGTTCTCTCCACATCTGCCTGGATTCCTTCCAGATGCTCTGGCTTCCTCCCACAGTCCAAAGGTATACAGGCTAATTGGTGACTCTAAATTGCTGGTAGAATATGAGTGTGAATGCTTTATTTTCTCTTCGCAAACCCTGTGGCGCACTGTCGTGGGTTTATCCCGCCTCTCGCTCAATGTCAACTGGACTTGGCTGGCTGGATGGACGGACAGTATTTCTCAGCCAGAGATGTCATCAAGGTGTAAACTAATGTTTTCAGTACTCAGAACATTACTCAAGGAAGGCAGAAACAAAGCACTGCATATCAGAGGGCGCTCAATGTGTTGATTGTTGTCGTGCAGGACACAGAAGTGGTCGGCGTTAGCTAAATAGAATAGTGATGAAGGACACTCACTGGTGATTCTCTGCTGGCTGAGAGATGGATGAGAAGGGGAAGGTAGAGGAAGAAGGTGGGATGAGGGTTGATGAAAAGGGTTGGGAATGCGGCATGGATCTGCTGTGATCATTTGACTCCTCCATCGATGTGTTCTTGAATGAACATGTGATGTGCGAGCCATTGACTGCTGGGTTTCTTCACTCTCTTCAGTCTTCTCTGTTTCGGTTTTTTACAGTATTCAGCTCCGTGAAGCACTTCATGTCCGCATGAAAGGTGCTATATAAATAAATACAATTTGAGTTTGATGTTCATGTTTGTGATGTAATTCTGTGCATTTCCGTTCATGTCTGTGTGTGTGAATTTATTTATTTATGTATAAGCATGTGTGTGTTCTAACCCTGACATCCCTCCACACACACACACACACCATCAAATAATCCCCTTTCTTCTGCCAATTTTTCCCCTGTTGCTGGATTGGACTTGCAGAGATAATCTGGGATTAGAGCGAGCAGTCAGGCATGTTGTG
This sequence comes from Nibea albiflora, assembly GCA_014281875.1. Classification (NCBI taxonomy): domain Eukaryota; kingdom Metazoa; phylum Chordata; class Actinopteri; family Sciaenidae; genus Nibea; species Nibea albiflora. The sequence continues at coordinate 10,080,933 of CM024798.1, read as the reverse complement.
CTCCTCATTCATTTAGACGGGGCAGACATGTCCATCATCCACAGGTCATCTGCTGTAGGGCCTCAACATGTTCCATTGCATATCATCTGAGGGCAAAATTGAGCAGATTTGGGCACTTTGCATGCTTCAACTGAGAGTGAGAATGAATGTGCTGGGCTGTGGTGGCCAAGCTGATCACGTCCTCATCAACATGAAGAAATCTGGTCCTTAATTACTGGAAGACATACTCCTGTGAGATGTATTACACTGATCGTCAGCCCTTTACTCTCTCTCTAGGAATTTCCAATGCATTTTCCAATACGTGCATTATTCCATCATTGTTGTACAATGTTCCTGCAACAAAACCTGTATGTATTTTATGATATATTGTCTCTGGATGCAGGAATGATGATGCTCTTTGACTTTGACTCTGCTCCTTTTCTTGTTTTCTCCTCATAAATCTAGCAAAGGTCAGTCACTGACGGGACTCTTGTTATCCATCTTTTCATTCTGACACTTGCTCTTGCTCTCAGTAGCTCTCTGCATGTGTTAACAAACACACAGGCAAACGAGGATGAGGATAAAATTGTTCAGAATTTTGTGTTGGGGGGGGTGGAATAAATTTTATTGAATTAATTATATTGCACACTCTGAACAACCAGCCTTTGGGAACTGGAAATGTTTGTAGGTGGATGCTCATGATTAAGTATTTGAGTGATCCGTTCCCTCTTTAAGGCGAGGATTGACAATCAAAGGTCAGTCTCAGATGAGCAGTCCCCTCACACTAGACGATGTTCCCCTGTGCCTTGTTACTGTACTGGAGCTCGTGATCCTGGAGCCAAGTGGTCTCATTAAACATCCACATGTGCATTCATTTAACTATCATTGTCCATGCACCTCATACAGAGGAGTTATGCCAATCTTTCATCTATATGCTTAACATCAATGCCAGCAAAAGAAATCCTGTAAAGAAATGGATAGACTGTTGTTATTTCAGATTTAAGGAGGTTGAGGTTGGTTAATGCTCGGTCAATTCCAGGTCTAAATCATTTGAAATAAATTAATTAAATAAACATCAAATTTTATTTCATCCATATTTTATTTTCTGGCTACCGGCAGATAATTATCACCCGACTCTGCAGCTTCTCTCAGCTGTGAAAGTCCAACTTAAATGAATTACACAGTCACTGAAGTAAATACTGGACGCCTTTTTTATTTATGTATTTATTTTTACAAATCACCAATCTTCCAAACATTCTGACACTGAAATTTTCAAATCAGGAAAAAAAAAAATATATATATATTCTCAAGTCTCAGTCTCAGCAGCAACAGTGACGCAGACATTTGTTCTCTCTGTTGTTGTAGAAATGTTGACCTGATCTTTTTAAAAAAAAAAAGATTATGAATTCTGACATTCACTTGAAAGCTGACTTACCTCTGACAATAACGTCAGACAGGAAGTAGGAGGATCTGAGTTACATCAGCCCATGAGTCATCTTTTTTTGTTGTGTCCCCTGGCAACATCTGCTATATACTATTCCACACTATTTATACCAACATTCAAAAAGGACAATAGTTACACGAAGTTCTTGTTGTGCCTCTTGAATAAACACAATTGTAATACAGTGCCAGTGTAATTCAGAAATATCCTGAAATATCCATTCTACATACGTGGCTCAAATGCAAAACACCAAATTCACATCATTTGGATAGCATGGAAACCTTGAACTATATAGACCTATATTTTCTTGTAGAACATGGTCTAAAACTCCTCAACAGAATCCAGCATTCTGGGTAAATTAATAAATAAATGTATAGGAGTTCTGTTAAGAGAAAAATCTTGCAGGTGCATGCTTGAGGTTGACACCCACGACTGCTTCAATTTCTTTTTGTAACTTTTTGTAGCCTCTGAATTCTGCCTCTTTACTGCATCTGCAAAGAAGTCACAACAACAAATTAATATTCATCTCTACAGAGAGCCTCTTCTGATGTTTTTAGTCTGGCATCCACTGAACTTGACAGTTTTGCGCATAATCACCAGCTGATTAATAACAACTGAACTCACTCGAGTAACAAAGCAAACATTTTAATATCAATCAGACTTTCTATCAAGACTGGAGGTCGAGTAGTATAGTGGAGGGTTTTTTCTGACATCAGTCTTTCAACCCACATTGTTTCAATTGCTCATGGACGACGTTAATCCATGTTGTATGGATTACATTATAAAATGACACTAAATTAAGTCATATTGTGACTCCTGTGATGTCTATTCGACTTTGATGCGGTTTGAATGAATGTTTGCTGCTCTTATGGATTTAGTCCCCGAGCTGTTCTGGTTCACCCTCAATACTCTCATCAATCTTGTTTCCAGGCACAACAGGCAACCATTTCAAACAGAAAAGCTCTAAAAACACACTGCATGCTATCTGTCCTGCACCAAACCACAGACAGACAAAGACAAAGTGACACCACTCAACAGTCACTCAACTGTCGGCTTAATGTGGAAATTGGCAATTGTTTGCTAACAAGTTTGCCAGACCAACTTTATAAGGTGATAATATGTAAATGTTGCTTGCACTGTGTTGTCTCCAAGACCAAAATCAATTGATAAATTCAGGTATAGAAGACATAGCTCAACTTGTGATATGTTCCCAAATTGGAGATTAATGTGGTTATGCAAAAAACAACAAAAAAAAACCTTGAGTACATACACACTCCAATTAACCACTGAGGCTCAGAAACTGTACACAGTACTCAGGCAACGCTGACATGGTTTTCACTCATTCATTATTCATTATTAATTTAGCAGATAGTGAGGCAAGTAAGGATTAAGTAGACTATCAGTAAGTAGATAGTAGGGGAGTAAGGATAGTAAGGTATGCTACATTTTAAGGACAGGACAGTTGTGTTTTGGTTACCAAAACAAGAGGCAACCTCCATCTGTGTGGCTGTAAAGTGAAGACAATGAAGTGCTTGAAGGGGCACCTAAAGCTGGCTATAAAAGTCAATCAAGACATTACAAGACATATTTGCAACATGGCACATGGTAAGAACAATTTTAATCTCTAGAGCTAATTTCCATTCCAACATTAGCATGCAAGCTTATTTTAAATTACCATACATCGTGATGTGAATGCTATTTGCAAGGTAGATACTGGTAAATACAGTACATGATGTGACAGGAATGCATTAATGCACTAACGTCATAGACAGTATAACGTATGACAGTATGACGTCACCTACAGGTTTTTGAAGAGCTATTGTGAAGCTTAGCGTGTTGGCTCTGGCTGCCACCATCTTGGCAGTCCTGCCTCTGCCGTCTCCCAGCTAATCTAAAAATCGGCAAAGACGTGGATCATCAGTAAACTGTAATTAGTGAGGTCGGTTGAATGATGGGCTCAAACAAGCCATCTGTGATGGTAGCCATCTGTCAATCAAAGTGGTCATGCTGTTAATTATGGATAACTTTAAACCTTATTATAATTTAAAATGGTGAGTTACAAAATTAACTAACCAAGTCCAAAACATGTTTGTTCTTGGATATTTTAACATGGGGGCGTATAGAGACTGACAAGTCTTCTAGAGGATATAGGGAGGCATGAGTGTTATAGTAGTGATGAGCTGTCACTCAAACATGCCAGATACTTATTCGAGCAGAGTGAAGCATCTTTCATAACCGGTTTGTTTGGAAGGGTTGTTTTGATCCCCATCGCTGAGTCACAAAGGGTTGAACAGTGAGGGAGATGTCACTCAAAGACTCGCAGAATCCTGGGAAGAGGTGTAATTGGTGAAATGTGATAGTGTCAGTGTGGCTCTACCAGGGCTGAAGCTTTAACGTGCGTGGGCTTTTGTTCATTTTCATAACACAATGGAAAGAACAGAAGAGGTAAAATAATGATAGTAAATAACCACGGTATTACATTGCCTACTATAGAGCGTAGAGTAGGTCATTTAAATAGCCATTTAAATAGAGTTTAAGGCAGCAGGCAGCGGTGGTGCTGATATGTCCTAGTGATTGCTGAGTGATTGTACTCACAATTGCATACAACTGGGGAGGATCGAGAGCATCAGATTGTCAACATGCTCTGTGTTCACAATGAAAGATATGCTGCAGGTTCAGAGTGTATGCAGACATTTCACCATTCATGGTCCTGTGCTGTAATCCACAGTCCTGTAATTATCACAGTGTCAGCACCTCTGCATCAAAACACTCATGAAATTACACCAGAAAATAATGTAATCAACGGATGTTGTGTCCACCCACTGTGTTTCTACTGCACTGTACTGTACTGGAGGCTGCACTGTACTGTTTAGACTCCCACTGAATTTAAATGAGTTGCAATACGTTCAACTTGAATCCATGATAAAATCACTATCCTCCCATATGGAGACGACTTTTAATTATACCTCATTATCATATGATGAGCTGGTGCACACACTCACACACGGGGTGTTGTCATGCTCTCTCTGCAGCCCTGTGTCCGCGGGTGATGCACGATTTGACCGCAAAATGAAGTTTCATCATGAACAAATGAGCTTGTAGTGTCGAAAAAAAAAAAAACTTGAGCAGATCAGAGTGAGCGCGTGTCTTTGTGTGGGTATCGGCGCGTGCAGGGGAGAGAGACAGAGCTCCAGGCTTCTTCAGACTCCAAGACTTCCACCTGCATCTCTTCCACGTTGTCATTAGCTCGGAAACAGCTGATGGAGAAACACTGTGCCACTGGTCCAACAGCGGAGCGCACTCACTTCACTGAGGATGCAGAGACCGGTTTCTCCTTCTCTTTAAGATAACAAGTTTCTTTCTTTCTTTCTTTCTTTCTTTCTTTCTTTCTTTCTTTCTTTCTTGCCCTGGCTGCAGCATGAGCGCTGAATGCAGCAGTTATTACAGCGCTGACGGGGTGTTTGTGGACCGATTCTCCTGCCCCAAACCGGGAAATGCCGCTCTCGCTGTCTACTGCTGCGGATTTAATGATTTCAAGTATTGCTGTGATGATCCCAACAGTTTTTTCCCGTATGAGTACGGATACATGTGGTGGCTGAGGTAAGGGCAGTTTTCCATGTGGTTAAAAGTTATTTTTTTTGTATACTTCTACTTGTTCTACTTCTTGTTCTGCGTGTTTGAGGCTGTGCAGTCGTAATCTACCACCATCAACAAGTAGCCTGTTTCGTCCACATTTTAACAATTATTGTTGAAATAAATTGTTCACATTACAACTATGTTAATGACTAAAATCTTTTAGAAACTTGATTTTTTTTTCCTGTTGCTGGGGTCCTTTGACTCATTGACTCGTTGACTCATTCATTGAGCTGGATCATTGTATTGACTCAGTGAGACTGAGTTAGTTAGTTCTATTTATTTAATTTAATCTCCTCTCCTCTCCTCTCCTCTCCTCTCCTCTCCTCTCCTCTCAGTATCGGCGCTCTGGTTGGTCTGTCCATTGCAGCTGTGGTCCTCCTTGCCTTCCTCATCACGGTATGTGTCCTCTGCTACCTCTTCATCGCCACCAAACCCAGTCGCCTAGACAACGGCCTACCCCTCAGAGCACCAGGTATATGTGTGTGTGAATATTGTACTATACTGTGATAACAGGATATTGTTGCATTCTATTGAAGCACGCTCTGGAAGCATTCAATTCAGAGGAAATCCCTCAGGTTTTAAATCCACCTCTGTTTGTTTGCTTTTCAGCAGGAGATCCCAGGGAGGGATCCAGTCGCACCGGTCCACAGGGATTCAGAAAGCACTTCATGAGCAGGAAGTTGGACTGTGATAACCAACCGCCAGTCCCTGATCTCTTGTTTCAAAAGTGTTTCACGGCTAACGTCACCAGCGTGAAAGTGGAAAGTCCCTCGTAGTCCTTTGGAAGACTTCTGTTTCAAAAGCTGGACCAGCAGTGCAGAGATTGAGAGAGCCTGTGAATCTGAAGCAGCTGCCAGAGGGCTGCTATGAACAGATATTTGCATATGATACAGAAACTGTAGACAAAGGGCCAAGATCTTGGCGAGTCACATTTGATTGGGCTCAAACTGACAGACCATGTGGAGAACAAAAGGGGAAGAACTCATCGGCTGAAATGCAATCGTGGAATCGTCTATCGCCTCACAACACTTTAGCTTTTTATTAGCTTTTTTACAAAGTTATCTGCATTCAAAGATTCTGCAGAAATCTGTTTACAGAGATTAGCAGAAATGTGTACTTCTGATCATTTTTGCGTATAAGGTTGCTAATCAGACTGCCTTGGCCTGGATCCCTTGAAAACCAAGAAACATTTACCTTTGCCCCCAGAGGCTAAATCGTCATTAGACGATGGCAGATGGGTAGCTGACACACAGTGAAGGCTTAATGAATGAATGAATTTCATCATGCACTAAATTTCTCTCCTCCTCATGACCTCATGTTGATGTTTCAACACATCTGCCACCTTTTACTCAGGGACTGAAGGATTTGTGGGGAGGATCTACAATGAGATGAAACACTCCGCACCAGGAAAACGGTTATTCATTCAAATACTTCAAATGATCTATGTTTATGCTTTCATGATAAGTAACCTCTTGTAATCATGCAAGTACTGATTTGACCGAGATCTGTGTCCTATCAGCAGTCAAAGCTGCTTCTCCTTTAAAGGTCCAGGGTGTAAGATTTACAGAATATAGCAAACATGGAATATAATATGCATAATTATGTTTTCATTAATGTACGCTCACCTGAAAATAAGAATCACTATGTCATTCTTACTTACAGTAAGAATGAGCCTTTTATATCTACAGATGCCTGAGAGGTCCTCTGAACTGCCATGTGTCCAAAGGAGCCTGGAATGGACAAACCAAACGCTGGCTCTACATATGGTTGTTAGCATCACAGCCACTGTATTTTCTCATTCACAATAAGATGGAAAGGGTGAGGCGAGGGGGGTCACTCCACCCGTCAATCCATCAATCTGGACCTTTACCTTTACCTGACCATGTTTCTCTCAATGTAACCAATTTTGTTCAGAGACACTTCCGCCACGTCTGTCTTTAAATTGATAGCAGACATTAAAGGTTGAACACCAGGAACCAATGGCAGATGAGCTCTTAGAGAATCTGAACGGAGATGAAATCTTCTGCTGAGAGCACTGAGCCGTTAGATAGAAAAACACAGTACCCACATACATTCAAATGAATCCATTCCAGTGATGCAGAGGGCGTGCCAATGCAGGGGGCCCTGGAGAAACAAAATGCTGGCTTGTCCAGCAAAAAAGTTGAACCTGGCTCAGCCTTTTCGGCAAAGCACTGGAGTAGCCACATATTTTTCTTTACTGTTTACCTTAGTTATGCAGAAGCTATATATATATATTTGCTGTTGTTCATTTTTAAGTACAATTCAGCCTCAGAGCATTTTCAACAGCAGTGCAGTGTTTGCTTTGTTGATAGCATTTCAAAGCTCATCTTATGCAGCAATCCCCCACCAACGTGGCCTCTTGCATAGTTTTAACGTGTGTATGTATTTGATCTGCTGAACCACTGAAATAAGTCATAGGGGTCAATGGATGGGTCAATAGCTAGGCAGCTGCTGAGAGACAGGTTCTGTTGAAACTGTAGCTGTCAGTATCTTTCTGAGGCTTTTCAGTGTTACACTGTGGTCCAGGCGAAGGTGAAAACAGGTTTGTTAAGTGTTGAAAAGACCATTTTGTGCCCTGTCTTTGCCAGACACCTTCTACAAAGCTGCAGTCAGTGTGCATATTGAATCTGAAGCTTCAGTCTGAGTTAGAGAAATTTAAGTGATTCCCATGCACGTCTCCACGGACACATCGTGGTGAGGTGGCAAGATAGTAACAAAAAAGAGACAAACTGGCAGCTGCCCACAATCATCTGCTAGCAGCAGTCAGCAGGATATATCTATGGACATGGCACGAAACAGCCAAGCTGAAACAGCTCCGTGGAAAAGCACCATTTGATTTGCATAACTCTGCCGAAGCTTCATATTAACTAGTGCATGCATGCAAGTGTATGCAAGACATTGGATTTTTGTGCTCCATCTGTCACATATAAATGGCGATATGAAGGACTCAGTTCTAGATCTGTCTCATCTAATTTACAGTACATTTGGATTTCACATCAACATTGGATAGCAAATGGCAGTAGTGATGCCAATAAATGTTACACCAGCCTTTTGTCTTTTGTCTGAAGAGTTGTGATTGCTTTACAGTGTTACTGTATAAAACAATGCATACATATACATACATGCAGAAGAAATGAGCCCATACATTTCTGTGGACACATACACTGTATGTAATGTGTGGTCAATTCTGTCTCAAAACTTTGAAGTGCCCTTGTTTTTTTGTAACTCAGAATGGTAGCTTGGTAGCTTATTTATAAATTCTTTAAATATAAATGATTTATAAATTCATGCAATTCATGGTCTTATATTCATGATGAAGTTTTGCTTGTGTACTGTAATTATTGCATTGGAAAAATGACCTCAACACAGTCTGTTATCTTTTCTCGTTAAAATGTGCTGCAAAACTGAGCACTTTGAAGTAAAAATGAAAGAGCCTCATTCATGTTCATAAATGTGCTGTGACATTTATTTATGTTTGGAGCAATTTTTGCTGTACTGCCTTACAGTATGCCAATGTAAATGCATCAAGGTATGTGTAGTACTACTGCAGCATACAAAACGTGGACATTTCAGTAAGTATGAAAGAGGAAAATAAGGCAGAGGATTCACATTCACAATTTTCAAATCATGTCCTTGTGTTAGATGGCTGCATGAATGTACATATTGGCTTATTCACACAGGTCTTGAAAGAGCATCAATAAAATCTGAATCAAAAGACGTCATCTATTTATTATGCCGTGATGAACTGACCAGATGGCATAGTGGAAAAGCAACAAACAAGGTGCAGCTGACATAATTTACGCTGTGAGGAGCGATGAAACGGGGACGGGATTTTGATGCACTTGGCATTCAGATTATCTACAAAAGAATACAAAAGAATCAGCATGGAAACCGCCACTGGGCATTAAATCTTAAAATTAACACAATTATAATTATATTTCTTTGTTTTTGCAACCATTAGAGCAGCGCGTAGAGGGTACTTTCGTGAAATGCCTCTCTCCCTTTACCTTCGCTTTAAAGCTGTAGTTAGTGAGAAGGGATCTATGATTAGATGGGTCGGTGATACTGAAAGTCAGACAGTTCAGATTTGTTGCTGGCTTTGTGTTTTTCTGCCGAGGAAAGCCAGCAGGAACATTTCTGTAAATGCATGTGGTAAAAGAAGATGACAGTTTGACATTTTCTTTGGTGTGAGAATGTCAGCTATAATGGATTCAAATAGCATAAGTGTCCTTTCTCAATCTAACTGCACACTAACATTGAGTGAGAAACGCATTCCTTGAGACGACTTTGCTTGCATGGAGGAGGAAACAGACCTCCACTAGCATGCATTAAGCTTCAAACTACGTGGACAGAATACGCCATGCGAATGTATTCAAGGGATGATGAGAACGGCCAAGTGCAAAATGTGTATAATAATGCTGTCATAAATGAATGTATTGTAAAACTTTTTTTTTTTTTACAAGGCATAGATTTGATGGGCTGTCAAATGGAATATTACAGCATGATTACAGAACTGACATGGAAGACTTCAGTGCCATCCATTCTGATGACATAAAGAGAAAAGAAACCATACGCAAATTATTAGAAGTAGAAAGGAGGATAGAAAAGGAGAGGGGAGCGTAGTCTGACTATATGTACATATATATTAAATTAGATGACAACATCATACATTCTTTATGCTTCGCCTCTTTATAGTTTCCAATGGTATGATGAGCTGGATCAAACCAGTATTATTATTTTTTGACATATTAGAGTGAGGGTGGATTTTCGTTTCAATTCCAAATGAAATTAAAGTAGCGCTGTTCTCAAAAAGAGAAATTTAAGCTTAGATTAAGATTTAAGCCCCACACTCCTCATTCTAGTAATTTTCATACAGTTCCTAAATGATCGTGTATGCTGGTTGGAGGTCATTAAAAAAAAAAGTTCCGCCAAGAAAATAGGTTCGTTCAACTGAGATGAAAGGGCATCTCGCACTTAAAGATGATGTACAAGAAGAAACTGATGCCAATTTAGCAGATAACTGTACGCTTTGAAAATGTCACTTTGAAGTTACTTTTTTCCCTCCACAGAAATATCTTTATGATCTTTGTGTTTCAAAGGGCCTATTTCATGTATCGTCATTGTAAATGAATTTTTAAAAATAATAATAATAAGGCTTCTCTTCTTGGCAGAAAATTCATGATTAAATGTGCATTAATATTGACTGAGACCAGTCCTCACAGTACTAACTATTAACAGCAGGATGATATGGGAATGCGTACAAGAAAAAATATGAGCATGTATGCACAGCATGCAGACTATGTGGACTGGTTCGTTTCAGTGTCTTTGTCTGTGATTACAGTGCCACTATCTGGCCTCAGAGCACAGGTGCAACAATTCTCATTCTCAATTTATGCAAATATTTTCTTGTCTCACTGTCAATGAGTTTCCACTTTGTAAAATGCGTATTGCTGTGAAACTGAACATGTTTGCATTCATTCCTGAGCGGAAAGAGTGAAAAAGGAATTAGGAGCAGAAACCTAATAAAGTTACTCATTAACATCTCTGTCTTGGTGGTGCAGGAAGGGTAAGCATTATGGCCTGCAACCTTTGCCCAGCAAATGTCTTTATTTTTCAGAAGGAGCTGAAGAGGAAGACAAAAACAGCAGGTTAAAGCCAGGACGAGGAGGAAAACACCGGCTCTGTCAGTTATCCTATTTTGTAAAGGCAAGTCAATCTAGATTATTTTTTGGTTTGTGTGTGTGTGTCTTGTTGTCGATTGTATAAATTAAGGGGAGGATCGCTATGTGTGCCTTAGAGCTGTAGGTTGAACAGTATTTGGTATGTTGTGGTCATATGAAGTTTTACTGACGCACAGCTACTGTTCTGACACGCGTCACCAGATACATTTTAGCCATAGAATTATCCACTGAAACACTGTATATCTACTGCCTGTGTTATTCTCTATATAACAAGTATGTTCATGCTATTTTTAAAGTTAATTGGTAAGCAGCTCAGGACTATAATCAGAAACATTGCTCAAGACCTGGCTAGTCGAACTCCCTCATATCATGTGACAGTTACAATAGAGGGCTGTTTAAGTTTCTTTTTATTCAGGTCAACTTATTTGTTAAGTTGTTCCTTTAGTTCCACAGAGGTGTGTTTATTGGTTTGGTGAAAGCACATCACCAAATCTTTCATCGTATATTACATCCTGTAATATACGATGAAAGATGATCAGATAATGCTAAATTCCGCTCTGGAGGAGATTTATCGCAGATTTCTCAGGAAAATTAGTACCCAAAATAAAATTTTAAAATAAGGCTGAAGGGTTAATGATGACACTCGTCAATTAATAATCAAATCAAATCAATAAATGATGAAGTCTAATCAAGTCTTATAAATGGAAGAAACAATCAAATGAAAGGAAATACAAAATAGAAATTAGAACAATAAAGGGACTACTACCAATCATCTCTGAACATGCATTCAGGATTAGTTTTAAAACTTACTGATAGTCACATTGACATTTGTTAATGACTTCTTAGTCAATAAAAAGATGTCTCATCAGCCATTGCATTAAATGATAGATTCACATTATGTGCAGAGTTAAGAGGTCCTTTTTTCTATTCTTGCTGTGAAAACATCCCTTCCAAATACAAAATAAGAGATTGGGACAATGCCACAGTCTTTACTCTAGATGTGTAAAAACACATTTTAAAGTTCAGTAAGTTCTCCAGTCATGTTTTTTTTAGTGCAAATGTATCCATCCATGCTCGGTGTCTTCTCGCTAAGCGAAGGAACAAAAGGAACTTTCTACCACAAACTGACCTCAGTATTTAATACACCTCACCCTCACCTAGCACACCCCCAAGCAAATGTAATCAGCCGGTGTTCTGACTTCTTCAGGTTTTCCTTCAGGACACAGAGATGGACCGGTGGAGCTGCAGCGTCTCTGTGGTGTTTTTTCTTTGTGGAGCGTTTATCAGAGGAACACATCTGGCTACTATATCTGATGTCGGGGGACAGAGAAGTGCTCAAAGACACCTTCTGTCTGAGAATGATGAACACCCAAACAGTAACAGCACTGACATGAGAAGTAAGTTGTAAAAACTGACCCACTCTCATGGGTATGACACCAGTTATTTACAACCAGGTGTGTCTGAGGAACTTTGAACTTCATAAAACGTCATTTACAGGAAGTCTGATGCACTGCTGTTAACCTCTCTGTCGATATAGTTACTTGTAGATGCAATAAACTATCTTCCTGCTCTCTTCTCAGTGGCATCTAACCCAGATGAGGGCTCAAAGCCTGTGGAGTGGTCCTATCTGGCTGCAGGACTGGGCACAGCCCTCACCGTCTCACTCCTCATCGTCGTGACTGTCAAGTTTCGCCTCTTCCATCGCTTCTTGGCCAGCTACAGACACTCGCTGCTCCAGGAGGCTGACGGGGTCAGTCAGTATGGCCAGGAGGACATGTCCTTTCCCAACAGTGTGATGGGCAGAATGGGAACAGTTGGAAGGACTCTGGATGACGATGATGACGGCTTCATAGAGGATAACTACATCCAGGCCAGTGAGAAAGACAGGGCAGAGAGAGAAAGAGAAGAGGAGGAGGGAGGGGAAGAGATAGAAGACAGTAGTGACGAAGATCTTGAGTTCACTATTGGGTGATTAGATACAGGGGCAGTTCGCATATAGCTAAGATGAAATGACACTATAGAGAAGATTATTCGGAACCTTTCTGGTTTGTGACCCCTTAAAATGAATAATTTTCTGCTTGCAACCTCTTGTCACCCCCTGTATATGTCTATGAACTGTGGTCACACCAAAGAGAGATCCACTAAAAACATGTCTCATATTGTTTCATTTAAATAATAGTTACAGGCCAGAATATCTATTGATGACAAAATGTTTTCTATTCTGATTGATCATTTCCTCTATCACGTGGCCCCTTGGAGAGATTCTGCACTGTAGATGGAAGATTGATGTTAAAACTGAATGAGCCACAGCTCCCAAAGCTGGAAATCTGCACATTTTAATAGTATGATGTGATGAAAGTAATAACCAAAATGTGGAAACAGAAGTAAATAGATGTTTTTTTGAAAAAAAATGTTACTGCTTGTCACCGAGTTCATTTGAGTCTGTAGTTGTAAACACATCTCTTCGGACATTATATAGAGACACTGGATTATAGATCTTAAAACTTTATTGGATTGAAACAAGCAATGTTTTTACCATACTTGGTCTTGATTACACCTTGCTGATCACATTAAATCATTTTTATTTAATGTAAACTCTAACTATTCCCCAAAAAGATCAGTTAACGTCTGTGTAAAGTAAGAATAAATATTGAGTTTCTCAGACCAGAAGAAGAAAAAGATATTTTTAATCATTCAGAAAAAATTTGAATGATTAAAAATATCAACAAGTTCATGAAATCAGGTGTAAAAATCAGGTAAAAATGAGCAGTAATCTCAGCTCCAGGACTGTGTGGGCGCGTCTTTGTAGTTGATGTGGATCAACAACATCCTGATACTTCATCTGTGTAGTAGTCTGAACGTTCGGAAGTTACACCGTAAAAAGTGTTCAATGTGTGTGAGAGGCAGGAACAGGAGTGTAAGGTAGCAGAAAGTGTTTTAATACATTTACATATATAGTATGAAATTGCTGTACTAGGAATGCACTTCATGAATAAATTCATATTCATTCACTCTTCCATCTGGTTTGCCAATCTTGATCTTGAATCAGTGATAACGGACAGAAAACACAGAAATATATGCCACACAGCGATGTTTTGATTCGATGTGGATGCTTACAGAGTCTATACTTCCAAACACGAGTCAGGTGTTTGAAAATCCTTTCTGCTTTCAGCCTGTAGAAACACGCAGAAGATGTGATCATTAGATTGCTGAGCAAGTGCAGCGTGTTCTTGTTCTGTTACAAACTATTTGCAGGCATTCTTTTGATGATAACAGAAATCATTTTTATGCTCATGGAAACAAAAATACAACGGTCCCCTAACAGCCAAGACTAAGGGCACCGATGATTTCCTGAATTAAAATCTTTGTTGTCCACAAATCTTTTTTTCTCTGAGTGATCCTGCCCATTTAGTCCGTTCAGATCAGACTGGTCCTGCTGGAGGATGTCTCTCTCCTAGCCTGGCTCATCTGTCCTCCTGAGACACTGAACACCGTGACAGCTCGGCTGCCCGGCATCCTCGCTCGGTTCATTCTCATCCTCCTCCTCCTCCTCTGCTCCCTCCTTTTTTTAAGGTAGATGAGCACGCTGTAGCCCACCACAGCTAGAGTCATGCCTACCCCAGCAGACATCAGCATCAGACTAGACACCAACATTTCCTTGCTGTCATGACCTTGGCTGCCGATTATGGCCATGCAAAGAAGCACCGTCCCACAGAGCGTGACCGCCAGGCCCACAGCTAAGATCAGTGCCGGGTCAGCCCTCCCGCCACTTTTCAGCTGGTCGATCCGACGTCGGCTGTGCACGCAGTTCATGTCCTGGATGGCAGAGCTAAGCAGCTGCTTGAGCAGAACAGCCAGGGCTAGGAGGCAGAGTGTAGTCCCTACACCAAGGCGCCACTCTCCAGACAGGCTCGTGGTGCTGGAGAGGAGGCCCACACCACCAAGGCCCAGCGCCACTATGATGGCCACCGAAGCACAGTAGCACAGTAGGGAGTGACGTGGCTCTTGGAACCACCACAGTTCCACTTGATCCTCCGCAAAGTGTTGCTGCATCAGGTTGGGGTCCAGGTAGAGACCTGGATGGTGATGGATAGTGTGGTGGGGCTGGTAGAAGGTCTGCATCTCAGGCATAGCAGTGGTCACGCCTCAGCCAGGCTCAACACCAGACACCTTGGAAGATTTGGGTGTATGATGTGAATACAAGCATAGAACAGGTCACTTTTCTGTTCATCACAACTATGGTAACTGTAAGAACACCCTGTGCTTCATCTCCACTTCTGAGAAAACAGTTACTCACTTGGCATTGGAGTTGTTAGTGTCCATCCATCTGCATCCCATCACACAACCTTAGGCAGAGCATTGCAACGGTTGGTTTGGAACCACAACAGTTGCTTAGAGCTGGTCTTCCGTGTGAAAATAATCCATTTTTCAGGAAAATATTCCAGCGGTCAAAGTTGTAAATTTCATATGCTTGCTCTCTTTAAGCAGGCTGACGCTCACGGTGGAGGCAGAACAACAGGACGCACAGAGCAGCAGAGACTCTGTGTAACACTCACTGTCAGTAGAGAAGTTACGATGATGTTGCGTTGGGTACGTAGCCCATCCACGTCGGCACATGATCACCAGTGACTGCACACCAGCGTCACAGATTGATAATCTGTGTGCTCTTCACATTCTCTAACTCAGTGCCAGGCAGAACAGAGGACCCCCCCCCCACCCCTCCTCCTCTCATCACACGGGGACACCATCTTGTGTGGTTAAGTGGGGAAAAGACGGGTCACAATAGCAGTGTTGGATCATAGTTTGGACAGAGATTGGCGACATTGTCCACGGTGCCCCCGCGCAGACAATGGGCAGGCCGGTCAACACAATGACTGTGCTGCAGGAGGCGTGGGGTGGGTGTGTGTGAGCCGTGGAGGGTTGTTGTGTTGCTGCTGTGGAGGGCTGAGTGATGTCAGTGTGTGCTGATAATGGCGTTTCTGTGATCCTAGTGATAGCGTCATTCACACCCTATGCTGAGCCTCTTAGGCCACACTGAATGCTGCCTCTCCTCACCGAGACGCTCACTGACCCGGGCCTGCTCATGTCCAGTAATACACCTGCGGGCAGATCTTCAAAACATTTTGCCGTGAATTTAAAGGATTAGTTCAACAATTAGGGAACACGTTTTCCGCTTTCCGTTGGAGATGAATAAAATAGATAAAAACATTGACACCACCCTCACAGCTGGCTATTAAACATCACAACATGATCAAAACCAGCACCACACTCCCTTTAAAGCTCACTAACTAAGATGGTATATCTCGGTTATTTAATCCATACAAAAACCAGATATATACAGTACATGCAGCATTTTTTTCAGACGTGTGCACTAACACTGTGTACGTGCTGAACTGAACTGAACGAGATGATACAAATGAGCTGATTTTAGCTGACAAGTGTGTCCACAAGTTAAATCATGACAGAAAATGATACCGAAGAAACTCGGCAGTGCATTCACGCTGGCGCACCGTTCTGTACAAGATAAACCACTTTGCTACAACATTTTTCAACGGCAGTGGTTAGATGCTGAGCATTCCTGGAATCCCATGTTACGAATGCAGCTCAACAAGCCAGTGAAGGTCTCCTTACTAAAGGAGAGAGGCAGGCGCTCACAATGTGCTCTCTCCCCCTAGTGGACAATGACAATGTGTACAAATCAGCTTTTGAATAGTCAATAACCTTCAAAGAAGTGTATCTAAATGTTCACTCTGGTATCATGAGAAAAAGACGGAACGAATAAGGAGATGGAAGGTTAGATAGACTGATGGTTGGAATGATGATAGATATTATTTCACCCACTTATATGTTATGTTCTTGTTTTGCACAAAGTGCTGTTTGCAGTTGGTTCTTGACAGCCTACATTATCAGAGCTGGAGATGGAATTGCTGCCTTTCAGACAGAAAATCTGATTCTTGCACATTTTCTGATTCAGTGATTGAATCAAACCTGTTATTCTACAGTCCACAATTTAAACCAGGCAGTTTCATATAGACGAGGGAGAATCCATTGGACTGACTCTCTAATAACTTTAATACCACACAAATCTAAATCTGAAAGAAATATCTGAGTTGGTTGGCTTGGTGGATACAGGTTGATCTATTGAATCAAGGTATCAGGTAATTATGTATTGGAAACCTTGTTGAACGGCTGGTATGAGTTTGTTTGTTTCTCATTTCTCATTCTCTCAGTCTCTCCCAGGCACTGATAAAACTGGATGACGAGAACTGATTAATAAATTACACATTATAAATATGTCATTCTTCTTTTTTTGGTCACAGCTTTCCACTTCTTTTTTAGTGTTTCCTGTTTTACTTTTGTAATTGTCCCCTCTCTTCGTGTCTATAACTTTCCTTCCTTTAACTGCCTTTGTTGTGTGCCTTTGGTTTCCCGCCAGTTTTGATGATCCGTTCCACTCTGATTAGTTTCACCTGTCCCTGATTAGTTTTCACCTGTGTCCTGCCTTCACTGTGTCTGTTCCACTTCTTCATCTTTTGCTTGTAGACTTATGTTATTGGGTGCCTAGCAGGGGTGACACTATAAGTAGCCAAAACGTCGCTACCTGTGTGCGTAAGTCTCGGGTTTCTTCTGCCTGTGACGAACAACTCTTCACTGTCTGTCTGTCTGCTCACATGTTTACTAGTATTTATGGTTTATGATGGGAGTCATGCAGATTTCTTAGCACAATGCACCTCATATTTACACTTTTCCCTTCCTGCCAAGGTGTCTTCATGTGGCTGTGTGTGTGTATGTGTGTGCGTGACGCATTCACTAACATGCAAATGTTCTTTTTTTTTAATCAGTCCCAATTAAGAGCCAAGCTCCAGGCCCAGCATCCCGCAAACATTATGGGGTGACTGACTGTATCAGCCTCGACATGACAGGAATCCGTGACATGATCCGGTCCAATGAGCTGTTGAAGTGTCTGATATTAAATGGAGCGTTTGAGAACAGCTGTGAACTGCTTCCCAGGTATGACACATCTGTTTCCATCTCAGTCTTTTCACGTTGTAATTAACAGAGCTTAGCTTTTATTTGAGTGTTTTTGTGACACTGTGACTTGGATGTTATGCCTACTATTGAGACCTCTTACTTGAGTTGGTTAGTCAGTTAAACAACAGCATCCTCACAGAGTGAAGCTGCAGATCATAGACCGCACATGGATGGCACCACAGTATGCTTTGCTTCAGTGAAATGATGATATTTGAAAAGGCTTGTTACGGCCGCTGCCGGCTGCCGTCTAATTTTGCTTTGTATGCAAAGCAGGCTGTGTTGTCTCTTATCAGGGATTGGCCCCTTTGATCGCCTCCACGAGGGCTGTGACTGGTCGCTGATGTCTGCGAGGAGCCAATGAGAATCTCCAATCAGCACAGCGGCAGTTTAAATAGAGTCCATGTTCGCAGTTCGTGGCGGCTTGTGTTTTGTGCTACTGATAAGCTCGCCTTGTTGTGTGTGATTGTCCAAACGTTTGGTAACGGAACGACCGTGGGCTAGGTTTAGATTCTTTTTGATTTCACAGATTACTTGAGAATTCCTTTGTTAGATTCACTAGTTAGGGGTACTGTTGTAATTGTGGTTTTGTTTGTTTCTTGTGTGCCTTAGGCTTTAAACAGTGAGGGTTTTATTTCTCGTATTTTGGTTATTTAGTTAGAAGATAGGCTCTGTTAGAGTTCTCTTTTTGTTATACTTATTTGTTTATTTCAACAGCACCCGGATGCCCTATGTTCGTTCCTTTTGCCTCACCTCCTTTTGTTAAAAACAGCCATTAAAACTTCTGACGAACTGAAACTGGTGTCATTTCGCATCTTAATTTCTTATCCTCCACTTGTTACTGCTCCCCAAACAAGCCGGGGCGTAACAAGGCTCTTTATGTTTCATTTGCAGAGAGAACGTTCCCAAAAAAGTGGAGTCACGGTCAAGGAGTGGCTCACAGAAATGTGCGAAGCAATGGCAGGACATCTTTTTCATCTGCATTGTTGTTTCAAAGGTAATTCCAAATATGTGTGCAGGCTATAGGACAGGCTGTTGTTTACATTAACATCATGAACTGGAGATCTTAATTGTTTCTCTTCTTCTCTTATTTCCCATCAGAACGTAACATTTATTGAAACTCACCGGGGATCTTGGGCGGTGTATCGTGAGCCATAATAGTGGCCAGGATCTGCCATTTGTACCCAAATGCTGCACCATCCACCCTGGTGAAGAAGTTCTGGGTTACACCAGAGGGTGAGTTGTCCCACATTAAAGTCCACTGCAGTCAGAGTCACCTTACTCCATCATGAGTGGGTCTAGTTAACCGTATGCACTTACATGTAAAATTGCAAATGAGGATGAGTTGATCTAAAAATCTTGTGTTTTGTGTCCATTTGTCTGAAGAAAGTTAACATGCTTAGTACTTATAGCTGCACACAAATCTTCTTGTATTTACTACCATGTGCCACATATGACAGACATACAGTATCCATGTTGAGATTCATAGAGGGCTTGTTGTAAGGTAGACTGATAGCGCTGGATGAATGTCACACTTTTCACCACAGGAGGGCAATGAAGCCTTTCTGCTGGCCTCCTCCTCACCTGCTTAAACACCCTGTTCAAAGGGGAATTTAAGTCTTACTGCCACAGTGTATTCCTTCTGTACTCCTTTATGCTGTATAGCCAGTGTGGTAGCTGGTCACTCTCATCTTTCACCCATGGGTGACCTTTTAGGGAAAGGAGTGTGAAACTCTCTTCCTTCTTGTATCTCCTACAACAGATGGAGGCACGGACTGGTCGGTGAGCCATGAGCTCAAGAGAAGAAACTCCAGCCGGCCATTCACCCTCATCCTCTCGCCCTCTATTCCCTACCCTTCCCTCACCCCGTTATCTTTCCCCTCCTCACACCCCCTTAGACTCTTTATTTGTTCGGTGAGCTTCAGGAGAAGACAAGCTTCTTTAAAAACAAAAAAAAAGGGTAAGTCTGGGGCAACTCAACTGTTTCAGATCCGTGAAGACGTTTCACCTCTCATCCAAGAAGCTTGTTCGGTTCTGACTGACTGCTGGTGAGTCTGTGTTCAGCTTGTAGATCCACCCACAGAGACACAAGTGAAGTAGCCTTAGGTGACGGTGTAGCAGATGGTGATGTATGTGTGTGCAGATATGAGATTTTCAAAGTTTAAACCATGAGCGTGTTTGTAATTGTGCGTGGCAGTGATGACCAGGATTGATGTGAGAGGGGAACTGGTTGTGCAGGGTGTACGTGATTCATGAGGGGTCAGGCAGTCATGTGAGCAGGTGTATGATGACCCCAGCTGGTCAGCGGCAAGTTGATTGCTCGTGTGGTGCAGGATGGTGTGAGAAATGTTAGAAGACAGCGAGCGTGATCCCCGAAAGCCAGGTGTGGAGGCTCAGCAGCCTGGAGAAACGCCCATGGTCCTCTTCAACTTCATCTCTAGTTCCAAAAATCCAGGCTTAGTCGGAAATGATGTGACAGGCGCATTTCAATACATGTACATTTTCATTTGTTTGTTGTTTTGTTTCTCTTCTCTAGAAACGGCATGGTACACAGATAAATCGGTTATTAATAAAAACATTTTTTTTCCACATCACATGATCAATAAAGCGCACGTCATCCTCTTATATTATGACATTGGAGATTGCGCCCTGTTTCTCGGTGAAACAGAGTCATTGTGGTGCATCGTGGCTCTGCTGCAATAAATGTAACAGAACCTTAATCAGTATGATGGGAAACACGTGTTGACCCTACTATATCAAGTCAAAATGGCTGCTGTTGATAAGGTTGAACTGTGGTGACTCTGAAGACTATAACACATGACTGATATTTTCATACTCATCAAAGCATTCAGTGAACCCCTCATGCCCTATGGATGGTGGTATTATCATCCCAGAAGAAACCACTGCCACCAGGATAGAAATGTTTCATATGATATGATACAGTACAACTTTCGATTGATTTGCACTCAACTTTTCCTTCAAGCGGATGCAAACCATGGCAGCAAAATGCCCCCTAAGGATAACAGCGACACTCCCTGTGGGAATCTCGCTTTCCCCCCCACATCTCTGTAGACCAGTGCATGATTTTTGCACCACTGAACTCTCAAATGACCATCAATCTATGTAATGAGAGGTTTATGCACTGCAGCCTGACGTATAGCGCAGTATTCTCAGTCACCGGGGGAAGAGTCGTTCGTCAGTTCTTCCTCACATTTCGTACTAATGCACAAGTACCATGGTCATCAAATGTGCTCTGCCAGCCCCAATGTCTGACCCTTTTCACTGATGTCTTTTCCATAGATCTAAATGTAGATGTCACTTCAGTCGTTGTTCCAGTTGAGCAGGCTTTATGACTGATGCTCCTGCCACCCTTGGCCCAACAATGAACCCTCCTCTAAAGACACTTTCTTCTTTCTTTTTTTTCTCTTGCCTCTCCATACAAAATCAGAATCAACCGGGCCAGCCAGCTCAGCGTTTTTATACATGTAACTGAGCATAATGGGATGTCAATTGCTTAATTGTACCATGCGGTGCACCTGTGTGCTAGCATCTGTATTTGTTATGTTTCTCCACTCATTTATTCATGTTTTTTTCTTTTTAATTTGTCACCTGTCGGTATTTTCCCAGCCAAAATGTGCGGCGGTGCTGTCATAGATCAACCTGTAGAGGGCAGTGGCCTCCAAGTTTGGACAGCAACCTGCAATAATACTGCATATGTGTACTTCTCCTGCAGATGCAGTGGTAGAGGTACTCAGGTGTTTTAAGTAAAAGCTATGTTAGAATGCAAATGTACTCAATTGCAAGAGAAAGTCTAATATAATATAGACATTAATATCTTAATGTAGTTAAAGTAGTAAATCTTTGAAATAAAGCCAGTGGAGTACAAAGACTAATATTTCCTTATAACTTATCTGATGGAAACACCAAGTACTTCAAACCCGTACCTGACCTGTCATAAAATCCATTGCTTTCATTGCCCTGCATGTTCGGTTAAGCAATTTGTTTTTTGTGATTTAAGAAAATTTACCTGTAATGTCATATTTCAATGATATGCAACATGTGTATTGCACAAAAATACATATAAATAAGCTTAGATGTATATTTTTAGTAGCAGTTATATAACAAACATCCTCTACATATTTATAACTGTGCTGGGTGTGTGGAGGAAGGACACAATTCTGCTTAAAGCCTTAAAAAAGTGCTTGTTGGTTATGGTAAAGATTAAAGTAGGGGGCTGGAGGAGTGCTGAGCAGAGACAGCGGCCTCCACAGACCCACAGCAGTATGTTGTCTGACAAGCTGGTGTCCAAGAATGTGCCGCAGAGAGATTTGTGTGAACAGTTTCTCATTCTGGCCCGACACTCCGGCAGCTGATTTCACTGACAGGTGCAACATCAACCAGAGAGGATGAACTAATCTCACCGTTGCAGACCACTGGGTTAGACAAACAGGGCTTGTGACCAGAACATCACTGTTCCAGATTCCCTTCAACCAGCTGGTGAAAGGTGGGAGGAAACTAAGCAAATGTGGCTCTGTCGTCTCTCAGCAGCTGTTCTTGGTGTTCTTGAGCAAGGTACAAAAACCTAGTTATTTATGAAGGAAAAAAAAAGCCAGAAGGGTACACTGTAACTGAACCATGAAGCCAGCCGATGCCAGCTTCTGCAGCTGTGCGAAAGCAGAGTTGAAAGTCTGGAAGAAAAAACGTTGCACGCTCAGCAAATGTCCCCTAAAGGTTAATTAAATAAGAAATGTGTCCCGAGTGGGAGTCACACTATTTACTGAAATGTTCACATGCAAGAGGAACTGCAGATTCCCATGATCGCTGTGACTGCATGTGAGGATGATGAAACCTCTTTTGAATTCACGGTGTTGAGAAAATGTGGCACATCATCCAGACAGGCTGCTGTGACAAATGGAAAGGATGTGCGGCCAACTTTTGACTAA
The DNA here is from genome assembly GCA_014281875.1 of Nibea albiflora. NCBI lineage: Eukaryota > Metazoa > Chordata > Actinopteri > Sciaenidae > Nibea > Nibea albiflora. The sequence goes on along the minus strand of CM024798.1, from coordinate 10,058,203 downwards.
GCTTAAGTAATGAGTGATTTGTTGGGGCATGTGCTGCATGCAAAACATAGTTTAACAGTATATCTCTATGCTGTATCATTTTTAATCAAAGACTTTTTTTGACAGCTGAGGAGTTATAGGAAGGTAAGGAGAGAGAAAGGGGAGATGACATGCGGCAATAGGCCACAGATCAGAGAGTCTGAGAGTCATAGCTACCAGGTGCCCCCCTGCTGTGTATCATTTCGTACAGAGGTTCTTGCATGTATTTCTCCTAAGCAACTGAATCACCTCTTCAGTAAATGCTACATAGGAAATATTGAGTATTGAGTAATAGTGATTGTCAAAACTCACTTATGTATATCACCAACTGTAGGGAAGGATTGCCATGACATTTTCTACTGACGTGCATGGGCTCTAGAGCGAACCTTAGCATGCAAACATGCTAAAATAGGTCAGCAGCTAGGTGCTAAATAGTCAAACACTATTTACTGACTGTTTTATTTCAAAATGGCTGCTGTGTAAAAGGTCTATTGCCTGCTAAACATTAGTATGTTAGGAAACTGACATTAACCTTTCGACCCGTAGAAACAACTTTATTCTGAACTTTCTTTCCAGATATTGTTTGCAGCTGTAGCTTATACGGTGTCTTCATGGAACAAGGGCTGCTCCCTGGCATAAACGTCACATGATGTTGGACAGTGGAAAAAGTCTAGTGGACAAGGCACTGAGGCCAGGGCAGGCAAAGCACTATGGCTTGTATTAACTATGCAAAATCTGCTCTCTAGTGCTTTGCCATTTCACTTGATTGACAATCTCTCTCTCTCTCTCTCTCTCTCTCTCTCTCTCTGTCTCACAGATATACTCTCCCTCTTGCTTAATCCTCAGTGTGCTAAAAGCATTTTCATTTAGTCATGACTCACTCCTCACAGCAAATTGACTGTAAATTCAATTTAGTCCGTGTTATCTCTGATGGGTGAAAATCAGATTTGCAACTAAACCAAAAACATTTCTTGAGCTACATCAATATGCATCTCTTTAATTTTTACTTGAGCAAGCCAGATGGGAACCAATGATAACACACACTGTGCTTTGCATGTTATAATTATCAAAGTACAAAACCTACATCATGTGAGCTATCTCTATGAGCAGCTGGTTCCGTCTATGTTATATAATAATCCTATATTGCATGATGAGGATCATGGAAATTAAAACTAAAAACTCATTACTACTGTGATTCTCAAGTCATTTCCTGACAACATGCAGTACTGAGGGTTCATCATGAAGAGAAAATTAGGCGGCTGTTACGTTGGGAAATTTTCCTCTATAGCTAAACGCTTTGGTCACAGCTCAGAATCAAAATTCGTTACAGGCTGGTCTGGAATGAGCTAATATCACATTGGCTGATATTGCTAACATACTAATTTTCAGACAATAATTCCTGTAACAGATTTGAACACCTGTTCAACAAGCACTTCCAGTCTGCTCCTGCTGCCTCATTCTTCCTGGATGGTTGCCGTGAAACCATGACAACAGGCCCCAACATGATTTTCTCCTCAGTGCCATGACTTTATTGGCTGTGCGATTCAATTGTGTGTGTAAATACATGCATATATGTGTCAATGTCTGTGTATTAACTATATGTTGAGGTTTGGCGGGGGATTAAGTTATCCTTCAGCTTATCTCCATAAAAATGACTGATTATGCTGTCAGCAATGGTCGTGGCCTAGATTTGAAAGACAGCCTTGTTTGCTCTGGCTGAGAGCCACTAGACCTTGTAAATACTACTGATGCACTTTTATCTGCAGACGAGTATTACCGCATTGTGTTTACTGAGAGAAATAACGCCGCAGTTTAGTTAATGAAAGAGGTACAGGGGCCCTTTTTCCTGTTGCTGCTGCCTGTGAGAAACTGTATAGCCTGCGGTTTACGTTAGCATTCGCAGAATTTGCATATAGATGAGAATCATATCACATTATTGCATTGGGGGTATATTAATAATTGGATTGTTCAACAGGATGTAGTACTGTACAAGAGACTTGTAGAACAGGTGGAGCCCAGCGCTCTGGTTTCTGCCTCACTGAAGCCATGTTGGCCTGCATCTTTCACCTGAAGAATCTGTCGCCTGTGAGGATCTCCTGTCATATTCCTAAGTGGGCTTCGAGCTAGCGAGGTTTTCTAAATTACCCCTCCCGCCCCCAGAACTGAGCTCAGAAACACCACAGCGACAGGCAAACTGCTTGACCTCCTGATCCCATCTGCTCTCGCTAGTCCCCACCACTGTACCACTATTACAGGTCTGTCATGCTCTAAAATTGATTTCACTGGCTCAGTGGGGTTGATATGGACAACCCAAGGACTCCTTCTCATTCTCTCACACGTGGAGTTGTTAGTTGTACTTTGTCTGGATAAATGCTGTTTTAATTTAATTTTCTTACTAATCTTACTCAGTAGCTGGGCTGCCTGTAATCTTTCCCATTGTTAGTCACTTCTCTTAACGGGATGCAGCACCAGAAGACAGCCTAATTAACTTGTTGGTCCTTTTCAAAAAAGGACTTCAGGGCTCTCACTGTGTTACTTCTTGTAATGATAAGTTGATGTAACTTTTACATATTTACCAAATAATTGTTTAACTTCTCATAGCCTGTTGCATGTTTGTTAGCTAGTTTGCTCCATCCAAAATAGTCCTGCCAGCAGGATATTGCATGTCCACAGGTATAAAAACTAAAATGGCACAGCCTCATAAAAACTGATTGAAAAAAACTAGCTAGTGGAGCAGAAGAAAAAGAAATCACAAAGCAATCATCCTAACTAACCCAAATCTACCAAGGTGGTGTTAAAAAAATATATTTGAACACTGATCTTATTTGAAAATGCACATTCCCTCCACAGTTTTTTCGTCTTCATCTTATTTGACATTAAATGTCACAGTAGGATACAGTGAATCAAGTGAATGATGGCTGTAATTCCATTTCGCTGCTTCTGTTTCAGGGCGCTGGTATTGTGCATGCTGGCTCACTGTCAGTGTTAAGGTTATTAGAAACACCTGTGCTTTTCTTGTTGTGACAAGACAAAACTCATTCTGTGAAAAAGCCTATTAGACTTGTTCTAAAGCCTGCGTGAGGTGTACAGACTGCGCTTGATTGACAGCTCCCTCACTCTCAAGTTAGCTTTGTTGCACCTGGTGGGACAAATTACACCTTCATAGTAAGTTCATAGTTAAGTCTAATCAGACAGAATAATTAAGAATAAAGAAAACGGTTGTGATTTAAGACTTTATATACAGTTTTGCTTATATAGCACCAAATCATAACAGGTATCTCATGACACTTAGCATATAGAGTGTAATATTATTGAAAGGCCCAACAATTACCACCATGAGCAAGCGTTTGGCGACAGTGACAAAGAAAAATGTCCTTTTTTACAGCCAGAAACAAAACCCAGCTCATTTGAGGATGGCCATCTGCCGCCACCAAATCTATAACATATAGCCTATGAATGTATAAAGATTTGAAGTACTGAATTAAATTAGACGAAGCTATTATAATGTCAGGGTGATTTTATACACAGACTATTGAATTATGCTCAATATATAAGTGAGAAATAAGTGATTGAGTTGTGCCTCATAGAGTTATTTTAACACAATGCATCAGACCACATCATGTTACACCCCATAGTGTTGGCCATAATTCCCCAGCACCTACTATATCTTAAATTTATAGCAATGTTTGTTTTCTCGTCTATTTTTGGGATTAAAACTGTGCAAACGTCAAACAAATACTACAACCCCTCTCCTCTGTTCCATCCTCTCCTCTCCTCTCCTCCCCGCCCCGCCCCGCAAACTGTCGTCACTGCTCCGGGCAGCCAGTGAGGCGGAGGGAGGGGGAGTGTTCCACGGCGGAGAGGCAGGCAGCGGCGTCGCAGCAGCGCGACATCAAGAGCGGCTCTCGGGCTTTGTTTTGTGGATGTGAATGAGCTCCATCACCTCCTTCAGAAATGTGGACGGATATAAGGACGCTGGTACTTTTTCAGTCGTTAGTACTGAGGCTTCATTTCTCGGAAGGTTAGTAGTATTTTTTTTTCTTTGCATGTAAGAAATAAAATATAATTAATAGATATAATTGTATGAGTGTGTGTGTGTGTGTGATGTGGGCTGTAGAGGTGAGAGACGCTGCCGGTACTCAGCGCGCCTGAGCGACTGATGCCAAGAGAGAGAGAGACAGAGAAAAGACAGAAAAACAAGAACAACACACTTTTTCTCTTATTTAATTTGGCTGTGCCACAACTCGGTCATCTGTAATAACTGCGGGGCTCAGTGTGGTCCAATCCTCTCCGTGTCTGTCATGTGTTCCCCGGCTGTGAGCATCCATACTGCATCGGAGGTAGTAGCTATAGTAGCCCAGGCTGAATCTTTGTCTTCATGTTGTGGTGAAATTACCCCCGGCAGACACGGGGCCTCCTTCATGCTGCTGGTCCCACAACACTTTTTTTTAATCATCTCCGTTTAAAGTAGATCAATAACTGAAAGGAAACACGGACCATGACGCTCCCAGCGCCTCAGCCAATTGACCCGAATGAATGCTGAATATCAATTAGGCATTCATTTGCAAATGACAGTTGAACTACTAGCGGTTACTACTCCACTATGTCCGTTTGTTGCTGATCCATCTGGACGCTGCCCCCCCCCCCACACACACACACACATGCACACACACAATCCTCTTGTTTTTGTTTTTGTCTTTGCAGCAACCGATGAGTGCGAGGATGGACAGTTTCAGTGCAACAACAAAAGGTGTATACCCATCATCTGGAGGTGCGACGACGATGACGACTGCTCAGACAACAGCGATGAAGAAAACTGTCGTAAGTGTTCAAATCAAGTGGGGGGAATTCAGACGAACCTGTTCTGATAACTGTGGGGTTTACCGAGGTGTTATGAAAACGTGATAATAACTGGGAATAACCTGTTACAACAGGATACTGAAAACACATGATTATTAGGTCACCACAACTCCTCCCACAACTGCCACACGCCAGATTTCCACCAAACCATAAAAGACGTATGCTCATTTAGATTTTTATCCATGAAAAATGTGCCAAAAGTAAAATAAACAAAAAAACTAGATTTATATCATTAATATCACCAAGAGACAACAATACCTGGAACTGCTCCCACAAGCTATTCATTAGAGCTTGACTTAATGGTCTGTTCATGACAGGAATGTGTATTGAAGGTGCTCTATCATAACGAGCTGAAGCAGTTATGAAGCAGAAAATGCGCCCATATCTCCCCCAGGTCTCTGTCCTCTCATAATTTCTTATTATTTCGATGGTGGATCTTTCAGTGCCGTATTTTTTTTTTAGAGAGACATAAAAGCTTCCAGAAGAGGCACATCACAGTCTCTCAGTGGGGATTAGGCATGTGTGTGTGTGTGTGTGTGTGTGTGTGCCGCAGGCCCCGAGTGTGTGCACGCAGGTGTTTTCACCCCTGCTACGCCTAAATATAGAAAGCTCAACAAGGTTGTGTGTTTTTTTTTTAAGTGAGGGTTGATTGGGTGGAACCATTTTCCAATCATCTTCAAATAAAAAGCTGTCCCGCTGAGAGACAGATTGCATGGTGCATCGGTCGACTGCACAAAGCTCTGACAGGTATCTTGGATATGTTGTGCTGCGCGGAAATAATACAATTCCAGTTTTTCTTTTCTGACTGCGAGCCAGTGGCCTATATTTCAGAAGAATGCTTGCAGTGAAACCAGTGAAGTTGTGCCAAAGCTGATTGCTCTGCATGTTTACTGCGCAGCTACGTTTCTTTTGTGCATGGGTTAATTGTGGCTCGGGAGGAATTCCTGCACCTCCCCGTGCATGCATGCATGGTCCGTATTTCTCTTCATACTTCTCTCTGTCTTTGTTTTCTTTCTGTCTCGTTCTCCCACGCACAGACCTGTTGTACATAACCACCTCACCAGGGCATTACTCCGGAGGTTTGCCCTTGTTACCCTGTCTCGGAAGCCAGCAGAGTCCTCAGGCATGCAGGCATTGGGAGCATATTTGCTCCTAAAACATTCATGGGTCACAGCTCCACACACACACACACACACACAGACACACTTGTGTTTGAAGAAAATCATTACTCTGTCAGGCTTTATATCCGCTGAATTTGTTTGGTTTTTTTGGGAATTAAATAGGAAATTGTCAGCTAGGTTTTATTACCCTGTGTTTGTTTTCCATCAGGCGGGCACATTTAGGCTTTTGAGTGAAAAAACTCTTCCTGAAAGCCAAATACTGTCAACCCACCATTTGATGATCATGACAGTCCAGCATTACTTGTCATTATAATAGAGAGCGGCCTTCACTCTCTGTCCATTTCCTTTTTCCTCGTGCAGCTCCATCTGCGTGGGCAGGCAGATGAAACTGGTTGTCTTGCGCAGAATCAGATCTGCACTGGCATCCTTGGCTACAGATATTAGTTGTACTACGTATTACTTTGTAAGTACTTTTATCCTGTTTGATTTGGAGGAGCGTTTACCTGGCTCATTGTGCGGCAAAATTTAATTCATATATTAAAATAATCCTCATAAGCAGCTTCTGTGAACTCTTTTTTCTACATCTGAAAAAGGCTATAAGACAGTGTAGTGCGGTGAAGTGTAAACCTGTACAACATATGCAGCACGGGGGGGAGAGAGTGCTGCGAGGATTTAGCTTGTACACACAGCAAATCCTGTGCAGGAATTACACAGTTAGTTTCTTGTTGACTATAAAGTGGTTGCATTTTTAAATTAAGTTTCTGAGTGGTTGAACGGATGACCTCGCCTTTTTATTCTATTTGTATTCACAATATATTATTTTGCAACACAATGCCAAGCTCAGGAATCCAGTGACTGAATGAGTGCAACAGACCGTTATGAAATATGCTGACAGACAGAAACCTTTGCCGCAGCTGCTAATTTGTCATGCCACTGTCACCTTATTTCTGACTGGTGCTCGTAGCTGAACCTCTCAGAAACAGGTACAAAGCTCTCTGTTATTGCTCATACCGGTATCATATCCTTCATGCACCATTATCCTCCTCCACCCTCCACTCTGCTCCTGATAACCCCATCCCCCACTGGACCACCCCCAGACTCCAGTCCCATCACCATCCCCCAGCATCCAAACTCTATTCCCCACTGACCAGTCCCTGGCTGCATGCACCCATAAATTCATACATGCATAATTGCGCTCATGAGTATGCATGGACACAAGTGTGGACCAAACGCATGTGAGCATAAATACATACAGTGTGTCAACACACATGCGTGCACACCTTTCTGCACCTTTTCTGACGAATAACTGAAAAGTTAAATCCGCGTAAACCGCGATAGAAACTGTATGTCTTCTTTACTGGTTGTGTAACATTTCTGGGGAGGATGAGCTGCAGAGCCGCGGCAGGGGAGGCATCAAAAGAAGTCTGCCTTGAATTATCATTTGTGCCAACTCTGACATGGAGCCGCTGTTTAATCCGCATCCTGATTATAGCAGAATATCAGCCGGTTTCCATCTATGTGCACCACCTTCAAAGTTCAGCACGCCCGCCTCGACTTTTGTCTTCATCCCTGGGTGTGATAACGATCTACTTCATCCATGTTCATGAATTTAACATCTGTACCTGCAGGGAGGCATTTCACATCACCGCGTAGAGCTCAAAGTGTTCTTTTGTTTTCCTCTGTGATGCAGAGTCAGCAACAAACTGTGAGCCCTCCTCGCTTTGTGTTCTTTTGCCTAATAAATCCGCGCAACTCCAACAACATTTAAAACTGCTGGCGCTCCTCCACACCTCCTGTAGTCACCGTTAATTTCTTTATTCCAAAGCCCTTCAGTGGATGCAGCTTCCCCTTCTGCAGCCAGAGTCCTGGCAGCATACCATCTTTTTTTTTTTAGAAATGTAAAAAATATCCATGCACCCTTATTTAATGATTTATTCAACAGTTTTTAACCCTCAGCTGCCTTTTTGCACAGTGTACAACTGACACTAGTGTTCACCCAGCGTGCAGGTAACTTTCCAACAATATTGTTGCCTTTCTGTAAAGCTTCTCACTGTGTTCCTGGGAGGAGATGTCATGCCCACTGAATGACGCGGCAGTGTTTGAGTGCTTTTTCATCTCTTAAAAATGGTCACAGTTGCTCGCTGAGTGTAACTTTTAGAATGCCATAATTTTCTGCTTTAAAGTGCTTCAGGAATCGCTCCGGACACCATGGCAGAAAGCTGAGAATCAAGCTATTTAACGGGAACTGAAAACAATTGGGGCTCACATTCTCGTTGTTTTGCCTTGCTTATCCTGTTGCTCATCCACCCACTGTTTTTTCAGAGAGAGAAAAAGGCTCTGCTGTTAGAAATCTCCTCCACACTTCTATAATGCATATATGATGTCTTGTAAGGCCTGCATTTATTTCTCTTTAAACAGGTTGGCATATATGGCAGATATGTTAGTATTGACATATGTAGGAAATTTTAGGCTCTCTTCTCTTCTCTTCTCTTCTCTTCTCTTCTCTTCTCTTCTCTTCTCTTCTCTTCTCTTCTCTTCTCTTCTCTTCTCTTCTCTTCTCTTCTCTTCTCTTTATGGCTCTGCTTTCATTGCTCTGCTAAGCTGTACTGCTCCTCTCAGGGTGGACACTACTCAGCCAGGCCTAGTTGACAGCAACATTTTTATAAAATGTGAAGTAGTAAGTTGTAACATGTGGTTTTGCTTTGTGTCAAAGAGCTCTTTGGGGACAAAAAGAACCCTGTCACCTTGTGGTGTTTTTTTTTTGATTTATCAGTTGAAAACATGTCATTTGCCCCGCAGTCTTTGCCTCTGATCGTCTGCATTATGTGAAGGGATGTGTTTGACAGCGGGGAACAAGTTGTTGTTGACGATGTGCTAAAACAAAGGGAGTGGGTTAAAAAAGAATGAAGCTGAAGTGATAGAAAGTGGGGAAAGAAATAATTCTGACCTGCAGGGTGAGTCGGGGAGGTTGTTTGTGTTCCTATCAAACTCTCTCCATAATCTCCACGGCTGCTGACAACTATACACAGCACTGAAAGGATTAAGCCTTTATCGCTCCATGCAATGAGGCATGTTTTCCATTCTGGGTCTGTGGTCAATTAATGTTTTGCAGTTCACATAATCATGATAGAGCCTTAATTAGTGTACCAAGTTTTAATAGTCTGGATAAAGCGAACTTGTTGAATTTATGAAGTCTATTTATCTTCAACTTTGATCTTTTTCCCTCTAAGCGAGAAGCTCTAAAAGGTTGTTTACAGTAAGAAAAGTGAGAGTCATTAAAGTCAAACTGAAATTTGAATTTCTCCTCACTTTTTCTGGAGGTAAATACAAACACTAATGATACTGCATCTATTTTTCAAAAGAGAAGAAAACCACTGGACACATTTGTGTTGGTGTTTTCCGTGGCAGTGATAAATGGGAATTCTGCACTGGCACAGATTCATTGAGCTGTGAAGCTTGTATTTTTCATTGCGCTGTGAAGTTTGTATTTTCTCAGAACGCGAAAGCTAGCAAACTCAGCTAGCTTAGCTTAACTTAATTAAGATGACCCTAACACGCTTGCTGAGTGTTTTACAGCTGCTGCACTCAGTGCTGTTTGTCCTGTATGATAGAAAGATGGGAGAGGTCTATTGCCTGATTCAAACCAGATCCAGATCTCCTGTGGAAACGTACGTTTTCCCATTCATTTGAATGGTGGCTGCCTTGAGTTTTGGCTGTGTCACTGCAGGCCTGAAATGTCACTGCATGCTATCAAGGTGAACTCATGGACTAAGCTATGATACTCTAACTGCTGTGTCCTGGCTTTGTTTAATTCACCCATCTTCTACATCTGTGTCTTGCAGTCTATGCTACAAAATAGTCACACAAAGAAATTCCCAATCGTTCAAGAGAGAACTGTCCGAGTGACATGGGCACTGAATAAAAGCAAGGGAGCGCCAGTATTGAGAAAACTGGTAAATCGGAGAAATAAAGTTATTCTCTGGCTGTTTCATAATGGTTCTGTTCATTACAAATAAATACACCTACCTACCTACCACCCAGGCACTGTCACACAACCTTATGGCAGTCTCCATCTGATTTGGTCTGAACGTCAGACATAAACTTAAAATCACATCCTCTTAATTTTCAGTTCAGCTTTAAGCCAGATGCACGACACACATAAGTAGCAGATATGTAAAATGCATACCTTTCAGTTATGAAGCAATGAATGCAATAAGTAATAGTATTCTTGTTCAATAGTTACTAAAATATTAATAAGGTTTCCAGTCTGACCGCTGGACAGTAATTAAGCATTTTGTCTCAATATGTACATCGTGCGTAGTGCATTTGTAGGCAATCGTGTCTAAAACCTTCAGACGCCATTGCTCTGATACAGTCTATGTCTAGTCATCAACATGTGTGTGTGTTTGTGCTTGTTTGCTTGTTTCCCTGGCCCTTCTGGCCTACTGCCCCGTGTCTGTGTCTCGCGTGTGTCTCAAAGCCAGCTCACCCAAAGTGATCATTAAGAAGTCTGCCGTTTAGCTATTATCACAGATTAGTGTGTCGCTAAGCAAAGATGCTGAGAGAAAGCAGATGAGCCCGAGAGACAGAAAGGGATTAATGTGGGGGTATAAAACATCACTCAGGCGCAACCCCTGCCCCTCACTCATCATGAATTTATCCCCTATTCCACTTTGTTTTTTTTAGTGCTCACCACCTAAAGTAAAGCATTTGTTTACATCATTTTAAACATTACACCTCCCAGAAATCTGTGCTCATTTCAAGACAAGGATAAAAAGCCGATATTTCTCCAGGGACACTCTGAGCAGTGTGTCTCGCCTCATGAAAAATGCTGTTTCATTTTATTTGAATCATTGAAATCCTGCCGTGGTATTAAAACGACAGCATAAACTGTAGTCAGTGCACGCTGATTTTTAAACGGAATAATCTTCTGTGTGGTTTCAACACTGGATTCTAGCCCTAAACTAATTGATTTAAGTCAACTAAGGCTGCTTTGTGCCTTTATTTGAAATCGCGTTGTTTAAAAGCCGTCATAAATGCAAGTGAAACCAAGAGATTTTGGGTCACATGCATCAAGCCAAAGTGAGACTCCTTTTTAATATTTTTTTCTTGCATATTTACAGCTGTAAAATGTATTCTCTCAACAGCGCAGCAGGGTGCGAAATAACACTTTCGTAAATGTCAAAAAAAATAGAGGTTGCGAACATCAAGCGGTGGATTCATTCAAATATTCACAACAGCTGACAGCTAGTAAAGGTGTAAAGATGAGGGATGTCTGTGCATGCCTCTGGTGAAATGTTGTTTTTAATGACTTGAGAGCTGAGCTACTTTTGAATCCCACCATTGAGTTTACATGGAAACAGTTGGAGTGGATGCTGCTCTGCTTTAGTTTCTGTAACTGTGATTCAGCATTGGCAGTGAGAAGAACCCAGGTTAGCTTGAAAATCAATAAGACACATGCTGGATGTTTGAGAGATGCTGCCTGCTCTGTGAACCAGGTCTTGGGGCCACAGGCACCCGGGCAGACTGCGCCTCTCATCCAGAATCACTGTCAGAAAAAAAAAAAAACACCCACAAAGGAGGATGTTGGCACACATTGCAAGAGCTGTGGCCCTTTGCAACTTGTGACTCATTTTCGTGAAAAATGCCACTTCATGTGACTCTACAGGCGTGCTTGTGAATCTCTGCTGACAGCTCCGGGGATCTGTGCGGCTGCGAGTCTCACCTTATTTTGATTTATCTGTTTGTGGATGAGCGCACGCACTCATGACAGACATACAGAGGACATTATGCCACTCTGAAGTCAAGCCAGGGTAACAGAGAGCATCAGCAGTGAGCGTTGTAGTGAACCGAAATGATGAGCAAATGGCTGTGACACAGAAACCAAAGTCCCCAGTCTCTCTCTCTCTCTCTCTTTTTATTGATGATTCAGTGTAGCTGGATGAATTATGAGCGTCACCTCCACTCGCAGATGTAGCAACAATGGCCTTGTCTTGCCCAGCTACCCAGTGACTCAAGACTCGTCACCATCACAGTGTGAAAGCTTTGAATGCGGGTCACCACTGCCTTGAAATCATTCCACCTGCCGACATGTCTCCACCCACCATCAACGCACCCATCAGACCCATTGTGTCTGACTAGAAAGAAACTGTGGCCAGTGCATTTTTTAAAGGGCCATGAAGGTCTAAAGACAAATGTATGAACTAGATGCACAGTTATGGCCAAGACGCACAATAATTCTTGTTCTTAAATATGAATTTACTCTGTTTTGCTTCAACTATTTAGTTACCATTACTATGCTGACATTGTCTCAGGTCTTCAAACGTCTTGCTTTGTCTAACCAACCTAAAGAAATTTGATTTCCAATTTCCAGATTTCCAACCAATATATAGAGCATGAAATTTATGATTCCACCGGGCATGGATAAGGCGCGTTCTGTGTACCGACGGCCGCCAGAACTGATCGAGGCTCTTCTAGCTACTGTTTGAGACTCCATAAGAAACGCTGCGGCCTGTTTGAGAAGCGTCTCCGCTCTGCTCAGCTGACAATACGCAGCTGATCTATTTTTGACGGACGCCCTAAGCAGCTGCATCAACCTGCAAAGAGTTGCTCGAACCAGCCGGAAGTCAGCTACAGGAACAACAGAAGATAAGATAAGATGGACTTTATTGATCCCACACTGGAGAAACTCACTTGTTAAAGTGACTCACAATATACAAGGTGGATTCTCTTATCTACTAGAAAAGCCTCATAAATAAATAAATGTTGGCATCCTGGTGGCTCAGCTGGTAGAGCTCCTGACGTACAAAAGGCTGAGTCCTTCCTGCAGGAGAATAGAGAATCTGGTCGATTTTCAAAATAAATAAAAAAAGAAGTGTGCAAAGTGACGGTTGTTAAAACAGACAAAAGGGAAACTTGGGGAAACCAAATCTGACCAACTTAAAGTCTGACAGGCAAAGAACGCTCTTCTAGCTTCTGAACACTCCTGGTGGGGTTTGAAGTTGCGTGCAAGAAAAATCCAAATCAGCGTCGCAGCTGCAACTGTGACAGACATGCCTGATGGGGTTCTGCCGTAGTAGATGAACGGCTCATGACACGAATACGTCAGCTGGGCGCTGAAGACGATGACACAGTGAGATCAGAATTAAGAAACATTCAAAATTTAAACAGTCAAAAATAATATAGAGGACTTTTATGTTAATTTCATGTAATAATTTGAGGGATTTTTTTTTGCTCCACACAGATCTGATGTTTACATCCACTGCAATTTTTGGTCTCTTTAGTCAGTGGAAACGAAGCTCGGGTGACAAATAATGTCACAATGTTTATGATTTATTCATAAGGTCTGTCCTTCTCAGCTGAGCATGAAACTTTTTGCAAGATTTTTATTTGCCATTTTATTTCTAATCAACTGATCATTTTGGCAACATTATGGTTAAAAAAATAGATATAAAAAGATAGATATAATTTGCAGGATTTACTCAGACCAAGCAAGACAGAATAGTTCGCCCTCTTCCTCTGTGTAATATTATCGATCTAATTGAACCACATAACCGTCCCCTGTGCTTCCCTCTCCTGATGTGAGGAAACATTGGAAATGTAAATGTAGATACTCATTACGTTCAGCAGTCATGTTTTTTTTTTTCACTGAAAAAAACTTCACTGCATCGAATGAAATCAAAAATGTTCTGTGGGTTATGTGTAGCTTCTTCTTCCCTGTTAAAGAATGATTTCGTTTTCTGCACAAATGCAGCATTTCAGAGCTAAACTTCAGTCAAACAGGAGTTTAACAGTGTCAGGCAGTGCATTACCTGGACAATGATAGCAAATAAGACTCAGCCTTAGACTAATTTACCCGGCTTTAGACTTTTAAGTGCGAGAAGCCTGAGAGTTACAATCAAATTACGTCCCTCCAAAACCAGCCTCATCAAATGTGTCGAATGTCTCGACTACATATTCATGATGCCTGACACTCTGCTCACTGAGAATCTGTCCAAAGGTTGCAGAGCTTTTCTGCAGAGCAGCCTTTTTTTTTTTTTTTTTACTCTGCAGGTCTTTTTTTTATGTCAAAGTCTGTTTTTCCAGCAAAGCTTTAACTGGAAGAATGAGAGGTTTAAAACAACAGCCACCTTTTGGATTCTTTAAGTTTTCTTTGAAATGTTGAGTCATGCATGTTCAGTATATCAGTGCATGTGTGAAAATGGTTGTGCATGATCCACAGGGATGCATTTTTTATTTTAATCACATGGAGCCTTTAATAATTGAATTAATGTCTCGTATCAACAAAGGCCAGCTACGTCCATTTCATTTACAAAGCTTGTATTTAAATCAAAGGCTATATGAGAACGTAATGCTTATTTAAGATTCAGCCTGACTGTGTGTCTGTGTTTGTGTTTACACCACAGTTGTTGCTCAGACTCCAGCAGAAGTTTTCCTGAAAGTGGTAGAGAGCAAATGCTGATAGAAAGCAGAGTAGAGGGAAATGTTTGCTGGCAGATGGTTTCTCTGTGTTGTGCCTGACCTCATGTGCTTTGGGGAGACATATTGTGATCAAAGCTCGGCAGCTAAGCTCTGCCTAGAGATGGATATGTTTTAAATGCACAGCCATCGGCCATCGCACGCACACACAAATATGTATGCACAGAGGCACGCGCAGTCACACACACACACACACACAGGCTCCACGCCAACAGATACTCATGGAATGGCACGATGCACACAGACACTTCTACGCAAGCGAGTACGGGTTGTTTTATTGATTTGTGCGGACGTATCGCGCGCGGAAAATGATGTAATCTCTTGTGACAGGGATCACCAGAGGAGGAAGAACAAGAGCGATGGAGAGTGGAGAAAATAAAAGGAGAGAAAGAGGAGGCAGTATGGAGGCGAGCCAAGGAGGGTGTTGTTGTGGAGCAGGTTGGGGGGCGAGGGGGGGGGTGTGCGGGGATGAAGAGTGCTGCAGTGTCATTGATTTTAGAGGGGTTGTTTTGCAGCGTTATTGTTGTGATGCTGATCAGATAAAGAGTAGTGGATAAGACAGACAGCTCATTAAAAATCACCTGTAGTCTCTCCTTGAGAAAGGTCAAAGTTGAGGATGCGATTTCTGTCTGGATGTTATCACGTATGTACTGAGCGGGAAGAAAAATAACCACAGCGAGGAGGGCACAAAGCAAACACGACAACCTCTTCCTCTAAAGCAGGTAAAACTCTTCCAATGGCCAACATTTGGTGTGAATGAAGACAAGCAGAGCATCTTTATGGGAGGCTCCAACTCACTGCAGAACATCTGCTCGTCTTATCGACAGCCAGACTGCTGGGAACACCTGGCATATGTGCTGCTTTTCCTGCTCTACTTAAAATGCCGTTTGAAGTACAGCTTCTGTATTTAACTCTCAGTCAGAATGGCGACAAACCGGGCTTCCGTTAATGTCATTTAATACATCGATGATGTATTTGAAATGGAGCCAAAAAGACACAAACCGAGCCTCCACTATCAAGAGTCCTGAACCTTCTCTAAAATGGCTAATTTCCAGTAGCCTTTCACTTGTTGTGGCCTGCAACTATCTGTTATTGTTTGTCAGCAGAAACCTGGCTTTTCCATTCAGTATGGTACCACGGCCTACTTTGAATCTCGACACCACATATGTTATTACAGGGTAGAAATAGAAGCGAAAATGCCCCAGAAAAAAAAAAAAAAAGCCTTCATTAAATTGCCTCACGCAACAGGAAGCTGCTATTGCGACTGAAAGCTGCAACGTACCTCCCGTGATGCAGTGTAAAAAAAAAAAAAAATGTCATGATCTCGACAGTAATGTGCAAGAATTCGTTTTCGTGTAAAAAAAAACAGCTTTAGAAATGCAGAATCTGTGCTAACAAATCCAAGCAGCGTAAACCTGCTTTAAAGCAAGTCACCGAAATCTCAATCCACTGCAAATGTTCCTGACAAACCAATCTCACTCTCCGATAACTGTTAGAGTCAGCTCCTGATGAAGAGGATTGCTCGGTCAATCTATCGGGCGCTGCATTAAATCAGTTTCGCGTTGTGACATTTTGGTCTGTAAAGCAATGCCGCTGTAATATTCCTCAGCCCATTAAGGCTTAAGTAAGCTTTTATGAAAACAGCTAATGAATCACTTCACTTCTCTCTGATTAGTTTTAGTGACGGCCAGCTGATACTCCGTACCAAATGTACCGCGTTTTTAGTGCAGACATCTGAGCTTTACATGCATGAGAGAGACTGTAGTAAAGAGCGTAGTGCCCGTGTCACCTTCAGCGTTTTCACAAAGACACTCACTTGGAGATGTACTGTAACTTTTATGCTACTATAATATGCAGCACATGCAGATGTATTGTCTTGTATTGCAAAAAGGCAGAGACAGAGCAGTGTGTGTGTGTGTGTGTGTGTGTTGACAAGATTGTGTGGTGGTTGGAATCGACTATTAATAATTTACATGGAGTGTTTACAACTCCCGCGTCATTTTCTGTGCTCGGTAGCGAACATCCAGACCTCACATACCCCTCTGACCCCGAGGCCATCAAGGTGTATTCAGAGCTCCTTGATGAAGTATTAATCTGAAGCGTCACTCGTGGCAGCATGTGTGCCCGCCGCTGCGTTGTGCTACTTTGCTAACATTCGGCAGCTCTGGTGGTGAGAGGGAAGCCTTTAGTCACGGTCTGAGTAATTTATTTCTGTGGTGGGTGGCTGCCGGACTCTTTGATTGGATGGCGGGCATTTTGGTGGGCCCACACTAAAGGATGTCTGCCCTCACGGATTCCATCAATAGCTGTCTGCGACTTTGTTCCTCTTGTCTGGCTCCTGTGCGCCGTTTGCGTTCGTGGGAGAGACGAGGAAAAAACAAAAAAACTGACAAAGTATGAAGCTTGAAACACAAAGAAACAGAAGGTCTAACCGCACACATGCTGGAGTGGGTGAATGTGAGTGTGAGTTAACTGTCGGGTTGTGTTCAAAGGCAAACAGCAGCTGGGACTACAATCGGACTGTCTTAATTATGTTGCCTTGTTGCTAGGGGCAGATTTTCTAGAACAAGAAATTTGACCTCAGGCAAGTATTACAGTTATGCTAATTTTCATCTGCAGTGGGAAATGTAAAATCCTGATCTTGGTGACTTGTCACAGCAATTTGAGTGTCTTAGACTTCAGGCCAGCGAGAGTGTTTCTGAAAATCTGGTCTGCAGCTGGCATTGTGTTTCATGTTTCTGGAGGGTCAGCTCTTTGAAAGAAAACTAGAGAGATGGAGAGGAAAGGAGAGATCAAGAAAAGAGAGAGATTGTGGCTCATTTTCTTTGCAGGCTCAAAGGCTAATCTACCAATTCCCATTACATTCCCTCGGTTAGTAGACGGACAATATAATCTAGTGTGGGACACATTTCCATGTACCAAAGTGACTACAGGCTCTCCTAATGCATTTGCCTGCCTGTGACTTAGAGTGGCAAGTCACTTCTCACAATTTATTCTTAAATCCAGACCTATTGTAAACTCAACATAATGGAATACTACTCGAAAGTACAGCGGATATCAACCTCTCTGAAGGCTTTTAGGAGTATATTATTTTCAGCACTATGTTCAGAAACAGAGCGGTAATGACATACTTTGGGTTGCCCACAAAACTCCTAGACTCATTTATGTACTCTAATAGACTCTAAGATCAGCAGTTTGGATGTAGGCAAATCTTAGAGACCCAAATACCTATGACTAATAGCCCTTGCTATGGGTCATAGGACCTATTTACACAAGTATATCAAATCTGTAAAAAAATCAAGATGTGATTTCTTTAGCATATGTGTTTGTGTACTGTTAGCATGCCAACGGTCTTGATTGCATCTGTCTTTGTCCTTCCAGTGCTATGCCATTGATTTGTTGTTTTTGGTTACCCCAAAGAGTTTAATGATTTAGTAACAACAAAAAAAACAAAAACAGTTTAGCTAGCGCACCAACAACTATTCAGAAATGAACACAAAAACGCAGCTTTGCTTCTTCTTTATGGGCTCTCACTCATACCGCCCTCTCACCATTATAGATATTTGGTGGTTGCACTAATCAGGATGAACCCCACAACAACATCTTACACGTTCTGCACCTTGTATGGGTTGAAATTGCTGGAGGGACTTTTCCTCCTGTCACTTTATATGTGACGAGAGAAGGACAGATCATTTGTGTCACCTTAGTTTTATACAGGGCAAACTGTGTTAGTGGCTATTTCCACAGATCTCTCCGACCTAGTAACACCAGTAAAATCATGCGTGCCTCTTGGAGAGTTGGAAACATTGACACCTTTTCAATAACTGCCTAGATTGGTTCTCATTTGCACCAGAGCCTTTTAACCATGCTAGCAGTGTGGTCCACCACGCCAAGTATCTTGACAAGTAATAGATGGATTGTCATGAAATTTGGTGATTACGGAATGGTGGTATGCTAACGTGCTAAACTAAGGTGGTGAGTATGATACATGACTGCGTTAACATTAGTATTTAGTATGTACGTATTGTCATTGTGAGCACATCAGCGTGCTGAGGTTATTATTTGTCTCAGACAGCTGTGCTTTACAACCTCACAGAGGTATGTTGCCTGTCTGGACACATGAAGTGACTAGTTAACTTTTAGTTAACACCTGTGGTCAGTTTGAGTGAGGTGAAGTGTTTGCATCACAAAATCAGTAAAACAATCAGCTCTTTCATTGTTGCAGAGTCCATGGATTATGTCAATCAAGTCTCAATGGTGAGTGATAGCATTTGGTCCCGGAGCCATAATTACTTCTGACAGATGGATAATGGTTGTAATGCTGTCTCCATGTGAATGGGGAAATCACGTTGGGATTCTCCTCATTAATTCCAATTCATCTGATCACTCAGCAGCACAGGCTCCCATTTCTGAGTCATTCTCGGAGCTGTCGAGCTGTAGCAGGGTTAAGAGCCATTTTTGTGTCGTTTTTTACCGATTCTGCGAGGTTGGATCAGAGTGAACAGAAAGATCAATGTGTGTACACATGCAGCAGTACACTTTGAGTGTGTGCTGGTGCATGGTATTTGTTAGTATCTTTGTATCTCAGAGTCAAGATGTTTTGTAGTCAGTGGTTGAACTATGTGCTCATACTGTCTGAGTTCATTTGCACACTTAATCAATCAGAGAGAGTGCACTGTGTTTTACTGTAAACTCACAGCACTGTCTCCTCCGAGATCTTCGGTGAGGCTTTGAAAGTCGTCTGCTTCTGATCTGAGAATTGCCACGTCAGATGTAAAGTTAGTTGAATCTGTGTAGTGAAAGCTTTTATTGTGGATTTCTTTGGTAACTTCAAAACTAATGCTGAAATGTATAGAAAGCGATGGCCAGTATTCTTTAGAGATCAGAGATTTTGAGCTGGGGAAATTAAGCACCCTGACTCTTCCCAAAATATCTTGCTAGTTTTTAATCATAAGTAATAAAATCATAACAAATTCATGCGTTGATCTGATCTGGGGCCTCTAATTAGCAAAATCTATTGGCAATGTTGCTTCAAGCAAGCTTCTGAACCCCCCAGCTGCGCCATTAGAACCGCTCAGTAGCTGATATATAAATGACAGCACCTTTGCTGAACAGGCATAGGTCTAAGCATTTCGGAGGAAGATTATGTGTGTGCAGTCAAGCATCCCTGAGTCATTAAAGGTTAAAAACTGAGAGTTGGATCAATACATCTCTAGGGAAAAGGTCTGGGTGGAAGGCTGTGACTGTGATGAGGAATACACGATTTCAGGACTCAATAACACACAGCATAACACAAAGCAGAAGGGTGCAGCCTCTGCAGAATATCTAAGTTACATTCACCAGGGTCTAAGTTTGCACTCCAGGGCTGCAGACCGTGGTGTTTCAGGTCAGGAAGTTGGAACATCTGGCTGCCGTGTTGATTTGGAGTCATTTCCACTGAAGCGTGTTAGAGGGACTCTGGAGGGATGAGCAGTGGTGGAGGTGTCAGCTGTTTGGCTGAGGGACCCGTCCTCAAATTGTGTCTGCTTGTTTTCTGAGCCAGGGAGATTTTATTACCAGAAAAACTGTGGGGTGGGTAACAGACTGCATCGAACAGCTTGTTTGGAGTGGCAGTAGGAAGGTTACAGATACAGATGTACGTGTGCATTCTTATTTATTTGATAATGTGTTGTTATCTGCAAAGTTTGCTTTAATAAGGCTTTTAATTGCCTTTACAAAGGCTTGTGATTTTGTGCGGACTGAGAATCAAGATTAAGCTTTCAACATTTTATGTTGCCACCAAGAGACTCGTCCATCTGTCCGTCAGGATTAGTTAGATGGGATGTTTAGTGTTAAGTTAAGTAGGATTTCGGGGAGATGGAGGAAGATACATGCGTTCGCTCCAGCTGCAGAAAAGCACACATTGTCTGACCCTCGCTTTGGATTAGGAAGCAGCAGGTAGGGGCTAGTTCCTGAAAACACCCACTGTTAAAACCTTTCCTGCTTCCGCAACTGCCCACCACAACCGCATCCCTCTGCCAAAATGCTTTATTTCGCTTCAAGCACAACGAAATGCTCAACGACTTCAGACATTTTTGTACCTGCGCACCTGCACCTGCATGTGGTGTTGACACCCTTCACCATGACACCTGTGTGGTTGCAGGTGTTTCCCATCGTGTGCCTCTGGAGGCGTTTCGCTTGAAGTTATGTCTTCCGAATCCTGTGATATGTGTCTGCTTGGCTCTCTTCTGACACCCCTGGGGTCTGATTGTGCTCCCCCACTGAATCATTAGCAAGCTGCTGAAATTCATGCAGGGAACACCCCAGAGAGCAGAACCTGTGCCACCCAAACATAACTGTGCAAGCACTCATACAAAAATTGTTTTAACTCCATAATGAGACATAAAATTCCTGGCTAAATCTAGGTTAGACTTTCCAGCAGAAATGGTAATTGCATAGGAGCGTATGACATTACAGCAAGGTTGCATCAGAACTACCATATGCACGTTGTAAGGAGGATACAGCGCGCTCTAAAATGTGCCGTCTATGATATGAATCACCTTCCTCTATCTGTTCTCGCCTCTATTCTTGCATTCTGAGCTTATATATTCATAGATATGGTATAAATAGGTAATGTGGGCATCACGTCTGTGCTCACAGTCCTGTTCTTTGCTGATGAACCCGATGCCTCCGTGTTGAAATGCATTCTACACAAGACAGTTCACAAGAGAAAAAAAAAATAACATGTACAAGTTACAGTATAGTTACAGTTACTTAATGCATGTCATCTGGCCTTTCCATACGGTGTCTGTATAGTATGAAATGATATTAAGACTAGTGGAAGAAAACTTGAGGAAGCATTGTTAGCTAATGTAGGTCAGTTCATTATGTGACTATCATGAGCGACCTACAAGACGAACAGTTCTATATGAACCATCACTGAGCACAACAAGGTCTGATTGCTTTACGCAGTTTAATACGGTGAAAAATGGTCATATCTCTTCATCTATTTTATTTAACTGATCATTTCATAGCGAGTCACAGTTCCTGTGGTCCATCTTCAGTCGTGTCCAGGCACTTTAAAAGTATAATGCGGCAGATTTCAGTCAGATATGGTAACACCTGTGGTTACAGGTGGCAATAGCTAGTGCAGCTGGGAGTTGTTACCTTGCTGAAGTCTGCAACAACCGGCCGTCCTGGTTCCATTACTTCCTCCAATATTTAAAACTAATCCACCGCACAGTGGCACATACACTGCTTTCCCCATGAGTGCTTCACAGTAATTCACACTAGTTAAATGCTTCAGCTCTGAAGTGTCAGGCAGTGGGAAATGTTTGGATTTGCTTTAGCAGTAAATTAATATAGATCTGATACGGTGTTAGATAAACAATGATAAAACACATTTCTTATCCCTATCTGTGCTGTGTAATTATGTAAATACATCGATTGACTATTGCTGAAAACAAAATTAAGACAAAAGGATTATAATTTAATCATATAACTTTTGCTGCATATAAAATAAACAGTGCCACAGTTTTCTGCTGTTTCCATCATTTGCATGTGAAACTTTTTGGACCTACACTGGTAGGAGTTTTTGTGAGCTGTAACTTGCATGCATGCAACCCACCAGGGAACTGGAAACCAGCGTGTCTGCTACTTGTCCAGAACTCTGAAATTTTATCAGCCAAGTGTTCAGCTTGTTTGACTAGAGTCCCCTGTAGCTTTGGCTTGCTCTGCACTTTTTTTTGTAAAGGAACAGTGTGCTGCGCTGAAGATGCCAGGCTGTAGGATGAGAATGTTGACATATGGCTGTATATCAAGCAAATTTTGCTTCCATGAATCAGCAAACGCAGGAAAATAAAAGGAGAGGAGCAGAAGGTCAGACACATGGTGCAGGCGTCATGCGGCGAAAGGCAGGAATATGTGTGTGTGAGTGTGTGTGTGCGCGCAGGGTACATATTTGCTGATAGACAGCAGCGGTAAGTTTTTCTTGTAAACACTGACGCTCTGCGCTACAGTATGTGCATCTATTATGTATGTGTTTGTCTTTGCATGCTCTATATGGGCACGCAGAGAGAAAGGAAGCAGGACTGTCGCATGAGCATGAATAAAATAAAAAAGAAGTCCTCAAAGCTCCAGTAAATCTTGTTCTGGATGTAGATGTGGCTCAGCAGCATCCTGTTGCAGTCTCACAGACGCCTATATGCAACCACCTGTACCTCTGTCTGATATTGCTGTGTTGTATTTCAGGGTAAATCTGTTGGGGTTTAGCCAAGCTGAACCAAATCGTCTTCAGTATAAATCACTCACATGCTGCCCTGAAGGAACTAAGGAGCTCTACTTGCTGAGCCTGCCCAGTCTCCTCCTTGGTCAGGAGGTTGTTTGTGTCAATGTGACCCTAACAGGGGGAGAGAAAATATGTCTTTTAGCAGGCTGGGAGCTATAATTAGCACCGTATGCGTCTTTGATCAGTACACAAGGTCAGAAGAGAAGCTGGGCAGTGCACAGCATCGAGGAGCCTTTCTTACCTTTGGCATCCTGAATGTAGTGAGATGCAGATCTGATAGCAAGTTTTGCAAGTCATCCTGCGAAGTGGCAATTTGAGGCTAGCAGATTTTGCGAAACACAAGATGATGAAAACACATCATGTGAAAAAGTGTTTGGTCAAAGACAAAATAAATGGACCATCTGTCAGCTTTACTAAACCATCAATTTGGGACAAGCCTAGTATCGCTAGATCAGCCAATGTAATTATACCTGCAAGAAGAGGCCATACAATGTGTCTGCATTTATATCCTCGCACTCTCTGTTCTCTACCTCCATTATTAGTAGTTTGACTACAAGTGTAAAAATCTCCAAAGTGATGCGAACGGGCCATGTTATAAAAAAACAGTTACATGTGATTAGGTTTGCAGCCCAAATTAAGTTTCCCATAGCAGAGTAAGCAATCTGATGTCATGCCTTTATCTTTAACATTTGATTTGCTGAATTTGTCCTGCGAAGAGAGAGAGAGAGAGGAGAGAGAGAGAGAGAGAAAGAGATTTAATCTGTCGATGCCACTACTCTGTGCCTCTGTGTTGCTAAATCAATACTCTATCAACCAGCGCTGAGTTAGAGCTCAACCCCATTTGGCTTTTTGTCTTCCTCTTGGTTCCACTGGCTCACTGCTCCAACATAGGCCTGACTGACAGGAGCCATGGTGACTTCCCCTATTGACAGAAAATGGGATAAAATTATTTATGCACTCTAAGGACACTTTTTTTTTTTTTTTTAAATGGAGCTTCTGCTGTATAATATTAGAGTATTTCTGTCTGTGCGTGTGACACTTATAGTAAACCTCAGTGCTCAAATTTGCCTAATTAAATTCTATAATCATTTGCAAAAGCAATTTCAAGAAGAGCGTGTCCCAAGTCTCGTTGATACCATGCAGTATTTTGTATGCTAACCATGATATCCCATTAATTTTGGAAGGTTTAGTCATTTGCATGCCGGTTTAAGCCAACAGGATACATTATGTTTCCTGCTTCGACAACACTCCTCTACTTCACTCTGAGCTAATGAGGCCATTTGTCTTCTGATGCCCAGGAGAATGTGCTTATCACTGCATTACCTATTAAGCTTCTCGTGGCCTCCAAATGGAAAGAGCTGTCATTAATATCCTTCATGGTAAAAAAAAAGAAAAAAAAAAGGTTTCTACAAGGGGTTAGGGAGCATGTGTATGCGTGAGTGTCAGATGACTGAAGGCTGTCTGGTGCTCTGCTTTGAACATCACTTCATGATTAAGTGAGCTCAGTTCTTGACATGATGCTATAAAAACTACATTCAGCAGCCATACACTGCTGCCTGTATGTACATATTCACCTAAAGCTAAAGCTAAAGCTAAAGCTAAAGCTTCACCAGGCCGGGGTTTTCATTTAGTGCACAGCCACGCTAGCACCGTTGCGATGCTGTACATATGGTATGCATTGTGTTGCTTTAAGCTAAATCCTTACGGGCTCACAACGACTATGCAAACACTTCTGATGTTTAGCAAATATGTTTACAATGTTCACCATCTCAAATTAGCATTTGCTAATTAGCACTAAACACAATGTACAGCTGAAAGGAATGTCATTATTATTTTACATTTTTGTTGCAGGTGAGTAGGGCGTGTTCTCACGTGAAATTCACAGTCATTTTCCTCATAGACAATGTTACATGACTCGGTTGGAGCACTTCCGTGGCTTGAATGGACACAAACATTTAACAGTTACTTCTCATTCTTGGATAAAATGATGAAGAAGCTTGCCTGTACACAAAAAATGGTGGAGAAGTTATCTATGACATTTTAGCAAGAAACACTTAGTGACTGAGCTCACAATACATCTACTAACAGAGAGTGGAGGATAACGATTATGGGAGTTGAGAACAGCCAGTACAGTTTGTTTCTTAAACAGTTTACTTTTGGATTTGGATTGTTGAATGGATTTAGCAACTTAAGTGTTAGAATAGAATAGAATAAAACAGATGGTGACGCCTTTTGAAT
This sequence comes from Nibea albiflora, assembly GCA_014281875.1. NCBI lineage: Eukaryota > Metazoa > Chordata > Actinopteri > Sciaenidae > Nibea > Nibea albiflora. The sequence goes on along the minus strand of CM024798.1, from coordinate 10,033,222 downwards.
TTGCACTCGCTAATTAGCTTTCCCTTCATGGTGATAGAGTATGAGGCTTGTGGGTATTGTAGTATTTTAAGCTGTCCACCAACAAAGCTGAAATAATTCAAAGTGGTGGCCATAACATCTCTGTTCTGGGCCTAAGTAGTGGACTGGCTGACTGACTGACTAGCCAACTGTGAGACTGAATTTCCATTCTTGGAGCCATGCTGCTAACCAAGTTAAAATCTGTTTAGTGGCATAAGGCGGATTCCATTACGTTACTAAAGCTGTTAAAGAAAACCATATATCAGTGACATATATTGTGAGCAAAACTGACATCCCTATGTCTGATTATCATATAAAGCTCAACATTAATCCATTGAAAACTGAATACAGGTCTACTGTGCACAGCCACACAAACTGCATTTAAGAAAGATGAAAAGGATTAGAGGCAGTGAAATGATGACAACATTGGCCCCAGAGGAGAAAGTTCCAGGTGGGTTTGTCGGAGCGTGGAGCTCCTTCCCACTGCGCCTCCTCCAGGAGACATAACATGGCTGGGTGAACTCCCCTATGCAGGGCCCTCATTCTGTCTGTGTCACATCCCATTTGTAATGCTCACGATAGGTGAGTCACACAACGCCGGACTGCTATTGTTTTGTTTTTCTGTTCGATACTTCTCAGATGCACTGGAGCTGTGTCAGTGTAAAAGGCTACCATTTATAGTCGCGCGCGTGTGTGCATGTGCGTGCGCGAGAGTGGGTGGGTTTGCATGCACGGGGCGCACGTGTAAGGATTAACGTTCAGTAAGTGCTATCTCTGCCATCTACAGTATTATTGCCTGTTTTTATTCAGTATCACACTTTCCATTAGGATTCCATAAAGCATTATTACTGTGTATGTCACTCTCCATCTCTGCTGCTATTACTCACTTGTTATTTCTCCTCTTTCTATCTAAAAGCATGCCATCTTCTCATTCTCCTGTCATTTTCCCCTTCGGCCCACCCGCACACTTGCCGCCACCCGCCCCCTCACGGGCCTAACATTTTAAAACCTTCTAATTAAAACAGAAAGTCATTCCAAGCAGATGGCATGAGCTGGTCTAGGTAATTATTGCCAAGTGAACCATGGCCCCTGTAGACCTTCAGTGAAATGAGTAGAAAGCTCAGTTGGACTGGATAAGAAGCTCAGGCTCCCGCAGAGAAAGTGCACACCGTGGGCACATCTGACCGGCAGAGGCCATGCAGCGGATCGACGTGAGATTTTCAAGGTCTTTGTCCTGCGATCGAATAAAGTCTTAAGCACTAACTTAACGAGCGTCTCCTTAGGTTCTTAATTCTGCCCTCAGCTCTCTTTTCCTTCTTCCCGTGAGAGTCAGATTAATTAATTGAATAAAAAATTTCAGAATCTTCCAGGATTTGTAGGATGTTATGAATCTAATTATTCGGTTTCCTTTTAAAAAACGGGTGTTTTGCCTCAGGGTCTCTGTGTTTGTGTCTCTCGCTCTCTTCCGCCAATACCTACAAGAGTGATAAATAGGTGTTGGAAATATTCATGCGTTTTGTGAATGCCTGTGTTTGTATGTGTTGCTGGAAATACCAGAGTTTGTTTTTCATAATGTGAGCACACCACTAATGAGTTTATTCACTTGAGGGAGGAGTTGGTTAAAAGGTTGTCACAATCCCGTTTGCCCCATAATCATCCGTCTTCACCTTTTAACAAAGGCCCACATTCCTGCTCTCTAATGAGGACACAAGTGGCACTTACGCTGCACTCCGAAAAAAACAAAACTACCTAGTCTTATCCTGATCCGAGGAAGATAACAATCAAAAATGTTTTTTTTTACACTTAAACTCTTCGCGTATAGAGATGGGAGCGATGCAAAGCAACAAAGGGAAGGGAAGGAATGTTTGTCTCAGAAGTTTAATGGGGTCAGTTCGTTACGTCTTGCAGCAAGGCGAGGAAGGACGCTAATTGACATTCTTGAAGTGAAAGGAAACAGGGGTCGCTGATTGTGGTTACAGGCTGCAAACACATTCACAGCTGAAACACATGTCCTATTAGAGAGACCCCATTAAACATTTCATAATTTTCCTTTGATAGCATCAACAAGCCGAGATGAGTCGTTATCGTTTTGACTTTGCCACTCTGACATGGGAGATAATTGAGAATGGGGCGATTAAACAAGATTTAGCATTAGAGACGAGCCGTTTCTAATCCGAATGCTTCTCTGTGGTGGTATCCTGTACTGTAGCTGCAACAAGACATTATCATAGTGACGTGGGCCATACCATAAATGTGCTAACTTAGATTTCAATGGGTTGTTTTGCATGTTGAAAGTCAACCAAAGAAATTAAGACAGAAGTATGATGCAGAAAAGAGGTCTGTAGCTCGACATGCCGCCCTCAGCAATCTCTTCAAGCAGTCCAGACCTCACACTCAACTCTGTGTTGGTTAAATTACCACAAAGGCAAGACTACACTAGTTGAGTCTGTAAAAAAGGAGGCAATAATCATTTATTGATCACCTCTGTTATACATAGCTGGACCACTGGTCATAAATAATAACTCCATCAACAGAAATCTCTGAAAACCCTCCATCTTTCTGCAAAGATTTGGCTGAAGTCAACACTTTAACATTTATACGCTTCTGCGACAAGCAACCAAATGGGACCAGCAGAGATCACAAGTGCACATAGCATTAAAGTATACCAAGTAAGACGTCTGACACAGACGTCAGAAATCAAAAAAGAGAGCACGAAATTCAAAATCGATCCCACTTCTGCACTGCTGACCAGTCATGGTGTGAACAGGATGTGGACGGTCGGAAACATGTGATGCGAGGGAGAGACTCAAGCAATTATGGTGAACGGTGACTGTACAAAACAACACAGAGTGTGTATAAGTGTTCATTCAAATTTAAACTTCTATCTTGATGTTGTAACTAGCTTGTATGGTGCAGTTAGAAAACGAAGTAGTAACTCCTCTGCTGTGTTCAAACTGAATGCTAAGTTTGAGCTCACACCAACACTTTTTTTTTTGTCCTTTGATACCAAGGTCAAGAAAGAGCAGGAGTTGGAGTGAGAGCAGTGAGATTAGTGTGAGCGTAGCAAAGAAAGTCTCTTGAAAAATCACTGCCTGCTCTCTTTCCTTACATCCCCTAGGCTAAGCTTAAGCTCCCTGCTAAACGCTCTATCTAATTTGAAGCATCAGAGCCAAGTTGAAGCCAGCTTAGGAATAGTTGCGACGGTGTAGCAACACCGGAGAGCTCAGCTGAGGGCCTTTTAGCCAGTGATTTATTAGACTGTACTGCAGGTCCTCCTAGAGTAACAGGCTGAGGAAATTGAATGGCTCTGACCTCTATCTGCTTCTGGCTCTCTGGTCGAGCTTGCAGCCTGGTTTCCACAGGTGGAGAATATTATTTATTTGTATGTGTGAAGTCCAAATTTCTCTTTGAACACAGTGGGTTAGTAAGAGAACAACCGCGATGAGCCGTGGGCTGTCAAGTGAATGTTGTGATCGCTCTCGCGCTGCTTAAACAGGCCTTTTCCTGACCACTTTTTGACTTCCACTTCTTGGCATGTTTGACATATTTAAAAGCCCGTGCTCTCGCTAGCTTGTCGCTCTCTGAGGTTTATGAGGTAAAAGGTTTAACCTTTCTGACCGTGCACCGCTTCTGCAATCGGCATCCATTTCGCTGCTCTGAGGTGGAACTCCTGAAGGAGAAATTCGACTTTTGGAGATGGAAGAAGTGGAGGGGGGGATGAGTGCAATGAATAAGTGTCAAGAAAAGAGGGAAAGCGGGCATAATTAGGGAAGGGTGTCAGGAGAGAGAGCATCAGACAGAGCTGCGTAGAAATAATGTGAGAGATGACGAGCCTGATCGCCTCTGATGAGGGGGATGATTGCTGGGATTCAGATAATGTGACCAGTTTCACGGCAGAGATTAAGCCCTGCTGCAGACTGGCCGTGCTCTTACCCTGTCGCACTGTACTCACACTACCTATTCTCTCCTTATCTGTTTTCTCTCTGCTCGAGCAGCCAAGAAGACATGTGCCCCCGCAGAGTTTGCCTGCTTAAATGGCCAGTGTGTCCCGGGACGCTGGCGCTGCGACGGGGAACCGGAGTGTCCCGATGGCTCTGATGAGGCAGAGGAGACCTGCAGTAAGTGAAAGCATTCATGGTTCTCCAATCATGGACGTCTTCAAGGGATACTTGCCTTTTCAAATGACGGGTGTTATGACTACAGCAACAGGAAATAATAATTTGTTATAATAAGTTATAATAATTTGCTTTTGCCTGGAAAAAGAAAAGAAAAAAGAAACGGTTTGTTTCCTCGCCTGAGGCGAGGGGTTGTTTGTAGACGTTAAGATGTCACAGGCTTTTAAAGAGCGTTTAAACCGCTATATTTGGAGGTAAAACCAAATGCGAGTGCGCCCGTGAAGTGGTCCTGTTGTCTCTGAGAGATGCACAGTGGGATCTGCTGCTACAGTCGATCGTGTTTTGTTAATACCAAGACAAAAATCGACGGTGTGACTGGCTAAATGTGTTGACATCTTGCGTGTTGCATCTGGATACGCTGTCACGCCTTCATCTGGGTCATGTTAGACAATATTTCATTTGACTCTCCAAGAACTGATATTCAGGTTGCTAATTTCCTTTGTTACCTCGGCACCGGCGGCCATTCAGCCGCCTCGCATACCTCCACTCGCCCACACGCTTCAATACTCAATGCTGTCTGATGGCGAGCGCATAGAAATGCCTCAGATACCTCTCTGCCAAGCTGTTAGAGCTGAGGATCTCTGGCTGGCTCACTTTTAGCCTGTGCCAGTCTAGTACACCCACGCACAGCCTCTGATGGGGGTTACTGCAGGTGAGTTGACGTCTCCACAGCCAAGCAGTGGGCTCGAGAGGGAAACTTGAACCAGTCATTCATTATTTTCTTTCTTTCTTAATTTTTTTTTTAATCTCCTGTGGCTGCTTGCTCCTCCCTTGGGGTTACGGTTATCAGTCCGTGCTCAAAGCGCTGCACTGATAAATAATGTTGTCTCAGGGAAAAGCAGAGTATCTACTCACTCAACAGGCATCTCAAGGTCTACATCGGGCAAATGTAATCCTCACTGTTATACTTTTTACAATTATATCCACACTGCCTCTAGTTTCCCAGCTAGCGGGTCCTTACGGCTCCTCTACACAAAACTTTTTATCACGGCATTCTTACTTTGCTGACACAAAACTTTTAAAGTCCCTAACAACATCGGCCTCTCGCTGTAAGTGACAGAGTCCTACACAAACAGTTCTTCTACCAAAGTATTGAGCACTTGGATATAAGAGATTTTCATCCTGTCGCCTCACAGCAAGAAGCTTCCTGGCTCATGTTTTCTCCTCCCGTGTCTGCGCGGGTTCTCTCCGGGTACACCGACTCCCACAGTTGAAACATGCAGCTAATAGGTTAATTGGTCCCCTTTAAATCGCCCATACGTGTGATTGTGAGTGTGAATGGTTGTTGTATCTATGTGCTCTGGGGATTTATCCAGGGTGTACCCTTCCTCTTGCCTGAATCAAGCTGGGATCGGCTCCAGTCCTCATGACCCTGATGAGCAGAAGCGGTTGCAGAAAACGGATGAATAGATTTTATGACAGTTGGTGAGTCACGGCCACTGTCAGTCAAATCTGATCAGACTGCACCCACACAGCTGAGTTTGGTTGAGGACGAGGTTAGCTTTCATTTTTGAGTGATAAACTCTTAAATAATTATCCCTAAGGGCTTTTATTGTTGTTTATTTATTCATGAATATTTAATGCGATGGAGACAGTTTTGAAAGACATTAGCAGTCTGCCCAACCATCGCAGCTGTTTCATGTGTAATACAGGCTGGGTACAGAACAAAAGTCAAACAAACTGAAGAAAATGTAGAAACTGCCAGTATCAGTTACAGTTACAGGCTGATCAGCTGTGCCTCAATGCCAGAATACATCAAATAAAAGTATTCAAATAAGCTACAGCAGTAGGACTTTTCATAATGTGTGACGGCATAGCAGAGCTTGATTGAATGATTTGATAATGATATTGTGCAATCAGTCTGAAACTGATATTTTGGTTCAAACCCCCATTATCACACTTTGATCGCTGAACCTTTTTTTTTAAAAAGTTATTGTGGGAAGGAATTAAAATGCACCAAGCAGAGCGGAAAATGAACCAAGAAGAGGCAGAGTGAATATTTCAGAGGATATTCATTCTAGTTTTGTTACATTTTATTGGCTGTGGATGTGTGGGTCGGTTTGATGAATTATGTAGCAGCCGAGCAAAGCTTCTAATGTCACCCCCAGAAAGTTGAGTGCAAGGAGGGAGACATAAAGGGACCTCTGAAGGATAACAAGTTTATATTGGAAATCCAATTAAAGATAAATGAAGGAAGGGTTCTTCTCTTGGCTGCAGAATAAAGAGATAGAGATCTGGGCTGAGAAGAAAGCCATTTATATGGAAATCCCGTATGTATTCATATGATGTTATGTAAAACTGTCCCGAACAACAAGAGTGAAAATTTTCATTGGGAATTTTATTTCTCTCTGCAAACAAAAATCAAGGTAGATTTTTAAATTTGTCATAAAATTCATTTATTTACTCCCCTGTTGGCAAAACAGAAACATCTGTGCCCTCATCGTTCTTTCTCCAATAATCAAACTATAATCCAGGCAGTCCTCACCGTTGTATAACCTGATTATGTGTTCAGATCAAGGCTGTATCCTAAACAGAGGGATTGCTAATGAGAACCCCTTCATCGCAGCTGTCTTTCAGCTTTGAGTGGCTGCGACTGTGCCGTAATCACGCTGACGGGACAAGAGGAGAAAAGACTCAAGGATGGTCATTGTTCAAATGTGCATGCAGAATTTTGGGCAACAGCAACCAACCTGCCTCTTAAACAGCTCTCTTATCATGTATCTCATTAACCCCGTTTCACTGGTAAATTACCTGTCTGTGTCAGCCACTTGGTAAGATTACAAAGTGTAGTGAGAGCTGTACGTCTGGGCGTGCTTTACTTTTCTGATTGGAGTAAGGATGTAAAACACAACCTCATGACGTGAAAGCTCAGTGCATCCAGTGTCAAACACCCCAATCCCATGCAACGCTTCACTTTAATGTCAAAAGCTCCCGAGCTTCACATTTATCAATTAAACCTTACTAAACCGCGGCTTGCTTTGCTGTCTTACCAGCAGAGGGATGGATGGCATTTCACACCGACTGCATCCAATATTTAACGTGATAAAGATATGAAATTTGCCATTATGTAAATGGCGGAGACCAGCAAGTGCACGACCGTTTTACATGTGTTAATTACATATAGAACAGCGTGCACCTTAATGCATCATGCTCCAGTTGTGCCAGAGCCTGATAAGCCAGGCTGTACTCTCACATGCAGAGAGCCCTCGTCTTGTACTGTACATCCAATTTTCCCTCCAACTCTCTCCCGTACTTTCTGTCTATTTCAGTTTCACATGTGCACAGACATACAGTAGGCTCTCACATTTGTGAACTTGGAGCTGCAGACATCTGTGCCACAATCATTCTGGCTCACTGGGTGGATTCCCAATTACACGCTGGAGTAGCATTACACTGTCATATTAAGAATTCAAATTCGGGCCAGACTGAGGGAGTTACTCTGGAGCGCTGAAAAATGAATGACTCTTTGGAGAAACATGTGAACTGCCAGAGTTCATAGTTTGTCGTTTGAGATTAATGTGTAATCAAGGAGGAAGTGGGCCACTGCAGCCAGCTGTGCAGCAGCTTCTCTGCAACCCTGGTCGGACCGGTGACAGATTCAGCTGTCCCAGTCAACGATTTAAAGGATGTTACATACTTGACACTTTCTGACAAATTTGCTGAGTTCAGCTCAGTTCTGCGTGTCAGTTTGTCCCCTTTGCTTTTAAATTCATTTCGAGGAGTTGACAGGCGTGAGGCGACTCCACAGCGTTTCATCTTTCTTCGGGAGGCTTTCATCTCACGTGAGGATGTGAACCCTGAACTGCTGCAGAGTTGGAGAAATTCAAACAGACGGAACGTTTCTCTTTAAATCCACCATGTTGTGTTTTCAAATTGGTCTTTTTAAGTGTGGTGTAATTTTGAGGTGGATCGTCGATATTTCTCTGAAAGGGGTTTTGATGAAGACATCGTTCTATAAACCTCTTTGAAGATATTGAGCGTCAAACTCCATTGAGGTTTTTCTGGGCGAGTAAATCATAAAGAGTCGCTTTTTATTGAGTGTTTAATAAAGAATATTTTCTTTGTGTAGATCTTTTGATTGTACTTGCTGGACGCTCGAGTTTAATTTAGTAAATTTCCTTTCATGTGGAGATGTGGATCGTTACAGTAGGTGCAGGTTCATTTACTGTGTCCTGCATATGTTGACAATAAGAACAATAGGATAAAACACAGAGTGAACGCACTTCTAGTTCATTTTGCTATATGGCTGTTAAGCATAGAGCATAAGGGTCTTTCCAGTTTTCTGTATTACAATACACGTGATGTACACATCAATAATTTACCATGGAATAAATATCAAAGCGAAGACAGAAGAAGCAACAAGCTCTTTTCCAGGTTACTCTGTGGGTAAACTCCAAGACTCAGAGAGAGAATTGTTGAGTGGATTTTTTAGAATAATATTGTACTTCCTTAGAGTTATTTTCTTTGTAGCATAAACACTTATTCAATAGTCCAGAAGAGGAAACACTAAACATCTTTCCATGTGAAACTGAAATGGTAAATGGACTGTACCTTTCTAGCCTTCTGACCACTCGAGGCGTTTTTTACACTACATATCGCATTCACACACTGATGGCAATGGCTGCCTTGCAAAGTGCCAACTGCCCATCAGTTTAGAAGCTAATCATTCAGACACATTCACACACGCCGATGGCGCAGCCTTCAGGGGCAATTTGGGGTTTAGTATCTTGCCCAAGGACACTTCGACATGCAGACCACGGACCACGGATTGTCTGATTAGTGGATGGACTCGCTCTAGCAACTGAGCCACACATTGGCTTCACATCTTTAGGTTTGTCAGTCCATTAAGTGAAAAAAAATGTTTCTCCTTTTGAGGAAATAAGCAGTTAACCCTTACAACCCTTGCTGTTTATATTCAATGCCTTCACAGTATGGTCAGAGTAAGAAAAACATCCACCACAATGTCCTAAGCCCAAATTTTTGTCAGTAACCAGTCAGTCTGAGACTTAAACAATTGACCCAATTTCAAATATTTATTTTCTGTCAGTCGACAGTCAATTCATCGTCTAATGTGATGACCGTGAAGTTTGAACAGAAACCTCATTTAATCATAAATAATAACTATGAAATAAAAATATGGGTGGCGTGGTGGCTCAGCGTTTAAGGCTGTGGCCGAACATTAAATCTGATCACTTGGCTGACCCTGCATACTGGCAGTATACTCGCCTGGCTTTATTCAGCCGATGAAATCAAACTCGGCGGGCTCAGAGAAAGCGCTTGATATTGAGGTGCATACCAGGCACATTACGTGCTAATGTACTTTCGCTGAAAACAACAATTTTCCATCTTGCAGTTTGTTCGCCGTTGTACCAGATGTATAATTCAGAAAAGAGGACATGGCCGCACTAACCCGGCTTAATGAAGCAGTGAATCTGAGTATGACTCAGTGCCTTTCGGGCTCTGAGGCAGAGACGCTGAGTTAACGCGGACATGCTACACACAGATAGGTCTACACAAAGCCACTCAGACTTCTTGCTCAATCATGATTTTAAGTGTCCCAAGGTGACATGATACTATCTGGAACTAGCTAGTCAAGGCTGTCACAATATGCTGAGTGCACAAATTCACAGTAGCTTTGGGATCAATCGCTATCTATTAGCGACTGGATGCAGCAAAGTAGACATCCATTTATATGAATAGGCTGCAAATTACTACTTTGGGGATTCCATGTCATGCTGCAGTGTAGTGTTACATTTGTTATGAAGCAGCGGTTTATTATATCAGATCAGATGAACACATTTTCAGCTCCACCGTGCTTATTAGGCCCCCCTGTATCACAGTATTACACCACATGCCTGGTGAGTACTGACAAATTGAAACATTTCTACGCCTCTTCATTGAGAGCCAAGTTTAGGGTGAAAGGCCCTGGGCAATAACAGCCTCAATCACCATGATCAAATAAAAAAAAAAAACTTAAGCTTTTACACTGTTGTAGTGTTGAAGTGAGCACCGCCTTGGGTTTGTAAAAGGTGATGGCGTCTAAACAGATCTCCTGCCAGAACGCCACAGTGGAGACGAATCCTCATTTTTCACTGAGCCGGTAAACAAAAGCCAGGCAGTCAGGTTGTGTGTGAGTAATTGGCTTTTATTATGTCGCCTCCTTCTCAAGCAAAAACCCATTACCCATGTCTTTATAAAATCTAAGGTTTCACTAATCAATAGCTGTCGGGAGGAGCAGTGAATTACCTCCACTTTGTCTCCGTGAAGTTTGGTTTCATAGTTTGGATTTGGGAGAAACCGAGCACCCACTTCATTAAAGAGTCATCCGTTAAAAGGACGGGACAGCTCGTCCTCCGCTTGGTGGATTCAGATTCTGCTCGAGTCTGCGCTCTGCCCGCATTTCCTCAGCCTTCATCTTGTTCCACTTGGTATGTGTGGCTTTGATTTAGCTTTAGGATAAGAATCTTAAAGGTCATACAGCAGTTTGTCTCTTCATTTCCCCTTCATACAGTATCTTGCTCTTGGCGCGTCTCCCTTCTTATAGATTCTGTTTTTCTCTCTCGAGCTGCTCTCTGTATTTCTCTTCTCTCTGCTCTGCTCTCTCTGTCACCCTTTCTTTCATTTTCTCTGTCTGTTTTCTGTCAGGAGCTAGTTCGAATTCATTCAGACAGCATGTAATTTCCTCTCTCAAAGATTCCACCTCCACGTTTCTTTCATCTCAGACATTTCTTCGAAATGTTTGCTGTATTTCCTCCCTGACCAGGCAGTCTGTCGTGTGGATTTCAGACTTGGTTGTAATAATTCTTTCTGGGTAATCATTTCTTTAGTTTCTTCAGTCTTCATCCAGCTTGTTTGCCAAACGGCATCAAAGGCAGGCATCATCAAAGACTGTCACGTCTTCTTCATAGTTTGTGTCTTAGTTAAACACTTTCCAAACTTCCACATGAAACAGAAAGGGGAGAAATGAAATATCACTTTTATAACTCGTTCACGTGTGTACACCACGAGGAAAATGACACCTTTCCAGAGCTGGCAGGTGGGAAAGGTTGACTTCAACAGATATGGTGGACATTGAAGCGACAAAGCAGTGAACAGCAGCAAGTTAACCTAACACTGCAATCTGTTCAACACCACAATTTGTGGACTGAAAAATGATCGTAGGTAGTTGGCACTATTCAGCAGTAAAACAATATTTTCTGCGCTTGAGGTGTTTAAACAGCCCCAGAGCACTGCAGTGTCCAGTGTGTGTGTGTGTGGTGTGAGTGTGAGTGTGTGTGTGTGTGTGTGTGGGGTCAGGGCCTGGCTGCATCAGCCATTCTCACTGCTCTTTCTCCCCAGACACCAGCTGCCTCTCCAGCCTCCTCTACCGTCACCCCTCTATGCTGCAGGGACTAGCAACACACACGTACCTTCACACTCAAACGACATTGAACGGTGATCACCTCGCCTATCTGTACGCGTATCAAAGTGTAAGTTAGCTGTAGCTACACTGGGAATCATTGTTAGGGCTCTGGTGGTTAAATGAACCTTTCATCCCGACCTCCAAGCCTGCACTCTGGCCCGACCACTGCGCTCCTCTGCTGCTGCATGGTTGACTGCTCTGTCACTCTGAGGACCCTGTGGTCACTCATCTCTGTTCTGGCTCCACAGCGGTGGAATAAACTCACAAGTGAAGACAGGACAGCAGACTCACTCCCCATCTTTTGCTGCAGGCTTTAAACAAATCTACCTTTTAATATTCCACCTCTTACACTTGGAATTCATCTCCTTAAAACAAACAAAGCAAAAACAAAGAGCCACATATTGATCTGAAAATGCTTTTGTAGCTGTTTATTTGTGAGAGCTGTGCTCTGTACCAAAATTTCTAATACTCCTGTAGGTCAAAAGGAAGCCTACCAGCTGCAGACCATATTTTTGATTCTCTCACTCTCTCACTGTACTGTATGTTTCCTGTCTATATCTACACAGAATATCAAAAAATGCCAACAAAAAAATCTAAATTCAACTTCTAAGTGCCTCCTTCAGTCTTTTAACTTTAAGAGATCTTGATAAAAGTGTTTATGTTCAAAGGTGTTTTTTTCTTGATTTTCTTTTTTTGTAAGAACATGACTGCCTTCTGGAGAACATTGATATTGTGAATTGCATCGTGTTCAGAAACCAAACAATAAAAATACTTTTGGAAAGACAAAAAGAACATCTGGTGGCACACGGCAGCACTAATCTTTTACAAGGCAAACTAGCATAGCTAGCATAGTTATTCTGACTCCGCCATATAGTAACTATAAGAAATGAATTGCACTTCATGCTTATTGCGTAAGTGATTTGTATCAGCGATACCACAGCATATGAGTTTTCACTGTTGTAAATTAAACATACAAATGAAACATACAAATTTAATTTGCAATTAAATTGCACATATGCAAAAAGCATCACAGATAAAAGCTAAACTGCACTCGCATGCCATTTAAACTCTGTAATTATCGTGGAAGATATACCGTAGCTGGTTTAATAATTAAAATCTACAAGCATATTGAATTAACATTAGATTAAAAAGGAATTCAGTTTTAGCCTAAGTGCAACGCTGTAACAAATTAAATTTCCATATCAAATGTGCTTTGTTTAGAAAGATGGTTTGGCAGGCCATGTCGCTGTCTGGTCCAATAACCTGCAACAGTTTACACCTAACATTGCTCGTGACAGCATCAGAGATTCTGTTCTAGCCTCATAAATTATATTTGTTACGGGGCATGTTCTCAGTCATCGCACTACAAATGATCCTCTTATTGTATTGTTTGTCAGCTATAACAATGCTGTCACAGTCAACTCATGTAAAAAAGAAAACGTGACTGTTGTAAGGTCCCAAACGCTAACTGTGATATTCAAAGGCTAAACCATTCTCCGACTCATTCAGTTGCCACAGGGCACATGGAAAGGCTGTAGAGTAGAGCTGTCAACTGCTTAAGAAATGGAAATTACAACTTGATGGAAAAAAATATATATCATTATAGAATCAGCTTTACCATCTGAACACTTTGTATTGTGATTTAGAGTGGCAAGCTAGTTGGCCGTGAAAACGAATGGTTGAAATAGTAAAGTAATGAATGAACGGTTGACAGTCCAGCTTTGGCCACTCTCTAGTGGGAGAGGTGCAAACGCATACTTGACCAAATTCAATTGTATAAAAGCATCTTTGTAATAATCACATTAATATAATATAATAGTGCTAAATAGCATCCAATTTAAAAAGGGATGCATGATCTGACAGGGCCGCGGGGGTATGTGTGATGAATAATGCTTGGGAACCATTGTTCTTTAATAAAATCAAAGAAATAAAACTGAACTGCGATGTAGGCTGACCCTTTGATTTTCTTCCGGAAGGCTCAAGGCTGCACTGTAAGCAAAGATGTATAATTAACAACATGCATCATATTAAACGCAGTGTAATCTGGATCAAACCTACACCGTGCCAACTAGAGCAGATTGGCAGGAAAAGTAGGAGGGGGGGCTGAGTTTTGCTTTACAGCCAACTGTGCATTTGCTATATTTCATGATCTTTCTGCATGTATCTTTAGAGGCAGTCCAGACAGTAAAATCAATTGGCCAGAGTGGTGGATTTGAAGAGTTTTAAGTGCAACGTGGGGGCGATAGAAATCAAGTCCAGCGGCGTCTTGTAGATGTTTTTGTTACTGCCTTTATGGTACCATAAAACCACTGCAGTAATCTCCCTATCTCTTTCATTTCTGCCCACAGGCAAACAGACGTGCCCCCCAGAGAAATTTGACTGTGGGGGATCCACCAACAAGTGTGTCTCGCTGTCATGGAGATGCGATGGGGAGAAAGACTGCGAGAATGGGGCGGACGAGGAGGACTGCGCGTCTGGTGAGTTTGTCAAAGTCAGCTCTCTACCGAAATGGAAATAGACTCAAATTAAATACGTGAACTTTTGTTTTTACATTTGTCAATGCTAGCTGCATTTCACGAGGGTGTCTTAATTCAAACAGTGGCAGTGACAGATGTGCAGGAGTGAAATGACTTGACAGTGCTTACAGGCAGTAGAATAACATTCAGATTCCCCCTTCTTTGTGATGGTTTTCATCCTTTCTGATCTCGCTTATCATCCAGAGACTTGAGACATTAAAGTGCAACGGGGAATACTCAGGGAATATAATATAATTAAAGGGATTTGAAGCAAGCATTGAGTTTTAAGCCAGCTGCGCTCGACAACAAAGTCACCTTTGATGTGGAATGATTTTTGGTGTGGAATAGCAGATATCTGTAGCTTTCTGTTGGTATTCAGAGGTTTCTGTCATCCTGTTTTCAAACCTCCAATCTTTAGCCTTTCTACTGCAAGGCCCTCAGAACTATCAAAAATGACATTGCCTCCTACCCAGCCAATCAGACAACTCAAGCGTACGCTGCCCCCACCCCCTCGCACCCCTGCAGGGACTATCCTTGCCCTACTTCTGAGGCGCCGTGAAGAATCGGCTTCTTCTTTTCTCTCTCCCTTGCCTCCTCACGTCAGAAAAAATTGATTGAGGCAACAGAGCTATAGGGTGGTGATGGTGGTGGTGGTGGTGGTGTTTAGACTTTGAAGATGGCACGTGGCAGCAAAGGCACTGAGGGAGGGGAAAAAAGACATCTCCTTATTACCCTATATAAACGATGTTGTTCGTTTAAATGGGCATCTGCCCCCCGTTTAGTTGAGATTGTGAGTGGCTGGTGTCTAAGTCATTCATGTTTACAACACAAAGACACAATTTCAAGGTTTTACTCAGAGTAGAAGCCAAATCATTTTGCCATATAACATAAATCAGAGAAATGGTCTTGGAGAATAGGTATCTGCCCCTTCCTCCTTGAACGATACCTGATTCAAGTGCTTTAATTAGTTGTTTAATAATGACGATTTTTTTGCCTGATCAGCCTGCAAGTGGCCTGTCAATGACTCCCCGTCTCAAAGTGGCCACAACCACTCATGCCAGAGCAAGTGGAAGTGATTCGATTGACTTTAGATCTAATGCCTTCCTAGCTTAGATAGCTTTTCACCGTGCTGTCCATTGAGAGCCAGTCTAGCCTGTGCTAATCCTTTATTCATTCTAATGTCTTTATTGATGCGGCAGACTTAAGCGTCTCAGTAGTGACATGAGGCCTGCTGCCCACGGCCTGCCGCCCACCCGGGCTTAGGCCGAAATCATTCTGAATGTAAAACCCCCAGGGTGACCAGGAGAGAGAAGCTGGCTCTGACTCCAACAGCAGCGCAGCAAAGTGCTAAATAACATCGGAAACTAGACCTATAAAATGCTGCTTGGGACAGTTTATCCGAAGACTGATTGGGCTCAGTGTCAGCCTGAAAGATGATGTCTAAACCAGGGCATGAAGCTTTTAAATGCTACTTCACTGCAGAGCAACCTCAAGGTACAAAGAATTGATTGTTCAGTGTTTGTGGTTTCAAGCCTAGTTTCAAGTCTTCCATACAACATGATGATCTTTTTGTAAATTATGGTCTCATTCAGAGTACATTTTTTAAGGCGCGGCTTACCTCGTGATTGTCAAGTCATTCTCTCTAAGTTTATCCCACGCAACACACCATGCTGGGGAAACGCAGATCAAACTATGAAACTAGGCACTGCTGATCAAATATGTATCAAGATTTTGCTACCGTATTGCCTATTTATCACCTCAAATATTTTAGAAATACATTTTAGTGTAGCAAGAACACTTCTGACTTCAGCTTGAAAACATTAAAACTAAGCACAGCTCAAAACGTAGAATGCCACCCATCACACCTCCCCGCAAACACGGTCAATCCTGGCTCAGTAAAATCGAGGTGGCAACATCCATAATGTCAAACTCAAGGCTTCAAAACGCTCGTCCACTGAGTGTAAACCTACTGCGACATCGCCTGTCACATAAGCAGATGTCACCTTAGGCTGACATTTACAGTACATGCATTCAAGTCATTGTCTTTGAGTGTTAAATATGTTTTGCAGACTCGTAAGGTCACCATTCACAGTGTTGAGTCTGCCGTGTGGTTAAAAAAAAAGACACGCAAACTAAATGTTGTGATTTCACAGAACTGGAGCCGGGCTCAGATGTCTTATGTGTCAGAAATGTGTGCTCTATTACTCTTAAGAGCTGCAGACTGAAGGCTTTAGATCTTTCACATTTATAGTCATGCAAGGAGGCGAGCGAGAAGTGGTGGAAATTACCAATTGGTTTGAGTACGTCTCAGGGTGTCTGTTCGTTGCGGCGTAGCTGTCGGCACAGGAGTAGCTGGAGAATTCACTTCAAAGCAGTATTAACTCCGCTGTATGTTTGGGTTTAGAGGCAGAAGATGAATGAATGGAGATGTGTTTAAAGATGCGGCGGCAGCCATACAAAATCAACAATAAAGCTATTGTATGCATCCAATTGCGTTTTGCTCCTGCCTGCCAGTAACGGCTCAGCTGCAAACCTCAGTGAGTGCAGTGGGTGCAGTTCATTTAAAATACCGGAGCATAAATTGATATGCACATTCAATAGTTTGTAAGTAGTGAGCAGCTTCCTTCGGGAGGTCGAGGGTACTTTCTGAATCCAAAACGAAAAGGACCTCTGATTGACCTCTGATCTGAAGTTTCAAATGGTTAGACATCTTTTTCTTGTGCTACTTCAAGACAGAAGCGATGGATGCTATTGCACCACATCAGCTAAGGTGTGTCGCATGCTTTCAATTCAGTTACTCTGACTGTACCCAGCGGTATTCCACCAGAGATTCGTACACTCGGAGTTGTCAATTCGAGATGGCAGACAGCGGTATGAGTGAGGAAGGGTGGCCCGAAAGGAGGAACGCAACAGTGGGGCCTGCCACTTCTGTTATCCTCAAAAATGCACAGTCACTGAATGTTGACAATTTGCAAGTTCATACCGGAGTACAGAAACTTTTTTGTGCCATTGCACAGTGACCTGCTGACTGAAGGGCTGTGTTATTTTGCATGTGTAAGACTGTCGTAATAAAGAAATCTATTTGCAGCCCCACATTGAACTTTTATCATCATGCCTGATCTTGCCACGACAAATTAAGTGCTTGACTGAGGTTTATATCCTCATTTTACCCTTGGTCATTTGTTGGATTTGTGCTATGGCAGCATGAAGGCAGCCTAGTAATCTAGTGCAATGGTGCCACTGGGATATTCTGTATCTTTCTATCCCCAGACTATCAAATGGCCCACAGGAGAGGGAAAGCTGAGTTGCATGGTTGCTGTGTAGACAGAAGGCTCTCTTCATGAATTGATTGGTTGTTTTCAAAGTACCAACTGGGAAGTTTCTAAAGACTTCTGCTGATTCAAATGAACCCACTTTCACTGTCAAGTTACTTTTCTGTGAGCAAATGATTACTCTAAGGAAGACAATCACATTGTACCCGAATAATTAGGCCTAGGTTACTAATTCCCTCAAGAATACTGTCAATCAGAAAAAGCTAGCTTTCCACCAGTCTGGATAGAGAGGGTGAAAGGGTTGTGTAACCCTGAGAGGTCTGACTCTGTCTTCAACCAGTTTGCCCCCAAAAGAGTTACTTCAGCGGGTCCATGTCCTCGTTTTTGATGATATTGAGAGTCCAACGGAATAAATACAAAATGTGCACTAGATTTTGTTGTTTTAAAATCAGTGGATCAGTGTATGACTTCTTTAAAATTGTCCTTAGCTCTTGTGTGGTATTTTCACATTTATTTATCAGGCCTGCAGGAAGATGACGCATGGCAGCTTTGGACAATTTGATCAAAGTGATGATTCATACATGCAGCTCAATGCCACTAAGACACCAGAGATGCTTGTGGACCTTTGTGAAACCCTACAGTTACGGCCAACACTTTCATCAATGGCATAGATGTGGACACAGTAAGCCAATATAAGTACTTGGGCACCGTCCTGCATGACAAAATGACTTTCCGTGCCAGCACTGATTCCATCTGCAAAAAGGACTGTTTTTCTTGACAAAGTTAGAAAGGTGAGGGGTTTTAATGTTGACAGATTGCTCTTGAAAATGATTCATTCATCTTTTATCAAGTCAATTTTCACTTTTGCAATGATTTGTTTGTCTGGCAACTTCAGCAGAGTAAACTGAAATGCCACTGACGCCAAGTTAGAGCCACTCAGAGGGCAAGGAAGGAAGGAGGTGCATTAAAAAGATATCTAAGGTCATTTGTTTTCTCAGCTGTTGGGTTCTTCAAGCTGAATGCCTAATTCCTGTTGCACACAATCTTTAATAGTGATATTCATTCTCTGAATGATTCATGTTTCCTCATCCAAAGTAAAAGGAGCACAAATGTGTTTAGCCAGTAAACTCTCAAACTATTCTTTAGTTGCTCTTCTCTGTATTTTCGGCACAAACGACGACCAAACGCATCTGATTTGTTTGAGACTGTACCATAGCTGTTAAAGCAACCTGCTCATGAACCTGCTCATCGTTGTCCTTCACACTCATGCTTTTGTGAGCACGCTCAAGCTTAATCCCGCTTACCGCGAGCAAAACATCCAAACTCACGTTACACTTTCATTTGCGTTTACCCAAATGTGACAAAGGAGGTTACGCCACCAAAACTGACAGGGCTTGAACGTAGCCAGTTAGCCCCAGTGCACTCTGCTATTAGCAGAAATTTGCAGAGTGCATAGCCCGCTGCAGAGTGGGAAAAGCAAATCTTGCAGAGGCATCCTACTAATTGACTCATCCACGTGTTGAATTATGTATTAAGTGGAATCTAGCACTCACCAAAGGAAGCTTCCCCTGATCAACATTACATTAAGCAGCAGTTTTAGCAAGGCTCCGCAAGAAAGTTGAACTCCTCAACCCTCAGCGATGTGGAGATTAATGTGTACTTACTCACCAGGCATCTCTCCTGAGCACGCCTGTCTGCTGGGATCTACTGCGAGGCGCAGGAGCAGGTCTGGATTTGTGTCTTTCCACGTGTGTTTGCATTTGCGCTGCGGCGTCAGGTTGAGTTGACTGCCTAGTGAGTGTAATATTTCCGTGAGGTATTTTGGCTTGTTTTCTTTATTCATATTTAAAGCTGCTTGGATAGTATGAGGCAAACAATTACCTCCTGCATTCTTCACAGCTGTCTCCATGCCCCTGTAGTGAAAATAAACAGGCAGATACTGTGCATGCCCAATGATGATGCTGTTACACGTTTTACTTCCACTGACAACATTTCTTCTTGCTTTCATTTTTCTAATCTAGCTAAACGTCTCAGTGCCCATATCTCCTTTGCCATTTCTCTTCGGCCGCAGGAAGTGAGATGATGCCAAGAAAATGTAGATGGGAGTGTTGATTTCTGTCTATAACAGATGTGTTTCATCTGTAAATGTGTGTGTGGCATCACAGGAAAGGTCAGCCACTTAGATATTTCCCTGGTGAGCCACCATGACCCGTCTGACTGGCAGGCAGTGTGAGTGTGTGTTTCTGGGTTTTTTTTAGGTTTGTCTTTAGTGTAAGTTGTGCGTGTGTGTGTGTGACCTTGCTGCAGTGGAACTTAGCTCTCTGAGGAGAGCAGACAGGTCTGTTTAAATCTATGAATATCCATGAGAAAGCTGAACGGACGTTAAGCTGCACGGACAGTGACTGATGTGCTCAGAGGTATTTGAGCTCTTACAGATAAAAAATAAATGACTGTTTGTTCACTTCTCCTCTTTCTCTCCTACTACGCTAAAAATTGATTTGAGTCATCCACGTAACTAATTCTGCATTTCCTCCCTGCATCCCGAGTATTCACACACATACACACACACACACACCACACACTCATCAGCTGTGATGCTAATGTGAGCAGAACCAGCAGTCATCCATTGCCCTCAGATATGAGCCACTGGTTGCCACTAGCAACAATCTCCCATCACCAAAGCCACCAGAAAAAGTAAAGTGGGTTACAATGCCAGTTTCGGACTGCCCTGGCGTTAGTCACAGAAAAGATTCTCCTGTCAAAGCAATTAAATATAAATAATAAAAAAAAAAAAAAAATAAAAAAAAATAAATATATATATATATATATATATCAAAACACACATGAATGTCTGCACCCACACATTTTACTGTCATGTCAACAAGCGGAAATGTTACTAAAGTCAATAAGCATCATGTTTGGGGAACCATGAACGTCTATACAAAAGTAAACAGAAATCCAGTCAGTCAGTTCAGTGGTGGACATTTTTCCTGATTTTGTTCAAGCAGCCATACCAAATTATGTAAATAGATGGATTATAAGTCTGAAAGTTGAACCCACTAAACACAGTGTTCCTTTGTGATTTATTTATCTTTTAAAACCCAGTCACTTTGTACAACATTGTACTCAGGCAGTCTGTGGGCTTTGCTCAAGTCTTGAAATTCATTTACTCAGTGCCCCCCCCTCACTGGAAAACAAAGTCTCCCCGTGTAAATGAGTGACCTGGTTACATCAGGCTACTCATGTACATTACTAATGGTGTGGCCCCCCTGTGTAATAAGGTACATGTCTATTGAATTTCCTTAATTATTTAGTGCCATATTAGTATGGAGTAAGAGTAGAGGCATAACAGGGACAGTAGTTATAAAACACATCGGAATCAGATGGAGCTGTTTAATATTAATGAATAGAAAACCTTTCACCGAACTGAATCCACGCTTGGCCCGTGCATCTGTGGCAGTCATGTCGCTGTGAGTAAATTAAATGAGCACTGATGTTTGCAGATGCTTGCCGACGTTTAAACTCAGCACGTGGCAATGCACATGATTTTCCATTCTTCCATCATGTTCCATTTATCTTTTTTCTGTTTGCGAATGTTTCCTTCTAGTGTTGTGCACGTGCACTGCTACTACCACCGCTACTGCTACTGCTACTACTACTACTAGTCTTTTAACATAGTGATAGTTAATCATTGATGCCTTTAATTTATTTAGAACATTTTAAACTGGTTGACTGTGTAGCTTTAAATACCGCTCTACAAATCAATAACAATTAAAATAACTAGGACCCAACAACGTGATCTTTGGGAAATGTGAGATTTCTCCTGCAGGTCTTACATTCATTTGTTACCTCTTTACAAAGTTCTTACACACTGGCTCTGTGTAAAATGTTTTAAAGCAGCACTTCATTCCTGTAACCGGCTTTAACAGCCAAAAGCAGCAGTGATGAAGTTGAACTCCCCATGGTTTATATCGCATTCTGCTTCTCCCTGTGCTGGCCTCTGTGTGTGACTATGGGCTCACAGCGGGAACCCTGACTCTGTTCACAGCCTGAGAGCTTTTGGCCAGAAATGAGTAGTAGACAGAGAAAGCTGGAAAAGTTAGCGAGAGAGAGAGAGGGATTTATATAAGACTTGATGTTGCCTTGTGAAGAGGAGAGGTACACTATATAGTCTCATGCAGTGGGGAACAAAGTCAGTACTGCCCTACAAAACCAAAGACAGCAACTATGTATTTAGTCAAACTTTTTCATACGCTGTAAGAATATGATGCGTTATAAATGTGAAATTTGAAGCAACTACAAAACAGAGGTACCTAAACTGCAGTGACTGCACTTTGGTTAGTTAAGCTAGCTGGTGAGACAGCCTTAAAGCTGATTACCTATCTCCTGTAATGAGGAAGTGAATTTGTGATATTACATAAATAAGCTGGTAGAAGTATCTAATTATAATGAAGAAAAACATCTCATAAACTCACTTACTACTACTTCTACTACTGCTGCTAAACTAGCTAACTAACCCTGTTTAGCAGAGTAGAAAAAAACTGCCGTCTAGGTTAACCCCAACCAAATGCAGCTGTATTCAGAAACTGTGCCTTTAAACGAGCCTTCAGGACTTTTGAAAGGTTGTGATGTCACAACTACACAGTCACTGACCTCAGCCATGCACCTAACACGGACCAGCCAAACCCACCATCTAGGCAGGTTACCATAAACCATTTTTCTCATCTTCTCTGCCCCCCCTAGTCACTGCTTTCTGCATTTGAAGGTGTGAATATGTTGTTGTCAACTGGATTATATAGATGTGTGTTCAAACATATCAGCTTATGGACAACCAGCGTCTTCATGTCGGTCGTAGACGAGAAAAAGATAAGACAGTGAGCCGACATAAAACGTTCTGGAAAGAGAGGAAAATCTTTTGACAGTGGAAAAGGTGCAACGATAGAGATCCGTCAGAGGGAGAGAAGGAGCGGCTGACGGCAGAGAGAGCTCTATTATCTTTGGCTCTACAGGAGAGGAAGCCTCTTACTCTCTCCATGTGATAACCACCGTCATTCGCTCTCCACCTGTCCAGCACCTCCTGCCTGCTTCTTCCCTAGTTACAATACCAATACTTGACTTTCAGCCTACATAAGAGACTCTATTTCTATCACCATGTCCCTATATTTGAAGCTATTTTAAGTCAAGCCTCTCCCCTCTGCTCTTATTTTCTCTCATCTACCTGCTGCTATAGCCATTGTTGAATCTTCATCTTTTGTTTCTGCAATCTGCAACAGTGGTGTGCATTTTTTATGTCTGTGGCATTACTTGTTACACTTCAGTTCATTTAAAAAGCACAGGCCTCTAAACTAATTCATTAAACTCCACTATTCAGCGACCAAGAGAGAGTTAGCAGCACATTGACAAAACCGTTAATTCCAATTAAATGTTACACCTTCCCTTCTTCAGTGTACAGTGGTATAGTGAGATGTAGGCCCTCATTCGAGTTTTGTTCCTCTCTACTGATCCTCTAGATGCCAAAGCCTGCCCGACTGGAGAGTTCATGTGTGCCAACCGCAAGTGCTTGGCCAGCGGCTTTGTGTGCGATGGTGATGATGACTGTGGAGACGGCAGCGATGAGCTCAAGTGTGCCTCTCCTCTAACCTGCGGGCCCAACCATCTCCGCTGTAACACTTCCGAGTGTGTCCCTCTCATGTGGAGCTGTGATGGAGACCCCGACTGCTCTGACAGCTCAGACGAGGGCCCTGAGCGCTGTGGCGGTGACGGCGTCCCATACTTGCCTAACCGCCGGGCAAACTGCACTGCTGGGGAATTTCGCTGTGCCAACGGAGAGTGTGTGCGACTGACCTGGAAGTGCGATGGAGATCCGGACTGCAAGGACAAGTCTGATGAATCTGACTGCCGTGAGTTTCTATTTCTGAAAGTTAGTGTATTCATTCAGTATTATACCGAGGTTATCTCTCTATTCATCCTCGAGCTTGTCCTCTATGCTTACAATGATGCTCTGTCTGAAAGGCTTCTGTACATACGTGGGTTGAAAAATAGTTTCAGTAAAGTAGAGAGCAAGTGATGAGGCTTAAGTTTTCTTTTTGGTTTTTTAGTCTCATCAGAAATGTATACTCAAAAAGGACACATGCATACTAAATGTTGTTTTTGTTTTAGTGTGCTGTTCCACAATGCAATGCTCAGAGGAGGAGGAGCTATTCATAGCTGCAAAGGAATAAATCCAATTGCAGATGTTGGTTTTAAAAAAAAAAAAAAGGAAAACTGGCTTCTCTTTGTGAAGTTTAGCTGGCAGTGCCTTTGTCAGTATCCCGGTTTGTTCAGGGAAGTGGACCCAAAAGCAGACACGAAGGTATTGTGAACAAAAAGTAACTTTAATAGTTCACTGAAACAAAAAGTCACTGGTGAGTCCAGGCAAAAACAAACAGTTAAAAAATGCAAGATAAACCAGTAACCAGTAATAAGTCCAGTAAACAGAATGCAGAACAGAGAACACAAAGGAGCAGGAACGCAGAGCTCGGACAGAATACAGAATCCAGGAGCAAATGCAGAATACAGTGCGACCTGACAAAGGAAACCAAGGTACACAGAGACTAAATACACATGAGCACAGGTGAAACCATTCAGGTTGGAACAGGACCATCAAAATAGTAAAGTAACCTGTGGCACAAAATGACAAAATAAAACAGGAAACACTGAACCATAAACCCACAATGTTCATTTACGTTGAAATCAGTAACAGTGACTTCAGAAATAATGTAAATGAAATTAGTATCTTTACAATTAGAGTAGTTCGAGGCCGCTTGTAGAACCATGGTTACAAACAGTGTTGATTCTGCATACTGTATTGTCACTATGAATATTTGAATCAGTAGCACCTCAGCCTTTTACATTTATAAAACAGATTCGTTCAAATATAGCATCAGACCAATTAAATTCTGACACATTCAAAAGTAATTACACAGAAGGTTAGTTTTATATTCCATTATCTCTGTGTGGACAGCCTGTTAAGATATCTGTTTGCTTTGAGACTAGAGAGAGGGAAAAAATCTCAACAAAGAATATTTCCAGCCACTTCTGAAGTGCCACTTTGTCATTTAGCACAAATTTCCACTCTGCTGGGAGTTGAGGGTAGAAGAGTTTTTTTGGGTTTTTTTTTTTTCTAAATGTGTCAGGTAAAGAGTGTGTTTCTGTTGATAACCACAGTGTGAAGATGGGGCCTTGTGATAAAACAGGTTTTCTTATTAGCTGGTCATGGATGGGGGAGCCCTGAAGCTCTTGTCTCACTAAGCCAGCGTGTGAAGCCCAGATAGTCCCACTACTCATTATCAAGATGTGCGGTGCACACATCAAACGCACCTCTTACACTCTGTGGTGTCACATAAGCAGCACTTATAAGAGATTGATGTTTTGTTAGCCAACTGGATCCCTGCGTTTAAGAGACAGACCTGGAGGTGGTTAGAGGCACAATCTCATATTTGTCCAGAGGCAGCTCGGTTATGCTCTACCTTCACTACCTTTGCTATAACCACACGCGTAAATGTCTGTGTGAGGAGTGCTTTGCCATAAAAATTGAATTTTCTGCCAACTCCTCAGCTGAGGACCAACGTTAATGTGATTCATCAATATATTCTTACGGACACATCGTGCGCGCATGTGTCTGTATGAAGCTCTAATTTATTGGCTAATCAGATAGAGAGCATGCTCCGTGTGTTATGTGTTTGTATGTGTGCACGTGTGTTGAGGCTGCAGCGGCCCAGTCTCAGTCTATTACATTTGCTCTGTTCTGCACATCATGTGATACCGCTAAATTATAACCCCCTCGGTCATATATATTGCTTTTTAGTGGTGGTTTAGAGAGGAGTTATATGAGCACGCCGAGCCGCGTTGATGAAAAGCTTGTCTGTGCTTGGGATATTAATGAAATTTGGTGTGGCTTCATGCAGCCTCCATCTTTGTGTTGCTATATTGAAAATCGTTCATCACACGCCCTCAGGTTGACTATCTCTGTCCTAGGCTGTGCCTAACACAGGCCGTGCATGTGTTTTAGCGCAGCACTGTATGTTATTGCACAATGTTTATCCTTTATTAGACAAAGGGAGGTAGAGAGACTCGTGAAAAACTGATGGAGTGTGATGTAACAGTAGGTGTTTGGATCCCGGGCTGTTGTGTCTGTGTTGAGGGGATTAAAGAGGATTTACAAGTCCAATTTCACATGTGTATTTGTGTGTGTGTGTGTGCCTCTTACAGCCCTGTTGACATGTCGCCCTGATGAGTTCCAGTGCGGTGACGGTTCCTGCATCCACGGCACCAAGCAGTGTAACAAGGTCCACGACTGTCCTGACCACAGCGATGAATCTGGCTGTGTCAACGGTAGGTACACCTGTCATCGCCGTCTGCATGTCTGGCTGCCACAATTTGTCCTGCTCTGTGCCTGTTCGCCCATCATCTTCTTTAATGTCGCTGCCTGTTTGCAGCTGCCTTCCTATTTGTCTCCGAGTTACATTCATAGTGTTGCTCTTACTGCGTTTTGCACATATCTGCCTTTGTTTAAAGCAAGAGGGAGTTTGCCTTGATGGCCCTTGACTTTCTGGCTCTAGGGACCAGTGTGATGTGTATAATATCAATTGTAGAGATGAAGGGAATTTAATATAACAATAACATATCTGGTATTATAGTATTCTACAACCCCTGCTTCGTAGTTTGCTTCCACTACTTGTGTGATGTTTTTCAGCTTGTTTTTAAGTGTGAGTCAAATACCAGATCAAACAAAAATTGATGAAAAGCAAAAAATAACACACTATATATCGAAAGTTGCAATCTGTGCGTTCCTCCTGTTGATGGCTTTTGTTGTCGAGCAGGATCAGTGACAAGTGTTCCATTTGCATTAGCAGTAACGCAGCTCTGGCACTGATATTCAGCGCGGGAATGGCGGACCCCGCCGCTAACGCCAAAGATGACCATACAGAGCGTGATTTTGATTATGTGTGATCCTGAATGGCTTTTGTCTGAACATGGATTATAAGATGAGTTGCTATAATGACCATTGATGTTGTGAAGATCCAGACCAGTGCCTTTTGTAAGCTGCTTTCAATACTTCTTCCTCCTCTGACTATGATGCATAATTTACCGGCAGACTGCATAAGTATTTTGCAGGAAATTAAGCCCCAGCACTTTGAAACTGGACTAAATTAAAGTTCAGTTTTTATTACACAGGGCTTTTTATGTCGGATAATATGAATATCTGAGTGGGAAGGGTTTTTTTTCCCCCACTTGTTTCATGAGAGCCTTCAATAATTTGGTGAATGTCTAGAGATTGTCAATTTGACTTCTCGCAGGCATGAGGTTGTGAATCAGTTTGCAATAGCTTATCCAAATAAATGGGAAGTGTTTAGCGTAAATGCCGATCATATCTCCTGCTTTTCTGTTCCAGCGACCAAATGTGAGGGACCCTTGAAATTTCTGTGCAAGAATGGAGAGTGCATCGATAGCTCCAAGGTGTGTGACTCTGTCAAGGACTGCAAGGACCGATCGGACGAGCCGAAGAAGGAGTGCGGTAAGAGGACGTTTTCTGCGCACACCTACTTGTCTGTAACCTTGTGTCACCTCTTAACAAATACCTCTTTTACCCTTGAAGCAAGTAAAGTTAGTTTACTGCTTGTAGGTAAATGCTTTTTCTTCATTTCCCAGTAGTATGAAATAAGGGAAACCGTGTGTCAGTGGAGCTTTTGTCTTAGCCTCGTGCAACGAGGGAGTATGTGCATACCTATTGTAAGTGGATTCAAGCTGTTAATGTAGCAGTGTAATCGTGTTTGCCATAACAAAATGTAACTACCTCCCTCCTATTACCTTGCATTTCAAAGGCTTCGGAGACGCATTTAAATTAGCAGCAGGCTGCGTGTACTAATTACCATCAAACTGTAGAAAAAGGCTTCTTCTGTTCTGTCTGTTCTACTATCGCGCTTCCTGTCTCTCTGTGTCCTCATCTCTTAATCTGTTTAACTGACCACCAGTAAACGAGAGCGATGTCTCAGTCGAGTAAAACAAAACATTTTTATGACTTTAACCTCTGCGTTGAAGAGCTTTGTAAGAAGGCTTCTGACACGAGAAAGTGGGAAGCAGACGTAAGCGCTCATACAATGACATTTCCTCAGAGGAACTTCGAGTTGAAAAGGGAAAAGTGACAGCTTACAGAGTAGACTGACCTCTGCCAGGGACGGAAATTGCAAGACCGAAACAGGTATTCCAGAGAGTAATTCTCCTCCTCCTCCATCTCCTCCTCCCTCCCTCTCTCTTTCTCTCTCTCCTCATGTCTCCCTCTTTTTTTCCCTCCTTCAACTCAGGTCTTGTTCTCAGCTCATTAAAAGCGTGTCCACACACACACCTAGCTCATCGCTCTGCTCGCTCAACCATCTACTCGCAAGATGTTCCTCGACCAAAACACACACACACACATACCCACACAAACAGACAAAAAAAATACACACAGAGAGACAATATTGCCTCCCCCCCTGCTCTGAAACACAGTTAGATGTTTGGTGCGATTGCATTTGCAGAATCAGCTCTACATCAGGGGAAAATAAAGACATGGCATTTTTTTTTCTGCGCGCAAGCAAATGTTTTTCTGTGTTCCACATCTCATTAGGAATAATGGCATATTACCACGCTACCGACTCATTACTCGGCAGACCATTCATTTCTTAACAGTGCACCATCACTTCTAGCTTTCACTAAGAGGAATGGCTGAAAATAGGTAGTACATAATGGGTTACCATGGTGAGAAAGAAAAGGAGAGCGATGGAGGGTGGGGTAGAGACGGAGAGACGTCATGTTTGTTTGCTCATGGGAAGATAGAAGTGACCTCTAAATCATGGCTGTCCTTGGAAGAAGCCTGGAAAAAGCTATTGTCACACAGGACCTCTCCTGGGGTGTCATGTTACCCACTCAGCCCCTCTCACAAAAACAGGAGTGAGCGAGTGAGTCCTCAAATACACCTACGTCTTGGTCTCTTTTCTGTCTGCAGTTAATTCTGAACTGACATGAAGGGAGTTAACTGGGAGTGACTGTGAGTGGCAGGTTGCTGTCACTCATCCAGCTGAATTAGAGATGGGAATTTAATGCTGGCGGTTGCAGTGCTCAAAGCCTGCTGGCGCTTACACAAAGCAAAGATGAAGCGTTTCCCACAGAACTAAGTTTCAGTCAATCTTTGGAGAGTCAGCTATACCTTTCTTTATTTTTGCTACAGTAAGAGCAGGAATGACTTTCCTCAAGATGAGATGAATCATCGTGGGTCCCTGCAGTCAGTGTATTGTTGAAACTGGGTCTAACTGTGTCTCGTGTTGTGTTGTGTAGTAAATAAGGACCACAAATCCCAGGACTGACTTTCAGCATTTTTGTTGCAAGGCACACGAAAAGGCATCAGCATAACTTACCTGCGATTGTAGAGAAACCAAGAATTATTTTTGCATAAATGCTCTGTGCCTGTGTAGCGTGTCAAACATAAACAGCAGCCAGCACTTGCACTTTAGCAAGCTCTGTGACGGCCCTGCTAAATAGATAAGCTTCTCTTCTAATTATCAGATTTATGCATTTAATTGAATGAGGCTTTAGCTGGAAAATGTAAATCAATACATTCACTTGCAAAGTACGTTTTTGGATTGAAAAATACACGTATTTACTTCCTTGCAAAGACTTAGATAGGAAGACTCATACTGCTCTCATATCTGTACGTTAAAAACGCAGCTGGAGTTAGCTCAGCCTAGCACAAAGAATGGAAATGGAGGGATCGGCTAACCCGACTCCACCCACCTACTGTCACCTCTAAAGCTCAGTAACATGATATAGCTTGTTTATCTAATCCATACAAAAGTAAAAGTGTGCAAAACAACATGTCGTGGTTAATGCACTGCGTATGCTGGATTATTTCTTGGGAAGACGCAGCAACTTCCTGGAGACTGCCAGGTTGCCAGGCAACCAGCTCTGCAAAAAAAAAAAAAAAAGTCACATACAAAGTTTGTAGTTTGTAAAATAAACCATTTAGCCTTCCTGTTCAAAACTCAAAACATTCCCGAGAAATAAGCATGAAAATATATTAATCCATTCAAATGTAACAGCATAGGTGTTAGCCTGTACCTTTCAAAATAAAAGTCTATGGTAAATCCACTCACTATTTTATTAGAATTTCAATTTGCTGTTCATTTAGTACAATAACTTAGACCCTACTACACTGGCTCATCCACCAAAGCAAAGTGTTGTGTGACGTGATAATGTGGAACCTGAAGTGATATTAAATGAATTAAGCTTTATTTTGGAGCCAGTGAACTAACAGTTAACTAACTAAATCACATACAGACAGTTTCGATGACTGATGATATAAAGCTCACTGGTTATTGACGGTGACTGAATGTGTTACACTAAGACAGAATTAAGCACTCTCTCGCATTGAGGAGGGCAGTCTCTCTTGCAGTCGGACCATTTCTTTATCACTCCTTTCCAGTTGCTCATTGTTCAGTCGTGCTCAATTGTTTTTGTAAAAAGCAAATCCTGTGTGCCGTCGAACGAAATGTTGGAGTGAATTATTTTCTGGCGACTGTAGCTTTCACTCAGTTGGCTTACCCCGCTGTGATTCATTCCGACAATAGTTTGTTTGTTTTTTTCAAAGCAGACAAGGAAAGTGTGCCGAAAAGCTGCTTCTGTACTGCAAGATTACAACCGTGAAATTAGACAAAGCTGTCTAACAGCTTGTAATGATATTATTCTCCGATATGTTGAAAAAGAAAAACAAAAAAAACAACTCACCTTAAAATTAGAGCCGGTAACTTTGTCCATGATTCACAGAGCCATTGTGTGCAGCACAATCAAATCCAACTGCCTCTGTCTTCTTCTTTGTGTGCTAACCTTGTTCCAGCTTTGACCTACTTTTAAAAGAGAATGGTTGTTATGTTTTTTTTTTGCCATCTTGTTTTTGCCGCTTCTTTCATTCTCTGGTTGTTTTTACATCATTCTTCTCCTGCCTATTTAAGCTGTGTCCCTGTTTGATTTCATGGACCTCACCCACTCCTGGGATAGATCCTTATGGGGCATCTCAGAATCCCAGTTCACAGCGTCAATCCCCCCTACACACATATTTCATATCCCTGCAGATGGACCTGACTCTCAGGTTTTTAGAGCTTGTGTGTGTGATGTTGTGTCTCTTTGATACCTTTCTCCACGTTCGAGAACATCTGATAAGGATTCAGCAAAGAGCTGAGTACAAGAGCCGCGATAACATGAAGATTAAGAAGATGATATCCATTCTCCCCGCCTATGTGCCACACATATTTATACACTTTCATCAAATATCACCAGCCCTTTTACTGCTCTCACAGACACAGACGATATCATGTGGTGAATGAGGCTGAGGCCTATTTCTAAATGTGATTTAAATGAATTACTGGGTGCCCATAATGAGCCTGCCTCTTTTGTGATTGGCTGAATTTGACCACCGGTTTCTTTCCTTTGTCTTCCAGGGCTGAATGAGTGTATGATCAACAATGGCGGCTGCTCCCATGTCTGCATGGACCGACCAATCGGCTTTGAATGCCAGTGCCCCACTGGCTACCAGCTACTAGACAAAAAGACTTGTGGCGGTAAATAAAGACTTTAGGTAGACAGACAGACATTGGATAGATGAAATCTGCCTGCTGATGGAGCTACTATGACAGTGTGTGTGTGTGTGTGTGTGTGTGTGTGTGTGTGTGCGTGCGCGCGCGCTGTATTGCTTTGGGCAGCTCTCAGCTCTCTAGCTGTCTGTCTTTGTTTAATGCGCCCAGCCTGTCACTCCCACAGGGAAACCAGTGCAGTCATACTACTCTCTCTCTCTCACACACACACACACATGCATATATACCATGTCCTTCACAGCCCTTCCCCATCCTTTCAACACTAACATTTCTCCATCACACCCTGCTTGAAGGAGGCAGAACAGGGACACGCCCTGTCTCCCAGTCGACTGCTTTCTTCCCACTGACTGCCAGTGACGAAATGTCTGTGTTTCTCCAGCACTTGGCAGTTATTAATGTGCATATTTGCTCATCCATTACCGCCATTTTTTCACCCAAAAATCATTGCCACGTTTATATTTTGGGAGTTCAGTTATCTAGTGCAGCTCATGATGGTGAATTAGTCACTGGCTGTCTGTGTCTGTCTCTGTGTGTCTCTCACTTGATTGATGGCCTCTCTTCCCTCTCCCTCCCCGCAGACATCGACGAGTGTGAGAACCCTGACGCCTGCAGCCAGATCTGCATCAACTACAAGGGGGATTTTAAATGTGAATGCTATGAAGGTTATGAGATGGACCCCGTTACTAAGACCTGCAAGGCAGAAGGTGAGTCCCACCGCTCAGTGATCAAGCACGAGGGCGTCTGAGGCAGTAGGTTTAAGTTAAAGAAAATCTGGATTTTTTTCGTCCATTATACTTCATGTTCCAGCATTGAAATGTGAGCTAAATGTTTTGTGGTTTCACATTTAAAGTTTATAACTACATAACTTCATAATTCTTTGTGTTGTAAAGACACATTTTCCCGCCCTGAAAGTTTGAAAAGCTGTGTTGTACTGTTGATAACAAGTTGTTCCCTCAGATACCGTGCTGCCTCATTAATGCTACACTGCGCTCTCCGCTTTCGTGCCACAGTGTCAAACCCTCCTCATCTCCTAATCGCAAACATCTTTCTTATCATCGCTCTGCACTTGCTCGCGTACTCCACATAATTGCTAAATCGCCAAAAACAAAAACAAGTTTAGGCATCGCCAAGGCGACCACACACAGTTCTCCAAGGCCAAATCTGTCCTCTGCTGTCCCGTCCCATTAGACAGTCTCATGAGCGACAGACTGATGTGTTCAGCCACGCCGAACACTTATAATTAGGTATAGCACCTCTTCGGGGGTACCTGGCTGAGTCATGGCGGTGGCTAATTACAGCAAATTTAATCTAGTCTCCCGTAAGGCTTGTTGACAACAGTTGTTAGACTAGTGGAGAACAAAGTAAACTGCTAAGAGGCCAATTAATTTTCTTTGACCTCCAACTACGGCCAAAAGCTATTAGAGAGATTACAGAGAGAGGCCAGTTTAAATGTTTACACTTCATTTCCCTCTAAATGTTCATTATTTAATTGGCAGAAAACAGCGAGGCAAACGAAATGTGTTGCTTTTGTCCCCGTGGCTGTCAAATGTTTTGATTTGATTTCTCTCAATTAAACTGAGCTCATATCAGAACTCAGCACTCACGTGTTTGTACGTGTTTGCATTTGCACACCCTGCATATGTGTTTGGATTGTATCTGCCCCCTGCCTCTGTCTACAGTTTTGTATTTCTCTGTGCATGATTGCCCGGTGTGTTTGCTATCTGTTTATCGTGGCCAGGAGAGAACTCTGTGTCTGGCCGCGTGTCAAAAACGGAGTCTCAGTGAATGCAGCAGTTCCACCGTTTGGTTTTCAGGCAATGAAAACTACAGCTGCCCTGACAGCCCATAAAACCAGCAGGGGAGCATTTTCCTCTTTAGAGGGGGTGGAAATGTAGTCATTGTAATGGCCAGGTTTTGAGAACACTAAGTCCTGAACTGCACTGTCATCGTTTAGACTTTATGCTGGGAAAGGAAGGAAAGGGAACGCGCAGGAGTATGCTACTACAATGAGGCTACGGCACAGACTGTCAAAGGGGAAACTGAGGCAAGCGAGCCATTAATGAGAGAATATCATATCTGCCTCGAGAGATAAGTGGCTGCAGCTGCCATCCTATTACCGTGCAATGTCAGAAAGAAGATAGATTCAATATAGATGTTACAAGACAAAGGTGGGCTGTATTTGCTAGCCAGAGCGATAACACCTTCCCTGCAGGCACACACCGTTAGTGCATCTGTCACCCAGTTGGGTTTTTCCTGCCAGAATTAGGAGGAGCCAAACATAAAGACATGATAATATAAAAGCCCCCCCGCTCAGACTTGGGTCTAATTAAAATGCATCATGGGTGACCTTATCACAGGTGGACAGCTCTAAAAATAGGTGCGAATGCAACCAAAATGAAACAAGGACGCACTGTGATGTAGGTATGCAGTACTAAGAGCTGTTTGTGCCAATACTGTTGCATTACAAAGCTACCAAACTACTAGTCTATACTCTCTGTGACAATCACATATGATTTATTATGCCAATTATGTATTTAAGCCATGCTAGTAACTCTAGAGAAAGCAATGTTTGTCAGCTGGTCAGTTGGCTGGACTGAAATATGATGTCTCTTCAATGAATGCCTCCAAAGTCTGTACACTGACTGACATTTACCGGAGTTTCCTTCTAGTCTAGCGCCACCATGTGATCACAATTTCAGCTTGCTCAATACTGAGATTTCTGACTGAACACTAATCATCTTCAAAATCGTCAATAGCATATTAGCATTGTCATTGTAAGCACGTTAGGGCACAGATGTTAGTATTTAGCTCCAGGTACTGCGGTGTATCCTCACAGAGCTGCTAGTCCATGGGCTGTCCATGTGTTGTTGTTTGTAGTATTGGTTATTTTATTTTTTTATTTTACTGACAGTATAACCGGAGGTGATCACATGAAATGCATCTGAGATGTATTCAGCTGCCAGTTGAGACCTGCAAACCATATCTGCCCCTATAGTAACTGTGTCTACTATGTGTAGGTGTCAAAAGAAACTATAAACATTATTATTTTCCATTGTGTGGGTTCAGGTTTGAGTGTACTGAGTGTACTTAGGCTAAGACAAGGACAAGAAATCTGTCTTTGTTCAAGGTTGTTTATCAGCCCTCAGAGAAAATGACAGCGCTGTAACAGTGTGTGCACGCTCGTTCATGTCTGTTCACTTCCAACGTGAGCATGAAAGTTAACAGCTTGCTGTTCAAAGAGGTGCAGCCGCATGCTAAGGTACTTCTGATCTATATTTGCAAGGAGAAGATAATAAGGAACGAACGACTTAATGATGCCTACACTCAAACACACACACACACACACACACACACACACACACACACACAAGCACGCAAACACTGATCAATGCAGCAACTATTCAGCATTTTTTAATGGAGGAATATTGTCCCTGCACTCTAGTTAGAGCAGGATATTGAGCCGTAACACACAAGCCTTGCTGTGTTATTTATGTGTTAAAAGTTGACATTTAGAGTATCGACGCCTGTGCTACAAATGTGCAGCAGTGCATTAAGCTGCAATGCTTTTTGACTCTGTGGTGAGACCTCAGTGTTATTACCGCAGAAGAATGGTGACATCATTCCCTGACATGCTGCATCTGCCATCAGGGTTAACCGTCTTGAGTGCAGCAGAAAAAAAAAACTTTTTGATGCCTGCTAAAAGAGCAATCGGTCAGGCTTATCGACATCCTCTTTGTGTGTGTGTGTGTGTATGTGGCCTTCCTTCATGACTGAGTAAGGCTCTATATTTTGGGCTTACAGATATGCAGGTGCCGTTATTATTTCTTATTTCTAATCCAGTCTAAATCCGGACCATGTTTGCTCAGAACATATAAAATCATATAAGGTGTGCTGTGCAGAGAGGATCTGTGCAGCTCCTGGACAAGAGCAGTTTTTTAATAGGGTGTTCCAGCTTGGTTCCATCTTCTAGCCCTTTATCAAATTGTCAAAGTTGATTTGACTGGCCATTACTGAAGCACATCCCAACTCCACCTACCAATAATTTATTCCACTAACGAACAATCTATCGATCCTGCTTCAGCCCCTTTTCTAAATTGCTTTGCACTGTGACTGTGATTGTAAATTTTAGCTGGCTAAAGTCACCCATAGTTAGGTTCTGCACAAAGGCAAGGCATTAAATATTCTCTGCTTTGTGTGCAGGGAAGAGCCCTTACTTGCTGTTCACCAATCGGCATGAGATCCGCCGCATTGACCTGGTGAAGAGGGACTACAGCCAGGTGGTGTCCACCCAGAAGAACGCAGTGGCTCTGGACCTTGACGTGGCCAACAACCGTATCTTCTGGTGTGATCGCTTTCATCGGAAAATCTACAGGTAAACCAACACAACACCTATGATTAGTGATCTAATTTCACTTCAGAAGTATTGTCACGTTGAATTTTTCAAACATTTTTTGGACCTTGTACATTTTCCTGAATATTAAAGGTGCTATGAAGTTTTGTTTACATTCACAGTTTCTCAGCAGAATGAACTGTGTGCATCCTTGAAGTTATTTATTTCTCCATAGAACAATGGCAGGGTCAGTTTGAGAATTTGAAACCTACATCATTTACATCCATGTTCGCTTGCAAGCGGTCTTCCTCTAACCTGCTTTTGTTGGCGGATTGCTACATCACTTGGCACAGTACTGCTCAGGAGTGGAATGACATAAAACCACTGACTGATCAGAATTCTGTATCACATCATCACGCATGCATCTGCATCTTTTTGCGTGTGCAGAAAATACAAATAAAACGGGGACCCACTCTTCAGAACGTTGCTTTATGGACTAGCATTAGTGGCTGAAAGGGTTCCATAAGGTCCCTTTAATTTACGTCACACATAACACATCTGGCTTTACATTGGACTCCTGAGGAATGCATGATTGGACTCCACAGTGTGCTTTTGGACTTTATGTTGCATCCCCGTATGTCAGCATTTTCATTCAGTAGCACTTCCTGTTGTAAGCTTTTTTTAAATCAAGAAGCTTTTGAGATGCACTCGTCTTGTGTTGTTCATTGCAACATGAACCATAAATGCTCACAATCCTTGTATACAACAGTAAATATCTCCATGTTTAATCAGAATGCCTGCAATTCCAGTGATACTTGATGCACTTACCTGATATTCAAAGGCTTCAGACAATGTTCTTACAGGTTCAACAAAACAATCTAAACATGACGTGACAATGCACAGTGCCATGTTGTACTCGATGTACCAGGCATCTATTTGTTCAGTCTTTTGGTGTTTTTGAAATTGAATCAGCTGACTTGATGGCTCAGGCCTGCAATTATTTTAGATTAATTCCACCCTTCCTATTGTTATCTGAACTACGTTTTCTCCCCGGAGTGTCTTCTAATTGGAGCACAGTGTTCTCTTTATAAAATGGATGTTAAGAGATAAGATCTCTGGGGAAACCGAAAATTGAAATTCCTGTTTGGGAGCACAGCTGTCTAACCCTCACCTCACACCTCTCTGCCAAGGCCAAATCATTAGCGAGCAGGGCAACCCCCGAGTCAGGCCTTGTCTATTCTGATAAGTGGTCCACCTAAGAAGGACACTAACCCCCGGATGAACCTGCTCAGCGCAATGGCCCAAGGCTACACACACTGGTCCTACTCTCAGCTCTGCAGTCGCTTTACAGCACGGTGAAGAATCAGTATGCACATCAGTCGTGTTGGATACTTAATCTTTAGACTATTCCTTTGTCCTGTCACTGTCCTGCATGCACTCATGTATCCACTTTATATCTACTCACAATAAGATCCAGGATTAGTGGTTCACTTTTACGTAGGAGAGGATAATCTATAACTATTTTTTTTGGAAAATGTTTGAAAAATGCTTGAGTTTGTAATATCACATTTATAAAGATAAATCCTTGTGCTAGAGTAACATGTAGTAAGAAAAAT
The DNA here is from genome assembly GCA_014281875.1 of Nibea albiflora. NCBI lineage: Eukaryota > Metazoa > Chordata > Actinopteri > Sciaenidae > Nibea > Nibea albiflora. Next base: position 9,996,232 of record CM024798.1, on the reverse strand, counting down.
AGTATACTCATTTTCACAAAATAGTGCCCCACCAGGTAATCAACATCCCTCCGCTGCACATCGATTTTGCAATAACATTTGGTTTGTTGTAGATTATGACTTTCATATTCTCCTCCCCTCAAAATACTCCCTCCTCCCGCTCTCTTTCTCTCTCTCTCTCTCTCTCTCTCTCTCTCCCTTCCCCTGCAGCGCCTTCATCCATGAGGCCAGTGATCCCTCTCAGCAGGTGCCACTGGTGGATTCACGCCTGCAGACCCCTGTGGGTCTGGCTCTGGACTGGCTCCAACACAACCTGTACTGGACCGACTCCGGGGACAAATCCATCTCTGTGGCCTCAGTGGATGCCACCAAGAGACGAGTCCTCATCAACACAGACCTGAGTGAACCGCGGGCAATAGCGGTGGATCCCCACCACGGGTAAGGAGGAGGAGGCGTTTGTGTCCGTGTATGTGTGTTTTTGTTTGTGCATGAACACAATAAATGCCCGCCTTGGCTCAGACATCAAGCATTGACCACATTATGTAATACCCAGTAGTGGGACAGGATCAATAATTATGGTCGTTAAACAATTATCTCTATTGGTTATTATTATGACCATTCACTGACCCGCAAGACTAATTTCTAACTTCAAAAAATATGCTAATTATTAAAATGCATGCTATAGATTTCCATAACAATTTGCAGCAGGTCAGCATAAAATAGTGTCAAACAGAGTTTATATGGGTCACCTTCCTCTACATCTGTTTTAACATGGCAGGCACAATACTGATCTTCTTTCTCCTGTCCTATAATATTGTAGAAGATGGTCAATGACCCCCCACATAGATGTTTTAGCTCTGGGGCTCAGGAATTGAATAACCATAATCTTCTGGGAACGCGCCTAACGATAAACATAAGAGAACTCCTGTTGCCGTGTGTGGGAATCCAAATTAACGAGCCTGTGACCCATTTAGCATCCTGACTCAATAGTTTTTTTAGAAATTCTGTCCTAGATGATCACTCCTAATCTGGAAAGCTTTATGAATTTGTGCCAGCGTGCGCTTCTGCAGCTTTTGTGTTCCGGTGATCCAAACCCAGAAGAACGCGAAAATAAACTAAGATAAAACAAGCACGTGTACTAAACTGAGGCATCCGCACACAGGGAGATTTTCTGCACATTACAGAGCCGATCATGCCCAACAGGGATCCAGCACACAGAGTTCTCCTTGTCACACCAGATTAGTTTTGTCTTTGCAGGAAAATTCATTTAATGTCAGTGCCACACATTTACATAGAAATGACGGTGTAAATCACTGTGTATTTTGCTGTTGTGATTGCCGGCTGATATTACCCAATAACCATTCAAACTGTAACAGAACTCAAACAATAACAGCTTTTAAATGTGTCGGTTTAAATACTTGGGCTTTGGTTTAAGCCGACCACAAAACAGTGCCATGGCTGCAGAAGTCTGCCTGTTTTCCAGTTAGCAGAGTATTTGCCAACACTTATGATGTAAATTAGCCCAGAGCCAGAGTTCAAATGAACACACGGCTGCTCATTACGATACAATGGGCTGTCGGAAAGCAGAAGAACGTGTAAGTTTCTGTCAGCAAACTTGAGATATTGCGTGACAAAACCAATAAACCTAATCTCCCCCGCCCACAAAGACAAAATATGGATGCAAGGAAATTAAATTACTTAAATTTTTGCAAGTATTAATTAAACAATGCAATCAATGATTGAATAAAGACATGCCTCCTGGAATAAATATTCAAAATCTGTCTGGGAAAATTCTGCTTTGCCTTAGAAGTACACACACACACAAAACTACTTCACACAAACAAACAACATTCTTTGCTCTCACTTTATTCATAACAAGATCTTACATCTAAAATGAACTTGACCTCCTATGAGATGCAATATACTTGTAACAAAAATAAAAATTCAAGCTTTCAAGAGGGAAAGCAGTGATGTAGTAAGAGAATTTGTATGGAAGATTATCGTGTTACCGCATTGTTGGTCTGCGTTCCTGAACAGACAGCTCTCATAAAGTGCACTGTACACAGATCTGTTGATTTGCTGCCATCGTATGTTTTTCGGTCACGCGATGTGGTTTTGTAATATACTAGAAGTTATTAGCATATATCTCTCCCTTTATGTGTCCCCTGTAGAACAAACAGGTCTGACATCCAATCAGAGACACTATTGCCCTGTCCTAGTTTTCGCAGTCTTGTATAGGATTGTATTGCAATATGCTGTATATAGCAGCGCTGTTTTTCTGTCATCATGCCAGTGCAAAATATATATATAAGTCCAAATGCAAATATAAAACGATGCTGTCTGACTCATTTGTGCATAAACAACTGTGGCGTAACATCAGTGAATCAAGCCTCCGGTGTCTGGTAGCAGTTTCTGTGCAACAGCTTCCAGGCTTAACAAACAAAGTGAAGAGCAACACCTACAAAAACTCAAAACTTCAAGAAAGAAAAAAAAAATCAAAGTTCCAGACAAAACAACACAAATGGGACTGCGCGCACCGTAATTCTTGTGCACTGGAGACGATTGTTACTTTCACATTTCTTGCTGAGCGCAGCAGCACCGAATAAACACTCCATAATAACACAATAAATTTCCTTTGTTCAACTCAAGCTTCATGTACTGGTCGGACTGGGGCACACGAGCCAAGATTGAGAAGGCCGGGATGAATGGAGTGGACCGACAGGTGCTGGTCGCTGATAACATTGAATGGCCCAATGGCATCACTCTAGGTGAGAGGAGAACAGCTGTTTTTCAACACTTGACCTTACATCAAATGTTATACAGTGCTGTATTTCACACTTTGTTGGCGTGCGTTGCTTAATGTGCCTGAAGCACAGTCCTGAAAAAGGGCTAATGCACTTTAATTAACTCATTAAATAGAAAAGGTCAAAAAGCGATTGAAATAGTGAGGGTAAATGTTAAATGATGATGGCAAAATAATGATTTATAAAGTTATCACAGTTGCTTTTGAGTGATATTTGAAGTGTTTAAGAAGTTATAGATCGACACGGTAAAAGTTGCGGTGCTGTAATTGTGAGAATCTGACATTTTAAAATGTAATCAATATCACCTAAAGGGATTTGTCGGTCAGAGTGCATGAGTGCTCACCGCAAAGACAATCAATGTCTACTCAAGCTTGGGAAAGTCCTATCTGTGTATGTGTGTGTGTGTTTGTAGATGTAGCCAACAAGCGCCTGTACTGGGTGGATTCCAAGCTGCACCTTATAGCCAGCGTGGACCTGAACGGAGCTCACCGCAGGACGCATATGTCGTCTGCAGAGAGACTGGGACACCCTTACGCTCTGGCTGTTTTTGAGGTTTGTGTTTAATAGATTTCAATCATTTCAGGCGGCCGTCCTTGATATCATCCAGCCTCCCACGCCTCATCGTATCTACATCTCTCTCATCAGCCTCACAGGGGTCTGCAGTGTGACTGGGACTTTGAGCGTAATGACTGTTACATTCAATTTACTCTTTGCTCAGTTTGTGTATGTGTGTGTGTGTGTGTGTGTGTGTGCGCGCCTTTGTGTATTCCCTTGAGAGAACGAGCGGCAGCGCATACTAAACGGAAGACGACTAGAAGAAGTGTAGAGCAGCCTAAAGCTACCCACACACACTCATGCTTTTGGTCATCAGCCAGCATCCCTGCGTGTGTGTATGTGATATGCTGCGTCCATTACAGAAATTTAAATCTGGTTTTGTGCCAAAGAGTCCCGCTGCCTCGTGGCTTTCGAGACTGTGTGTGTTTGTGCCCATGTGGAGGCACAAAGTGTTTGTTAGCAAAATCATCATCTTGGATGTGTCTGTTGGTGCCACTGCAACAAAGTCCCAGCCTGTTTCAGATGGATGGTGAAGACCCAAGAGGCCTATCCTCCAGTGGGAGTACTCTCAAAGGGAACTGGTCTCAGTGGGAATAGAGATACAGCTTTGATTCAGCAAGCAGACCAGATGTTTTTTGAAAATATCCACTTAGGGTTTGAATTCAAAACCTGTCCCATGTGACTTTTTAAACACCAACACTGGATTCAAATGACCTCTTTGACCCCCTCCTCCCCCGAATCAGCAGACTTGATCGCAAAACATCTGGAGTCAATGTTTGGCTGTTATAGAAGCATGAAACTACTCAACAAAAGCACTAGAACCTAACATTGGTACTCAAGTATAGAACTTAAATGGATTGTAGTTACATTTTTTCACCGCTGCTGAAAACCTCTCCCTTTTCAGATCGTAATCGTCTTGTTTTTCTCTCAGTTTTAACCTTTAAAAATGAAAGTATCAACAGAGAGTTAAGCTGTCCAAAGCACAACCTTGAAAATTTTCTGACTGACTTCTGTTGTTCGTCCGCCCCGCAGACAGCACTGCTGTGTGGCTCACAGAAATTATGATAAATGCCCTCTGGTGTAATACGTAATCGATCCGGGGCTTCTCTGCTCTCTGCCCTGTTGTGACTACAAGGTGACCTTCCTGTTCAGGATGTTGAACACACACCAGCACGATAATATTGAGCCGAGCTTGTTGTAGTGTACATCACATTCCATGTCTCACTCTGACTCAAAGGCGGACTCAACGCAAACACACACACACACTCTTGTGCTGTGAGGCCCATTGTCTCAACACCGACTGGAGATTATCCGCTAGTTTCTAAGGCAACCGCAAAAAAAATGTCACCTCCAGCCTAAAACTGTCTTCTTAAATTGGTGAGGGAGTGAACTGGTGAAACAAGGCAAACAAATCAATTAAAAACAACAAGCGTGGTTAAAATGTGCCTCTGAGCCACTATACCCTGATCTAAAATAGGATGTGTTTTTATCATTTAAGTCATAAAGCTGTAACAACCAGAAAGGATATGCAGGCATTACAACCTATAAAAAATAAATAAATCAGTGAATAGATTAAATCTTCTTCCACAACAAGCTCCTCTTTATTTCCTGCAGTTTATTTCTGCTGTTGCGATGCTGCTTCAGTTCAGTTGAATGTCTGCGTTAAAGCTTTCCTTGATGCATTTATACTCTCATATTATTTACAGAAAAAGCTAAATGAACACACTCTCTCAGTGCACATTTCACTTCACTTTACTTTGAAGCATTTACAGCTGTTAGCGTTCACCTTGTGTTCTCCCACAGCCTCCATATTATGTCTCTCTGTTTGAGGAAGTACCGAGTCGTTTTAAAGCTTCTGAGGTTCTGGCCGCCACCATGTTGGCAGCCCTGCCTCTTCCGCCTTCCAGCTAATCTGAAATTCGGTAAAGATGTGAATCATTGGCAGATCTGATGTGTGCCCGCTACTAATTATGCATAACTTTAAGAACAAAAATCTGGCGTCACACCGTCTAGTAAATGTTGAGATTTAGGTTTCATTAGATAAGCGAAAATGGAAAGAAAGGTCAAAGGATCACGGAATCTGTATAAAGTCTGAATAAAGTCTCTACCGAATTTAATTGTGATGAACTTATAGTAATAGTTGTCAATCTGGACCAAAGTGCTGGGACATTGCCATCCAGGTGACTGGACAACAAACAGAATTAATACCTTTATCAAATCAATAAAATCAACGAGTAAAATATATAACCTAAAAATTTGAACAAGGATTATAATCTTCCAAATTTCCCAAAAGACTTCTTCTTCTTAAGTTGTAGTTGCATGGCTCTGTCCTTCCTGCATTACTATCCGAGCTGTTGGAATATGGCTGTTTGCCAGCGTGTGCTCTTGGGCTCAAGCCCAGCACAGTCATGACTAACTTGTTCCGTGTGTTACCCAATTCAGTTCAATGAAGAATCATGCGTGTCATCCGTGTGTTTCAGGATCGGATCTACTGGACAGACAGAGACAGGGCGGCTGTCTTCATGGCCAACAGGCTGACCGGTCAGGACATCCACACACTGGCAGAAAACCTTAACGACCCCCATGACATTGTGGTCTTCCACCAGCTCCGCCAGCCGCAAGGTATGTGTGCGCAGCATGAGTGAACACATCTGTTCCTTTCTGTTCACTTTCCTCCCTTCGCTGTGATTGTGTGAGCCGTGTCACATCTCTGCGACCACATTTCCTCCGTGGGTCCATGCCGACCCCGGCACATGAATAAATGATATTGAGGCTCGTGACTGTGGTGGAGTGATCAAAGCGTTGGGAGCAGCGGTACATTCACACATCTGTCAGAACCCCTGCCTCCAACCCCATTTTCTCCTACAGGACAATCCAGAATTGAGTTGAACTGAGGCGAGCACTTAATCATGAATGTGACGGCCGTGTATTTCCTTTGTTGTCTGTCAGTTTTCATATCTATCTCTGCCCTTCTGTCTCTTTTTATTTCTTCATTCCAGTGCATGGTCTATGCCCATTTATATTTTAATCTTTCACTGCATTTCATCACTTTCTTCCCTCTTAGATCTTCACGCATTCCTGTCTTTCCCAGTTTGTCTCTAAACAAGACATTGTGACGAACGCAGTGGAGCTCTACCTGGCACAGGAGCACAGGGACTGCTTAAGATTTACAGCAAGTTTCTGTATTTTGCCCCATTTTGTTCTTTGTATTCTTTTAGTTTGTTTGTACAAAGTGATGGGCCTGTAGAAAGGGGATGCAGCTGTGTTGCACAGTAGGGAACAATAACTTCTTCTGTCTCTCTCTGACTCTCTTGCTGACCCCCCTCGTTGAATAAGTGATAATCTTATTTATATAACAATAAATTCTCCATGTTTCTCTCTGTCACCGTTTCCAGGCCCAGACAGCTGTAATCTGGGCAGTGTGGCCAACGGAGGCTGTGAGTACTTGTGTCTTAAGGCGCCGCAGATTACCGAACACTCGCCCAAATATACCTGCGCCTGCCCCGACGGACAGGACCTGGGGCCTGATATGAGGGGCTGCGTGCCAGGTGAGTGTGTTTATGAGTGGTAATTGAGACTGTTTAGCAATCAATAGCATCTAAAGGGATTTGTTGGGCAGAGCGCCACAGTGTTTGCTGTGTAGATAATCAGATTCTGCCTCACTTAAGGAAGCTCTTATCTATTATATAACGCTTCTCTACACACATTTGCAAAGTGCTTTACAGTAATAAAAAGAGAGAAGACGCGACATGTGCTGAAATAATAAGGAAGGAGAAGAATGTTCCTAAAATAAACACAATTATTAATTGAATTACTGTATGTTCAAGATCAAGCCTAAACTATATGCCTTGTCTTCTGTATTGTAATATTTCCAGCTCGGTAACTAATAATAAGTCATAAATCATTGAATGTTATTTTCATATTTATTGAATTAATAATCAATTATTTAATATCCTCCCTTCAAGAAACATAGTCATAGAGTCTGTAACTAAAAAAAACATAGTTGCTAAGCAACGCATATAGGCAGCGGATGCAATAACATGGTCGACAATGTAATATAATGTTATCTAACACAACATCTCTGGAGCATACTGAACTCATACAGCTCATATTGCTGCATCACTCTGCATCATGATGCATGACACCTGGAACAGATCCCAGGTCAGCCATATTCCCTGTAACTGTACGGACTGGAAGAAGCGTCATAGGCAGCGTTTAGTGCATGACTTGAAGTGTACGGCTGTGCACTGAGTTCACGTTATTGTGTCCACCTGATGAAATGTGTTTGTTATGGATCTTACATCAGATGGCAAGATTTATATGTATATGAATTATATGAACCATATTCCATGCATAAATAGCAATGAATACATTAATATAAAACAGTGTGTAAACAATGTAAACAGACTCTTGTGTGCTCATCTCACTGGTTTGAAGCTTGACCATTTTTATCAAAAGGTGACAAACATTGCGGGTTGTTTGTTTATGTTGCCAGGCTGCTGTCAAATTTGATTGATGAAGTCCTGATGAAGCAGAGTAGCTGAGTTTAGACTGTGAAATCTCTTTACAGAACATTGAGTTTAAGGTTGCTCATATTTCAAGGGATGGTTCAGAATTTAGATCATTTCCAAACGTTAGATGAGAACCACTTTACTTTGGAGATGTTTCCAGTGCTGCTAATATTCAGATTTGCAGTCATATTCACTTTGACAACAATAATTTGGCTTCTTGTGCTAACGCCTCCTCCTGTACACTTCTTTTCTTTACAGCAGCACCAAGAATCAACATGGCGCCGTCATCCTCGCCTCCAACTGGATATACACCTCTTGCCGAGGACTTCCCGCCTCCCTCGGGGGGAGTGTCACAGGCAGACGCCACCCCCCACCTGACCACAGCTCCCTCTGGTGCCCCCGACCCCCTCACGCCCCTCTCTACTCTCAAGTCTGTGTCGCCACAAGAGTCTAAGGCGCTGGGCCCCCACTCCACCGCCACAACCCTGGTCGTCTCCACCACGCCTGTGGGGGACAGCAGCGTCTCTCAACACTGTAAGTGTTGTGTATTCACAATAATGTTTATCACTAACATACTACTACAAACACTGTAAATAAATCTTATTGTAGCATTATATAAATAAAACGTGACAGTTTTCCTCGCTAAGATTTGAGAAGACGAGCGTGGCCCATGCAGGACTTATGATAAAGCGACACTTTGACCTCCTCACACCCTCATCTCCTGTAAAGTGCCACGTCCTATAGTCCCGCTCGTACTCGTAATATAGCTAACAACCTCACCCTCGCTGTAATGATGACATTAAAGTGAGACACCTACAAGCCCTAACAACCGTGCTCGACCGACTTAAGCAGGAGTGATGGATGGTACCTTGTCGACTTGAAAATGTCACCTTTCCCTCTGCAATTTGTGCTGTATGTGGGCTGTAGGCTGTAATCGTGTATCTACGAGGGCCCGCATGCGTTCATGCGACGGCACATAAATAAGCGTGTTGGTAAATATGTGATATGTAAATGAGCATGAGGTGGAGCCTGATGGCGCCGGGATGGATGAAATGTAGAAGGTCGGCATTAGTGTCAAGGTCGCGCTGACAAATGCCAAGCGACTCATCATTTTTCTTCCCTCTTTCATTTTTATTCCGCCCGCTTTTTTCACTATCTGTCTCTCTTTGTAAAACACTCACAGCCGTGCACGCATGATCACCCGCTCCCCGCCTCAGTGTTTTATCTCCCCTGCTTTATCTCTCACTCTATTTCTCACACTTTTTTTTTTTTTTCATTTTTTCCCCATGCGCTTTCTCACTCTCCCTCTCTAACTTGCCTCTCTTGTTCCGTCTCTCTCCTCAGCTGGAAGCGAGCATTTCCTCTTGGGAGAGAACCTGACAGTAGCTGTTTTGGGAGTGGTCATCCCAATCGGTAAGTCACCAGGAGCCTTCTTGTCTGTGCGCGCGTCCGTCCACACATAAAGGCCTGCAGGGCTGCGTAAAGCTGCTGTCTACCTGCCGCCCATGGCCGCTCTGTTTGTAGTCCATTCACACTGACCCTGCCGTGGCAGGATGAGAGAAGCCTGGCCCACAGGTCTTCCTCGCTGACGTTTCTCAGGAGTCATTTTCTGTGCGTCTGACATTGCTGCCACACTGCATTATTCACTTCACACTGCGTTGTTGTGTTGGGTTCTGCTGCAGCCAGACTTGTCAGGAGACCTTTTACGCCTGTGTAGTTAGGTCAGTGGATAGGTAAGGATGGTGCACCTCTATTAGAGAATATATTTTCTCACTTTATACATCTACATATTCTGAGAATTTGCTTTTATTTGTCCTTCTTTTGAAAACCAGCGACCCTTTGCTACACATTTCCTGTTCTCGCACAGCACATGTGCACTTTAACTGCGGATTTACCACAAAAAACGTGTAGTACTTGGAAACAATGGGTGTCTGATATCAGACAGAGGCAGACAAAAGAAGCTCCGTTTGGCAACTGAGGTTAGTCGATGTTATTCAGCTGTTGGTAGGAAGAGAATTAAGCTTCAGGAGAATGAGTGGTTAAGAACACTGACTGTGGCTTACTTGAAATATACTCAATGCCACACACATGATATCATAGCATAGTAAGACTGTGGCTAAAGCTGCATGCCCCAGGGAAAAAGTCAGCATATAGAAGACACGGTGTCAATATTGTTATGCCATTGTTGCGTAGAGTCAAAAAATATTTAAAGAAACATAACTCTGTTTGGCCTCATAGCAAAAAACTTTCAATCGTACAAGAGGAAAAAGTTTGTAGGATGAGGAATCTAATGTTTTTGTCAGACATAAGGCTATCTCAGGTCCCATGGCCGAAGGTTACTGAAGTGTAAACTCTGATCGGAGAGTCACTGTCAGTTTTTGTGCTCAGAGCATTGCATTTTTTTTTGTCTCCAAAAAAAGTGTTCTGTTTCGCCGAATAAAAGAATACAATTTGATTAAAATGATCACTCCCACGTGGGGAATATTTTTAGATGGACTCTTATCATGATAGACTTCATCAAGGTGAAGAGACAGAACAGGAGAGAAAGGGACTCCAATAAAGCGTGCAAGCTTTATGGGTGTAATTTAATAAAGCATTATTAGATTACATTGCTTATTCAAGGACACGTTTGCTGAGGCTGAGTTGCCAAGAGATTGTGATGTAATGTGTAATCGTTTAAAAATTTTACTCCCCGAGGATAGTTTAAAACCAATTTAGTCCACTAATGGCGTTTCACGCAGCTGATTTGGATTCTGTGTTCAAAACCTCTTGGTTGGTTTTTGACCCAGTGTTAAGCCGAGGCACCCACGCACACAACCTTCTCGATCACTGCCCCCTGCCCTCTCTGTCCCCCGCATGCCTGTTCTGCTCCTCTCCGTGCCTCTCATCTCATGCCATGGACTCGTTCTGCCTTGTTAACGCTCCCCCCTTCCCGTGTCCCTGCCGCTGTGTGTTAAACGCATGCAGTTCCTATCATTGCCACAGTGGTGTTCGGCCTGGTGTGCGCCGGAGTCTACCTGGTGTGGCGCAACTGGCGGCACAACTCCACCAAGAGCATGAACTTCGACAACCCCGTTTACCGCAAGACCACGGGCGAAGGCGAGGAGGATGAGATCCACATCGGGCGGACCGACGGCATGGGGCACCACGCTCACCACCACCCTTACCCACAGGGCGTCAACATGGGGGTTGTTGGAGCCGGAGGGGGCACCTGCCCGCAGTTTATCGCCCTTCCACTCGGGGGCAGCATGCCCGACCCAGGGACTCACTGGTACACGGAGCAGCCCATGCTCTCCACTGCGAAGTGACAAACAAGAGCGGAATCTGGAGAAGATGGCCGCTCAGGCACACGCACACACAGTGAGGTCAGGGGTGACTTGGACTGAGTTTGCAGAAGGGACGAACAACATATCATCAAGTGTTACATGCAGACATTCAGAGCCGATGTCCTATGCCAATTTTCCATTTGAAATTGAAATGATTCTTTAAGAAAATGTTTCACATCTTTTCTGTGCTGGAGCTGGATCTACTTTCCAGTAAATATGGAGAATTAATTACTGAATTATTAATGTGTTATAACCTGTTCCCAGATTTTACCTAAACTGTGGAGTCAGAGCGGCTCCTCTTTTCAGTCTTTTGCGTTGATAACTGAGTGAGGTGTGTGTCATATTTTGTGACGGGGCTAGGGAGACGTTCTGTTTCATCCTTGATGTATTAATTTGGGCTTTTGGTTATACCTGGTGGGCCGCTGAGCTCTGGGAACACTGTGTAGGAAGGTGGAGCTCTGAAACTGGGACAGCATTTGCGTTGATGGGACAATCTGTACAGATTCATCTTAGAATCGATCACAAATGTCATAGATGTCATTACTGGAGCTGTCCTTTGTAAGTTATCGTTTTCCTGGACGGGTTTTCTTTTGTAAGATTTTTCCATTCTCTGATTGATTAGCGCCCGTATTATGCGCTTTCTCTGTGGTTCAAGGGAAAGCCTTTAAGGATGAGCTGTCTCACATTTCAGAGTGCAGCTGATTCGTGAGGTCCTGTTTTTATTTGACCTCCAGCACCCGAGTGTAAGTTAAGTGAGGTTCACGGTCTGGTGAGAAGAAATGGAGACATACAGCATTTAAACCTTTGTTTCTATGAGCAGAGAGGATGTCAGTTCAGAGGGAAGTGTTTTATTTTTACACGGGAGTTCCGTCTTCTTTGTTGTTACTTGTTTAGGTGTTTAGCGGTTTGAGAAAAGCAATAGACTGCAGCTTTTAGTGAGTCTGCAGTGTTACGTGGTTGACAGAGATCCTCCAGTGTTAAGAATTTCATTTGATCGCCCGCTTTTGACTGTGACAAATGCACACATAAACACATAGGGGGTGCAGTGATAGCAAATTCACGCTGTTCTCCGGAGGACGGCGACGACGTGCACTTGCCCTCCGAAAACACAAACAGCATGCGTAATTGCTCACAAGCCAACAATGCAGCCGTTCATTGTTCCGGGCAAGATACACACACATAAACACGTGCATGCACGCACACATTCACGGAAGCAAGCTGGATTCCAAGCCTCCTCCCGACAGGGCCGATATCTGAGCAGACAGTTTTGGATGGTGCCATGTGGGAGGCCCCAGCTGGTGGCTGCATGATGAAAAAGAGCCTTCATGTGATGTAAACACAGAAAATCAGACTCCGATGTAATGAGGTTGAGACCAAATTGTCCTATCAGTGATTCTGTTTCATGCTGGTACAATATAGTCCCGTCATTTACAGTTTCTCCATCCATAAACCTTGAAAGTATGTGTGGGTGTGTGCTTGTGTGTGTGTGTGTTCACTATTATGCATGTGAGTGCTAACGTTCATCCCACAGCCATATTTGAACTGTTTTGTAAGCTCTCTGTTGCACAACCCTCTTAGAATGCCTTCTGTATTGAGTATTGCATGGAAGACAAGTGTATGAAGGTGTGTGGATACGCAGGTATGTAAGTGTGTGTGGGTGTTGTTGTATGTGTGTAACAGTGTATGACACTGGAGAAGCTTTGAGGGTGCTTTTTGATTCATTGTAAATATGTTTTCATAGGGTTTTTGATAATGTATTATACAATTATGTAAAAGAGAAGCTGTAAATAAGATTTTAGATAAAGTGTTGACAGGTATATTAATTTATTTGTATAAAAGCAGAGCACTGCATTCCCTGATTGTAAGAAATCTGAATTATCCACCAAAGTGGTTTGTGTTGTTTCTAGCCGTGCTTCATTTAGCATCTTTTTGTGTTTTTTATTTGTTAGCCCACGTAAAAACATGGTGTGTCCCCCGTCCCCTGAAAAACTCCCACATCTTTGCAACGCTTCCCAACCTTAGTGTTAATGAGATTACTGATTTTTTTGTTTGTTTGTTTATTCGTGCCTTTTTGGTTACTTTTTCATTTTCTTCTTGTATTTTTTCATGAAACGGACAGGGATCAGACAACTACTGTACATGCAAAGATGAACTGTATTGAGACCAAACTGGTTCCACTTTTTGATTTTCTGTAATGGATTACTTTTGAATATCTCTATATATTGATATATAAAATCTGACTGAAAATTTCCTTAACGTGTTCTGTATCATTTTATTCTCCAACAGAATGGGGTTATGTAAGTTACCCTGAACTGGGCCACAAGTGTTAATTACAAGATATTGGTACACCGAGTTTCCTTTCATTTCTCAGCCCTCTTAAATTAGCTGCTTTGAAGCAGCACTTGTCCTTTTTATATTAATAATGGGTCAAAAGGATGATTTGTATGATGTGAAAGGCGCTGCTCACAGTGACAAACTCTCAGAGATTTATTCCCTAGCTCTGCAGTTCCCCTGCAATGAGCCTGTTTTAGCTTGTTGTTTTGGTTTTCCGTCCCACAAATTTACTCTTTGGTTCAGTTGTATAGCGTCTCATTTGTAGATGCTGCTGGCAGCTCTTTTAAGAAAAGAAGCTCTGATAAACCAAACGTCCAAACCATGTTCACGACCAAACAGCAGTTAGAAACAAACAGCAGACCAAAAAAACAAACCTATCACTTGAAATGATTGCTGCATGCCTGCTGGATTTGTAAACACTATTTTTTAGGCAACACTGAATATTAAACCATAGCTGTTATATGAGAAATGTCTGATTGTCAGATTGTTAGTCTGTCCCCATGTGGCAGAAAAAAAAAACATTAATGCAGCTTTAAATCATCATCTCTAGGCAACCTTTCTGAGAATAAGCAGAGCAAGACCACGAGCAGTAAACACAAACATGTCGCCTGATAAGGTACTGTGTGTTTACATCTTTCCCTTTGTGTGACTTGCAGCCCAATTACAACCAAGCTGAGTGAATAATATCTTTTTACAGCAAAATACTCTAATATCAGCTGCTGGGCTTACAAGACCGAGCAAGGCTGCGTTTGAATTCAGGTTTTCAGATAAGGAGCTGTCCATTCAGACTGAGCTGCTGTTCACATTCATCCACTTACAAAGTGATTCATCAGCAGACAGAAAAACGGTCGCAGATAAATCCAGTCCATTACCATTATTAAACTGGAGCGGGGCCTTCGGCCTCTTCCTTGTTGTACATTAGGATATTATGTATTAAGTATTTTTAATTGTTCCAGTGGTTGCTGTAGCAGACAAAGAGGGGTCACATTGCTGCATAAGAACACTTTCATTCACCGTGGCGTGAAGGCCTGTTTGGGTGGGGGATGGTGTATTTACATGTACGTCTGAGATGGCCTAAGCCTACACATGAATACAGATTGTCAATATGCTTTAATCTTACAAACATGCCTCATCCAGTCAAAGCAAATAACATTTTGTTTGATAGAGTAGGACTGATTTGCATACTTCACTTTATTGCAGCGTTTGTTTTCTTAGGCCTCATGTGGCCTGTGATTGATCGAAAAACAGCTGATTCCCTCTCCATTTATCCATCTCTTTCTCTTTTTCTGAGGATATATATTTGCCCAGGGTCATCACGGCAGCAGGACAGTCAGCCAGCCTGGAAAAAAAATCCTCAGGGGGAAATGAGGTGGCTTTGCTCTGTCAGATGGAAATCCAACCTCTCCCCGCATCTCCTCATTCAATCCTTTTTGTTTTATCTCACCAACATAATGTCATCTCCTTGCGGAAAGACTAAACCTCTGCCCCTTACTGTTTCCCAGAGGGTTAGAAGAACAAAGGACACTCAAACACATCTGATTTTATGCCCGACTGGGTCGTTCCAGCTGCAATACAGCTGGATTGCAGGTGAATAGCAGTGAAATTAGTCCAACACAGTGGGCGTCATGTTTGTAATTGTTTGTCACACTTGTTAGGGATTAGATCTAATCCCCTCAATATTCTCATTTTAAATATCCAGATTTGTGTTGTTTCTTTATGTCTGTTACTGCTTTTGATTTGGCTGCCACTAGTGAAATAGAGGAGCAATGCCACCTGCTGGTCATATTTCTCACTACAGCAAGAAAGCTGATGAACGTGTATCCTGTAGGCTGAACAAAGAGCATGTTTGCCACTTTAAAACGCCACGATATCATCAGGTTTCTGTCATTTTCTTAAAACATACATCCGTTTAGTCATTACTAGTAAGTAAAATCAACAAGTTTTCTTTATTGGCACCAGAAATGTGTCTTTCTTTCATGGGTTTCGCATGCAGCATCAGACAAGTATTTGGCATTTATTTGTACATTTTACACACATTTGATTTAAAAAGTGCTCAGCTGCAGCAAGAACGCAAATAGCAATCTGTAATTCCCTCCAAAGGGACTGCGAAATCTTTTATAAGCACAGACTTTTTGATAAAGGTCAACATATAGATTACAATAAACATATCACAATAAATATTTCTCTCATTGCATAGTTTGCAAAGCTAAGCGGCTGTTTGTATGTGCAAAGATCAGACATAACTATGAACATCAACAGAAAAGACGATGGAAAACACTAAATTTATACTTAATCCTCGACTGTGATACACACATCTAAACTTTACCTCACACACCGATGATATAAAACTTTGTTTTTGATGATGCATTCCACCCAAAACTCGAGATAATGCTTGTGTAGATGTCCAGAATTCAGAAACACAACATCAGAGACAGATAATATATGTGAGAGGATCATGTGTCTGTAGATTCTTTTCCAGTTTTCTTACAAAGCTCGAGCTTTAGCGTGCGCCTGCAGGAGGGTGGCTGTATCCGTGTGGGAACCTTGCATGGCGATAGAGAGTGCAGTTCGACCGCGCTGGAGGATGACAGGAAAAGAAAAACAGGAAAGTAGTAATGAGGCACAAATCTTAAATTCTGAACCCATATGTTGGACACATGAGACACAGGCTTCCTTAAAAACACATATTTTTAGTCATGCTAGAAGCATGGCTCTAGGGAGAGCAGTCCACATTTAAGTCCACACTGAAACATCTCAACAATCCGTCCTAATGTGAAGGAAAGATTACAGTGGCCTTGTAGAGCCAGTTTTTAGCTTGTCTGTTCTGGGCTACTGTAGAAACATGGCAGCCTCCATGGAAGGGGACCCAACAGGTAATGTACTTCTCAGGTAATGTAATGTAAACATATAAAATGTGTCATTGTCTTGCTGACATTTACATTTAGCTCAAAGTACAGCCTCACCTCAGAGGTGTTAGCATGGCTGTAGGCTCTAGGCTTATTTTGATGTGAATAGTTTCAAGGTGCAGAATTAAGACTCCCAGAAGACAGATTAAATAACACAACTGCAGTATGTGCGAGGCTGCATTTAATACCTTAAGATAGATTTAATTTAGTTAGGTTAATTCATTTGAGTTTGTTTCAAGGAGAGACATGTTTTAGAGTCGAGATAGGGCGCCTGTGGTTGATTTTTTTCTTTCTTTTCAGCTCTACTTTAAAGGCAGACTGTGTCAAAAGAAGAAGACATATTTGCATCTCTCCTATGCTCTCTTCCCTGCCTCCACTGGCAGATAAGGTACTGTTAGCGGATTAGTTCATCTCAGCCCAGGGAGATTTGTTTTACTGGAGGCCTGATTAATCCTGGAAAAGCTCTATTCAGCTCCATCCAGACTGTCAGTCCACCCACATCCACACAGTGTCAGTCAAAGCGTTCCAGCTTTCATATGTCTAAGCTCCTTTTTGTGTTCAGTTATGTGAATAGAAAAGTAGATATTCCATATTGTTAACAAATATATTCACAACAGAAACTGAACCCTACATTTAATGGGGTTGCTACCTGTCGATTTGTTCTGTGTTTTGGAGAGAACTGTGACTGTGTTAGTGGCACATAAATTGAAGATGAAACTAAAATTCGTCTTCTGCCGTGATGACCCACCTTGTCAGTCAGGGTGAGGTCACACTGGCTCCTCTCCAGCAGCAGCCTGGCGATGTGCGTGTGCCCCCTCTCAGCTGCAAACATCAGAGCCGTGGTTCCTTGACTGTCCTGGATGTTAGCATCTGCTCCATGGCTCAGCAGCAGGCGAACCATCACAACTCGCCCGTGTCTCACCGCCAAGTGCAGAGCTGTTTGGCCCGTCTTTGGAGAAGGGCAAACAAAATGTAACGATTTGTTTAAACCAAAACCAAACTATATTATATCTGTTCTGCTCTATTTATGTGTTATGTCAAAGTTTAACACCACATTAAGTGACCATGATACATTTACACTGTGTTCATAGCAGCTGTGTTACCTGGTTTGAGCGAATGTGAATGTTGCCCAGCTCCATTAGCCTGCGGACCACCTCCATGCCACCTGGGCCATCAGGGGCTGTCAGCGAGGCCAGCATCACTGCTGTATAGCCAGCATTGTTCTGAAGGTTTGCATCACTCACACCTGTAAAGCAATTAAAAAAAAAAAGAAGTAAACTAACGTTCTCAGTAATTACAAGCCTACAATTCTTTGGCAACACAATACACTAACCTGTGTCCAGCAGCAGGCTGACAATGCTGTAGTTGCAATGGGACACGCTGTAATGCAGCACCGTGTTGCCGTTGTCGTCAGCCAGGTTGACCAAGAAGGCCAGCAGTGATGGTGTGGTCTTCTTCACTTCTTTTAGGTACACAGCTAACCTGCTGGCCTCTGAAGCCTCCTCTGCTGCCACACTGAACCAGTGTTGAAACACCACGACCAGGGCCTTCCTCTAGAAAAAACAGGGGGACATAGGAGGGATGCTAACTTTAGATTCTTCTGAATTGTCCAATGTAGTGTAGACTACATGTTCATCGTATTCATCTTTAAGGTATCAGACACACTTTAAAACTTGAACAAGCTATAAAAAATACAACATTTACATATGTCATATAAAATGGATATGGCAAACATTAGCATTAATTCAAAGTAGTGTTTCTGTCCACCTTTTAAATGTATGGCCAATTTTCACTTTCCTTAAAGCTCCACCAACAAATATCTGCCTCGAGCTGCTAAAAAGACTTAGCTTATCACCGAAAACAGCCAGAAACAAGTTGATGATGATGAAGAATGAAGACTGTTTACCATGTCATCATTGGGATTATCCATGTTGTCCATGTGATCTTTGAGGAACTGACAGGCAGCCATAAAATCTGCACTCGCAGTGTTCCTATAAGAAAAATCATGTGTGCATAATGAAAAGAGAGAACAGAAAGAAATGTTGCCTCATAACATTATCATTATACTGTATTCCCATGAGATTAAATGAAAATACAGGAGCGGTTCCCCGATGAGTAAACACAGCGATTACATTTTCCAAACAAATACGGGTAAGACATTTGTTCTGGTCCTCTCACCTGCCCCCAGTGGTAGTTTCTGAGCTGGCGCTGCCCTCCATCTGTTCTCCTGGGGGCTGTGGTTTCATCTTGGCCGTTTTCTCTGGAGCCTTGGCTTCCACAGATGCTACGCCTCCATCTGTCCGCCCCGCTCCTGCTCCTCCCGATGTCATTTGTCCGTCTGGGCTCGTTTGCTTCCCCCCCTTCATCCGTCTCTTCTCTGGGTCTGCATCCACCTGGGCAGCAGCCATCTCCCTAGGGCTGATGCTGCTCTCCTTCTGTTCACTCTGGTTCACACAGCACTGCCCCGCCAGATTTCCACTTTTTTTTTCATATTTGAAAAATATGAGAGCAGACCAGAAAATTATAACTATCAGCTACCCAAGTGCTGGTAAATATTGGCAACTGAAATGACACTGATTCATTTTGCAAGCCACAGTTCACAAAGTTCACATAATAGTCCTTTTAACTCTCATCCTGCCAGTATATAAAACACACAGGGACCAGCTGGAGAATAAAGTACTGCAAGGAACGACCATCATGGCAAAATATTAACTTATTTCTTCTCAAAACATACTTAGTTGTAAGTTATGTCATCTGGAAACAGGGAACAATGAGGAAATCTGTGCTGGTCTCCCTCAAACTGACATATGTAGTAGCAGCAACATTAAAGCCAACCTACCATTACCCCCTCACAATGTCTGATTTCATCCATTTTAAGACATCAAAAGAGATTAAGGTTCTTGGAAGCGATTTCCAATCTATTATTCGTGTTGTATGGTAATGGGCATTTTGATCAATATTAAGGATCCAATCATTTTAAAGCATCAAAACAAATTCAATATGATGCCTGTGTGCAAGTCTCATTGTGTTGACTCATAAAAGATGCGTCTGTTACACTCTTACAACCAAACAGATGTTATACATTGTAGTAATATAAGTCAAAAAAAATACCCAGAGGCCTCAGGGAGCCATCCTGGAAACAGTCAGAGTCACTTTTTCCATCTTTTCTTACTAATCTAACTTAGAAGTAATAAATAAACTCTTGTTGGAAGCTTTGCAAAAAGGCAAATGTTGACTGGAACTCAGTCATCCTCAAACATGGGAGGCACCGCTTTCCTCCTCTAATTGACAACTTTAGAGGGAGTGGCATTCGTGTTTCGATCTTAAATTATGATGTTTTTCTCAGTCAGAACCATACAACAGTAGCTTAAATAACCTCAAGTTAGTATGCATTTCAACCAAAACCAATGGTTTAAGCAATAATCATAACTCTAAAGGCTGCTTAAGTCAGGGAGAGTTATTTACTAACCCATCATTAACACCCCCAGAATGTTGGCTTTTTGACGTCCAGGCAGCTCCATCTGTCCTCATGATGGATTTAGAGCCTACATGGAAGATAAACACAGAGGATATGATGAAATATCAACTAAACACAGCAGAACAACAACATTAAATTCTCCTGATGAAATGCATCATCTATCATCGTCTCTTTTGGATACAAGCACTTATTTTCAGTCATAATAAACAAGAAGACTCTTACAACACCAGCCATCAGTTTATATCTAAGAGGTAATATGGGTCCGAATTTGACAGCGGAACACCACAGTGTGCCCCCTCCTACAGTCAGACCTATTTTTAAAGACTTTGGTGCTGTGAGGCAAATTTCAGGATACGACTTTAAACACATTTAGCAACTTTTTTGAAGACATATAGTGTTTCTTTATTGAAATTAAAACGAGCTGTAGTTTTATAGTAACGGCCAAAGTCCACACACGATCTGTTTCCTGTGTTGACACAGCTGTGAACTTGCTACTGCTGTTAGCATCAACGCTTTAAGCTCTATTTTACACACGGTTTGCACGACACAGCATTCCACAATCTCATCTCACATATAGGCCTCAATGGCAACGCTGCTCCTCATGCACTGACTTCTGTGTAAGGTAAAGTCACAACATCCCTGTTCATTAAATGAAAAGGTTGATAGTGAGGTAATGCATATTTAACTTTTTTCAAAGGTACAAAGGTGGATTTCAAAGTTTGAAATTTTTGCTATTTACATTAGTTTTGTGCATACGCACACTGGAAATATGTAATACTTCATCTTAGAGACGTATGCTAAAACCACACTCCTCTCCAAGATTACCTGTTCTGCTACACTTGGATTTCTGACACTCTTAAAGAGGGAAAGTAAACTAAAAGATAAAAGCAGCCTAAAACCAGCCTCAGTATGAACTAAGGTCAACCAATAGGCCTAAATCAGACAGATGTAAATCAATACTAATCTTCAGCGTTGTTCTGCCTTGTAGCAAACCATGTCCAAACCACAACATCAAGATTAAATCTGTGAGAGCACTGCTCTTCAACATGAAGCCAGGGACATGAAGTCTGAATTCAGCCTGAAGTACGTATTTGTAGTAGTGGGTCATTTTCAGTAACTTAGTTGTGGAACAGATGCAGACAGAGGGCAACCATCAATAGTGATTGCTGCCCTTCATAATTAAGTTATGTTTTTTCCACTGTGTGTAATTACAGTCATTCAAAATGGATGTGGTTGAATCATTGGACTGATATAATGTACAATACCTCCATTTTCAAGCCTCTCTTCATCATTGTGTCCATGCTGGGTATAGTAAGAGGTAAGGATGTCAACAAGTCCCATCATCTCCTGCTGCAGAGAGTTGACTTTGGGGTCTGGGTGCTTTAGGGGTCTACCCTCCTCTTGTGACTGATGGTCTGCGCACAAACACTCCCACTGCTGATCCAGGAGCCTCTTAATCTTTTTGATGTGGTGGACAACGACAGCTGTATCTATACCATCATCTGGAGGGTCTCCAGGTCCAACAGACACTTGAGGGGTCCTTTCAGTAGAATCAACAAGAGAGTCTTGTTGTCGACTTCTTTGTCCGTTTGCAGTAACAGTCCGTGCAGGACTTCTTGACCCTTTATTATACGATTCCATGGATCTCACCACCACCTCATCTCCATCCTGGTCTACCATCACTCTCTCTGCACGAACCCACACACCAGGATTCCTGATAAGGTGCTCAATCTTGCCGTCATTATTCCTGCTCTCCTCCTGCTGCTCCTTCAACATCCCTAAGGCCCTCTGGAGCTCCAGACCAGTCTCATGGAGCTTCTGCTCCAGTACAGCTACTTTAGCTTGCAGGGATGTCACTGTCAGCAACTCATCCAGATCTGTGCTAGTCCTCCACTCATGTGTTGGATTAGAGTCCTCGTGATTTCTCGGAAACATGACGTGACTTTCATGCCGAGGCCTTTTGATGTCTGTTGTGCCATAGTGGGAAGAGGTGTAAGGGTCTGTGGTTCCATTCATTGACAGTGGTGGGATATTGGGATTCAGGCCCAGACGGAGCCGTTCTCTTTCCTCTTGGAGGATGCAGATTTGTGCCCTGAGCTCTGGAATCACCCTTATCTCCATCTCCAGCTCCCCCACACGTTCCAGGGCCTCTGTCAGGCGCCTCAACAGTCCTGAGCTGTCCTGGGATCGAGGGCTGTCTGTGGAATGGAAGACATCCTCACAGGAGATGTTTCTTCCCACAAGGTGATCCCTTGAACAACGGAGGCTACCAGGATCGTCTGTGGATTCTGATCCCTGTCTCAGCAGTACTGTTAGTGGCAGACTGGAGGCACGGAGGAGATGAGGTCTGATGTGCTCACCTAGAGGTTGCTCATCAAACTCCTTGATTCTAGCCTCCATCTCAGTCAGGGATTTGAGCCCTGTGGGAGAAAGGGACGACTTGTGATCACTTGCCCAAGAAGTGTAGCCATGATGATGGATGTCTGACTGTCGGGACCTGGGGCCAAGAGCTCCAGTAGATCCCCAGGGGCTTGGACGGTATCCACACCCAGAGGGATTAAGGTGCCTGGGAAGAGTGCTTGCTCGGGGGCCCTTGCTTCGGCGCTGGATAGGGACCCTTTTGATTGTGTTGCCTTTCTCTATGTCATCTACATATTTTAGGAAGTCCAGGTCTAGTCGGAAGCCATAAGGGGTTTCCACTGAGTATGGGGGTTTTCCTTTAACTCCATTCTCTGTTGTTTTATGAGGCAAGATGTTTCCTGTAAACATTAAAACAATAATTTATGATACATCAGTGTCTAATTTAGTAATATTCTGTCAAGTTGGGGAATATTTTTACCGTTTTGTGCTTCCATCATTTTTTGTCTTCAGTTGTCCAAATAATTTGCTGTCACATTATCTGGTTGGAGCTTTGGTATCTGACAAAAAAAAAACAAAATGAAATGAAATAGTAGGTAGAATTGAGCCAGCAACACATGAGAAACACATTAGGGAATTTTTACAAGTGACAGAAGTGGATGTTGTGAGGTTATCTAATAAAATAATGAACACATTCATGATTTCTGAAGGGGAAAACAGATGAACTTTAGCACTGACATTCACTTGAGGTTTAGCTGTGGTATTTTTGGTGGGAGACTATGTCTTAATTTTATGACCAGATGGAAGATCAATCTAGAAAGCAACAGTAACTTTTTTTTTGTACTCCTGCATGTAGCGCAAAGCACAAAACACAAACATTCAGTTACTTTTACGTGTTTTCTCTCTATTCCTTCTCATTCCCCTTTTCTGTTTTTCTCACACTCTTACTGCTTCATTTCTTCCATACATCAGGCTGCTATTATTCAACGGTTGCAGGCCTGATGTTCACTTGATTACAGCCCTGCCATCCAGGATGAGAACTGAAAATAGCATGAGACTTTTTAGCCTAGCAGCGAAGGGCCAGCGGAGCAAAATATACTCCTACAGACACAAATACAGACAACCATTGTTCTGACTCACTCCTTTCCTCCCTTCCTGCTCTCTGTGACTCCTACTAGGTCTCTCTAGTCTTCTTTCAGATCTGTGGTTTACTTTTACTGAACTGTCTTGAAATGTAACTTCCTTTTCCTCTCTCGTGTTTTACTTTACTTTAAGTGTTTGTGCATGTTTTTTACAGTAGGTGGTTGTGCTGCACCGTGACACTGATGTATAATAGTAGAATAGTTTAGGTAGTAATTGCTTCCCTTACCTCCTTCTCTCACTGTCTCTCCCTTCCACCCTCACCCCTTTCCCTCCCCCAATGTTCCTCTCTCCTGACCACCAGTCTCTGTGGCTTGCTGTCCTCTTGAGGCACCGCAGCCACTGAGCCGCAGCCCCAAACAATGTCAGCTATGCAGTAAACAGACAAACACCACCAAATGGCCCTGCTGGGAATTTTGAGCTTCATCATTCACACTCTGTCTGATGGTCGGCAATAAACAGCAACAAATCTGGAAATTACATCTATGGACGTGCACATTTTCACAACTTTAAGATGTGAAGGAAAATGTAGGTAATTCAGGGAAAGTATGTGAGAATCAAGCTAGAATGACATGCTCTGTACTGTTTGACATATTCTGATACTATTGCCACTGATTCCTGAGATTTGGTACTGATCTAAATTAATACTTTTTCCACACCTGACATTTAAGAATGCATGCCTGCTCACAAAATATTCTTTTTTTCTATTAAGCAAAAGAAGCCAAATTTCTCAAATGTTGTTGAAACACAAAAGAAGGACTTGGACAGATAAACTGTAGTGTAAAACTGTGCTAATTGTAATTCAAAAAATACAAATTTGAATTTCAGGACAGATTTAATTTTACTCAACAACAGTTCAAAACTTGCTCGAGACATTTTTGTTGGTACTAAAAAAAAAAACAACTATTGAGTCTGCCCCGGTTACTATACACTCACCGTACTGACGTAAACCCCACCTATCTAAACACTGTAGCTTATTTTTCTTGATCTGGAAAATGGATTCGTCATAGCAGCAAGCCTCCTCAGTGCATGTTCTGTACTGTTGCCTTTCAAGAAACATAATACGTATGTTACATTGAAACCAATACAGTATGTATGTTGTTATGCCAGTTGGGTTTTATGATGAGAGGAATCTTTCAGCACTCAATCTGACAAGTCTAAATTTAGCCTATACAGTACAAGTACATGTCAAGAGAAGTGTCTTCATTTTATCTTACAGAAGATCATTCAGTTGAATGTCCTTGGGGTAGACAGACAAACTGTGAGGGCTGAGGCTACAGGCTACATTAAGATTAACAAAAGAGCCAAATATTGACTCAAAGCAGAGGCTGTATTCACCGCTGACTGTCAATCAGCAAAGTACAGCAGAGCACCTGTTACTGCAGACATCTTAATCAGTCTCGCTGCTGGCTTGGTCATCAAGTGGAGAATGCTGGCTGCTGGCTGCAGTTCAACAGAATGCAAGCACAAATTATTTTACGTTCGTGCTTTGAAGTTAAAAAACCAAGAGTTTAATCTCAAGATTAGATGTCTGCTCTGTAAAAAGTACTGCTTGTGAAGAGTGATAGGACCGAAGGAGATGCTGTGGTTAAAGTAATTATTCACATCCTCACTGAGAGTTGCACGTAGAGAATTGAAACCACTCTCAAATCTGTAAAGTAATTGTTAAACTACAGGTGTGAGATATTATCTTAGCTTAGCACAAATACTGTTGGGAGGAAGAAACAGCTAGCTGTTCTGGCTCCAGGACACAAGCTCAAATAAAATCTCAACTACACTTTGGCGTGTGCACAGATGGAGCAAATTGGATACAACATGCTAATTAGTGAATTTAAGTGGTGCTGGTTGGCTTGATTTGTGATTGCCTCTAGACAGAGCCAAGCTAGCTGTTTTCCACAGCTTCCAATTGTAATGCTAGGTAAGCTGACCATCTCCTGGAAATATCAAAAGATCCACACCAGCTGATTAAAATTTCACTTGCCTTATGTCAAACGTTCAGCAACAGAAATGTAAATTTTTTTAGGTCACTTATTGCCTGTTCTCAGACAAACAAAGTGAAATCCAAATTGCTGTAGCCCACAGGCTTCTTACGCATAAATATAGACGTACTTACCACAGAGGAAACAATATAGCAGAGTTAGGTTTAGGGCAATTCCCAAGAGTCATTGCCTAACTCTCTCCACATTTCCGTGGCACAAGTTTTAATTGTGTATGCTCGGAGCAGTAGGCCCACCTCACAGGAAACCCAAGAAATGAAACGTAAAATATTTGCCTTACCCCAAACAGGCCCCAGCCAAACAGTACTGCAGAACGCTACAGTACTGCTGGCTCTGTACACACTGAACTCAATCCAAAGTCAAGCATCAGAGTCACATTTTTCAAAATCAAGGTTTCCTTTGTATCCAGCTAAAGCTTGTATTTCAGTTGACAGCTTTTAGCATCCTTAGTTCTTTTCATCTTTCTGTTCCCACAACAGCTGCTCTCCTCCTCTGGGTAAATGTGTCCCTTCTCACACACAGACCTTTTGGACTTCCTGCATCAGCACAAACCTCATAATCACAACATCTCTATCCACAGCATTCTTTACCAAAGCCACAAATTAAATATGAACTCATGACACAGCAAGAAGAGCGCCCTCCCAATGAAGCAATGATAAATGCTAGAACCTCAGATTAGGGCGAATGGTTCATCGATTTCATCCTTCATAAGAAGCAGTTAACATTTGGTTAATTCCCTGATCGTACCGCCATCATATCACCAAGATATGTTGCAGTGCTCATTACACACGGCACTCATACGGCACAGTGCTAGTGTTTTGGTTGGTTGGTTACCATTTGGGTTCAAACTGAAATATCTCAACAACTACGTAATAGGTTCCCATGTAATCTTGTTTCACATTGACATTGACAGTTCGTGTTGACATTTATGGTCCCCAGAAGTATTCATTGAATGAACGCTTGATGCCCTGACTTTTATTCTGTCTTTGATTTCACCAAAAAAAAAAAATATTGGATGGATTGCCATGAAATTTGGTTCCACTCCCTTCAAGATGAATGCTAATAACTTTATTTGATAGAGCACTATCATTAAATCAAAAAATTCCAACTGAATCCACACTTTAGTTTGTGACTATATACCTGCACAACTAATGACCTCCTGATCAGCGTCAGCTACACATGGTGCTAATTAGCAAACATTAGCATGCGAACACAGCAAAATAAGATAGTGAACATAGTTTTGTATCTGCAAAACATCAGCATTGCAGCAGTGGTATGCCTGTTATCATCACAGTGTTAGCTTAATGAACTGCTGTGCAGCTTCACAGAGCAACTACAGTTGTGGGGTAAACTTGCAGAGCTGTCAATTTGGATTCTCTACCCCATTGCCTTAGCCACCCACCCACTTGACACCACTATAATGTGTGCACTTCTAAAATGTGAGACAATTAACATAATCCTGAACCTGAGACCTTGCATTACACTGCAGCAAACATGGAGCTCTCCCCATGCATTTTGCCCATCTCTAACTTTCTCTCGCTTTCTTTCTCAGGGCCTCTCCATCTCTCTGTACAGAATGTATATCTACATGTT
This sequence comes from Nibea albiflora, assembly GCA_014281875.1. Lineage (NCBI taxonomy): Eukaryota > Metazoa > Chordata > Actinopteri > Sciaenidae > Nibea > Nibea albiflora. The sequence goes on along the minus strand of CM024798.1, from coordinate 9,969,251 downwards.
TCCTCGCCTATGTTCTGTTCCCGGAAAAAAAAAAAAAAAAAAGGTTCCTCTCATTCACTTTTTGGCTGTACAGACCGCAGTTTTTTCCAGTGCATAACTCTCAACCTTGTCTTCTGTTCAGAGTTGATTTAGAAACCAAAGCCAACTGTTTGGACTCGAGCTCCCTTTTCCCTCCTGGTCTGTCTCTTCTTTTTTCTGTCAAACTCACATTTTTCACTCACTGTCTCCATAAAGACTTCCTAGAAATCCCTCAAATCTTGTGATCTTTTTTCAGTTTGTGTGTTTTTATCTTGAGACTTTAGACCACTGGAGTTGTCTTGGTCGTAGTCCAACAGCAACAGGGTCAGGGTTTGCATTGTGGCATCTAAGACTCATTGTGTAGCATGTGGAACCAAAGCTCATAGGATGAAACAGCTGCCAGGGGCTTCACGCAAGGAAGAAAGCTGTGGTATGTTAACATGGCAAGGTTAAAATAGAAAGTGGGCTGCCTCGTGTGCATGTTCACGTGGACATGTGTGTTTGTGTTGGTTTAAGAGTGTTTCTGTGGAGTATATGTGACTAGGTGCAATAAAATGTAAATGCAGTTCAACATTTAATCTTTGAAAAGTTATTCTCCTGAAAGTCAGATTAGTATTCAACACAGGCTCAGAGGTCCACTCTACACAATTTGTTAAATCACTTTAGAGTCAAAAGCTTTCCTGACCCTGAATTTAGATCAGCCATTCCCGGATCGAAGACTTTCAAGGTCAACATTCAGCATCCCGAGTTTGATTAACTATCCAATCCAACAGTCCTCCACTGACGGAGAGATATGAGATGAATATTAAACCAGAGCTTACCTTGTGACATGTGCTCAGCAGTTTCTTCCACTTTGTTTTGCTGATGTGAGGGCGTGTTTGTCCGACAGTCCACTACAGTCTGCTCTCAGCTCAGTTCAGCTCCTGCCAGTCTGTCTCCAGAGAAGGCAGGGAGGTGCTGTCAGGGAAAGTGGCATGCCGCAGCTGTTTGGTAAATGCCAATGTGCAGCCCCTGCCATAACAGAAGCTGGGTCTGCTTGTGTGTAAAAGGGAGCACGGAGCAGGGAGGGGCTTGTGAACATGCCTTCCTACGGTACCTCCTGTCCAACGAGACTGACAAGTGGGAGACTAGACTTTGAGAACCACACCCACTCCTCCAGACAACAGCCAATGGGAGTTCAGAGGTGTAGCCGGGAAAGACAACAGCTCTTCTGGGACCTTGGTGGCAACATGTCAAAATATGAAGCATCTGGTGTGAAGTTAGAGAAAGTACCAGAGTCACCTTAATGTGTACCGTCCATAATCCTCTCAGCTAACGTCAGAAACCACATAGTGGACCTCCCTCTTTCAGAATGTGTAATCCTACCCAGTGTTATGTGGTTTCTGTCCCCCGTAATCAAGTAAACAGGGGGAGGGCAGAAGCTTGTGCCATCCATGAGGGTTAAGTCCCACAGTGCATACCTCTCATTCTTCATGGATCCTCTTTCAACCCCTTCCCAGCATCTTCCTTTGGGGTATTACTGTCATGCCATGAAAGCCTTTCACCTCCTCTTTATAAGGGCAGTGGACAATAAGTAACAACTGTCTGGTCCCATTGCCTGTCCTTTACAGTATTACCAAATTTGCTGTGCGGAAGTGGAAATTCCTTTTATAACCATGCTAGCACCAGTGTCAGTCAGGCTGACGATCTTTCTACACTCAAGAACTATTAGATCGATTGCTGTAAAATTTCATACAGACATTCATGGCCCCTAGATGATGAACCATAGACGTTCAGACTGCAGGCAGTTTTGTTTCTCAAATCGCATCTTTAAGACAGACTGGTTGCGCTTATATTTTCAAGTGATCAGATTGAAATCACCAGCCTATCTGCATGGGTTGCTGAGCTAATGATCTAGGCGCCAGTGACAATATATGCTGGTGGCATGGCTCGCTCGGGAGCCTGCTTTGTCTGTACAGATGTCCCCCCTCCCCATAGTTTCAGCAGACAGTTTATTTCAGCATCTGTCCACAGACAGTCGTGTTGTCCTCTGTACCGCTCTGCTTGTAGCAGCATGCCACTCTGATGAACTTCTGTCACTCTGGATTTGACATTGTCATTGCGCGTCACAGTTCGAGTGACTCGAAAGACGCTTTGAAATCTGATAAGAGCAACCAGAGCATCTGGAATGAGACAGATCTGTAGAAATCAGACTGGAATTGCAAATTTCAAACAACCTCCAAATGTGGCTTGGATCTGATTTGCAAAAATCACACTTCATGTGGTTTTATGCTGTCCAGACCTTCAAAAATCAATGTGAATACAATCTGAATGTGCCAAAAAAAATAGATACGGGCTGGCAGTCTAAAAGCTTTTCTGAATTTGGTGATGGCCTGACTTTTCATTTATTGCCATGAGTAGGTCAGAGTTTTACTTATCCAGTGAAATAACTCAACATAATAACATACGTGTGATACCCTAACACGCACATTCGTACCGACGTTCATGGTTCTCACAGGATGGATCTGATTTTTGTGATTACCCAGCTTTCCCTCTAGTGTCACCTTGAGGTATTCATTCCTGGTCTTATTTGAAATGTCTCAACAACTATTAGATGGATTACCTGTATGACTTCTAATAACTGTGCTGATTTATTTCCAGTGTTTTATGTGCAATAAATCATTGAACTGCACCAGTCTGCCCGTTTCGGCTGAATTTGGGTCTTTCCCCTGCTGCCTGGGCTCCTGACAAGGCTGGTGTGACTGATGAGGCAAGTGAGAACAGGTGGACAAGAGAATGAGGAAGTCTGGTAAAAAGATCTGTTGGAGAGGTAGGAAATGGCAATGAATGGTTTTGAGGCAGTGGGAATGAGGCTGAATAGGTTCGAAGGTGACATTTTGTTTATCTTATACCTTATGTTTATAGTTCAACTTTCATTTTCTCTCTCAGTCTTGTTCCCTCGTGTCCATATTTTGTGTTGGGGTGCAACTGTCTCAGTTTGTGTCCTCAGACCAAGAGAAATGTTTTTCCCCAAACATGCAAATCCCAGTCTGTGCCCCACAGTCAAAACTATTTATCACAGTCTCCAACAAGTAACATCCATCTTGAACTCGAACTTGAAAGCAAAATAAACTGGGCAATGTTAATGAAGTGTATGACATGATGAAGCAGGAAAGCCTCACAAGGAACTGCGACCGCCGCCTTGTGCCCCACCATGGATGGAAAAGGAATTAGCAAGAATTAGCAAGAAATACTCCTTTTCCATTACCGAAGCAGACAACTGACTCCGAGAGGGATTGTGGTTTGACTCGAGGGAAAGAGAGAGAAAAAACAGTCTTTATTGGACCAAATGACTGCTGACGGACTGACCACATACTGCAGAAAACTTGGCTAAAAGGCAAAAATGTATTCAAAGGCAGTTTCAGAGAAAGATTTAGAGTTGCATCACATTTGGGGAGTAGGGTATAAATTTACTTTGTGATATACTTAAAATATTAGTTGAAATATGAGTTGTTAATTATTAACTTATACAAATAAAGATCTCGGCTCTCAGTGTTAAATGCATAAGGCGCGAGGCTTGTCGGTTGCAGGGTATTCATTTTCCACCCATTTGGCTGTTATTACTTGTGGAAGCTGCCTCCTGGTGGAAAGTATAGCTGGAGGTAAGTTAAACACTGCCAAGAGGCAGGTCCTCCTTTGAGCAAAAATCATGTGATGTTTTTGGAGTTTGCAAAGTCGGTCAGTCTCTATATGCTGTGTTACTATTGCTCAACGGTTGGGCATTTAAAGGGTAACTATAAGTACATAAAACAGATGGAAAAGTTCAGCCCACCTAAAAGGTCTGTCACAGCCGTCATCTTCCCCCGTTTGATCTCTGTTATGTAACTGTGGTTTGTGGTTAGGGGAGTTACAGGTTGTGCTGTAGCTGCATTGGCCAACTGAAACAGTGTAAGTGGTCATGTAACAATGACTTATGAATCAAGAGCGTTCTTTTGACCAGAAGGCCACAGACCCTCGACAACCTAAAGTAAAGCAGCTTTATTTGAATCTATAGATGTCACTTGTAGATTCAGGATTGCTCTTTACATCAAGGCTGTTTATGTTTGGTATAGCTCAGCAGCTGATCTGTGCCATAATAATCATGTTGAGTATTTCAGCTAAATGCAGTATAAATATGTGGAGCAAACCAAACTGAAGATGGAAAGTAGTTGATGTGTTCAGTCAAATCTGTAGAGTCAGTGTCTGTCTGAGTTTTAAAAATCAAGGTTTGTTTACTGACAGGTGCTGGTGGATGATTTAAAGGGAAATATAAATTAGCTCAAATGTATGTTATTGTAGTTCATTGCTCATTTACAAATGAATGTCTAAAGCTTTTTTTTATATATATATTTTATGTTCCAAGATTTTGTTTGCATTTAACTATATTTATTATTGACCTACATGTTACATGCCAATGCCAAACTCCAGCTTTGGTCTTTACTTTGAATTCATATTAAAATGTTCACAGTCCATGTTTATAGAAGATAAATAGTATTAGAAAATAATTTGAGCTGTTATCTATTTTTCAGCAGCGGCCAAAAGAAAAAAAAAGAAATCAATAAAAGTTACTGCAGCAGCAAACCCACTCATGTTGCAGCATTTGTCTGTTCAGGCTGAGAAAAAAAACTTGCAGAGAACATTTCACTAAATGAAATCATATTTAGTCTAATGTTTAGAGAGAGACACACAGGGAGAAAGATGAATGTGAGTCATCTGTTCAAAATATCACTGTCATTATATCATCATAATGGAAGGAGGAGGAAAATTACACAGAGAAATGTTTCCATATTCGAATGAGTCCAAAGTGTACAATGTGCATGGGGCAGTCAGTTTGGATGTCTCTTCAGGCAGTTTGAATAGAAGTTGCAGAAGACTTGCTTCAGCACCATCCAACAGTGTGTTGGATGTGTGTTGTACAGTCTGATGGGAGCTGTGAGAGAACAACACCTCTGGTGTTGTTACCCCTGAGGTAGGTGAGGAGAGCTTTGAAGATTTTCTGTAGCTCAATTCACCATACAAAGTGTTACAATCATGGGGTTTGGACTGTGGGATCACTTGTATACCGGGTCAGTGTGTGTGTGTGTGTGTGTAAGACATATTGATACTTATTAAGTCCCATTCTAGGGTGAAATAAAATGGCAGGAAATATATGTAATCCATTTGGAGCTCCTGAAAACAGTAGGTCTACACTGTGCTCTTTACAATATCATTTACAGAGACCCAACAATTCCCACAGCACTTGGCAAGTATGATATATAATTTAATAATATATAATGCACTGTAACATTGTGTTGTCAGTACTGCCTATACTATTACTCAGTTCAGTTGAGTTCAGTTTAATTGTTGCCTATAATCATATATACATCCATTTTCTGTAACCACCCTTTCTTATTATGGTCGCAGCATGCTGGAGCCGATCCCAGCTGACATTGGACGAGAGTCGATGTACACCCTGGACAAGCAACCATCACAACACCCATTGACACTGACATTACACATACAGACTATTTAGAGTCACCTATAAACCTGGATGTCTTTAGACTGTGAGAGAAAGCCGGAAGCATAGTGAAATGTGTTACTGTAAGCTCCTACAATGTGTTCACTTAAAAACAGTGTAAAATAGGAGAGTAATATAAAAAATAGAAAGCATAATCAATGATCATGATTGTAATAATAATGTTTTTTCTGCATGTCAGGTGTTCAGAGAGACAAGAGGTGAGACGGTACAGTTCCCTGTTCACCCCTGTGCTATTTTGTGGCACGTGGGACAGACACGCTGCTCTCTGGATGCAGACAAACTGTTGCCTCATGATAAGATTATTCAAAAAAGGAAAAAAAAAAAAAATCACGGCCTTGACCCCTCCTGAGCAGGAGAGGCTGGATGGCGATGAAAGCGGTAGAGAACAAGCAAACATAATTCATTTAAAATCCGCTTTTAGGCTTTTTCTTATGTATGGGTGTGCTATTCATCGAGGCCGTCACCAGCTCCTCGTACAGCACATCATGTGTTTGTATTCTTGCAATAAGCAAAGGAAGCACAGCGTCCAAAGATAAATGAAGTAAACGCGTATTTACGAGCTCATCGTACCACTTCCAGTCCTGATAATCGTCACTACCTCACACACGCCCCCATGGCCTCCGCACTGGATGTCTCTCACTCTTTGAAGCTGCTCTGTTAGAGGGTTTCATAAACGTGGGCCCTGCTGCATACATTTTACCTCTCAGAGAGCAAGGCTCCCTGCTGAAGTCAGGGTTGTGGAGTGTGTTTACTGTGTACACACTGTGGGGCTCATGCAACCCTGCTCTCACATGGGTGGTTAACATTTAACAGAGGGGAAGAGAGGTCATCACCTTATGAGGATATACAGTTATATTTTACCTCATACAGTGGTCCTGCTTTAAACGGCAAGGGACCGTGCAACACAATTCAGCCACTTGCTGTCTTGCATTGTATGTGTACAGTGAGTTGAAGGAGTAATGCTGCAGGAGTACAGGTCAATGTTTGTTGAAAGCTTGTGAGATGAACACCGTTTCACTGCAGGGTGGTAAATAAGTGATTCTGAGATGAACATGTTGATTCGGGTAGCTTTTCTTTTTTTTTTGGCCTTTTAAGCTTTATTTCTGATAGAGTGAGAAGAGTGACATGAATGTGGGGAGAGAGAGAGAGACGGGGAATGACATGCAGGAAAGATTTGAACCCTGGGCTTCCGCAGCAAGGACTGAGCCCTCGCACATGGGGCGGCAGCTCTACCTACTGAGCTAAATGCTGCCCCAGCTTTTCTGTCTTTAAAGCGATCGTGGGAACAATCCATGCTGCTTGATTTTATTTTGAGCAACAGCTGTTTGTTCCCTAAAGATATTACACGCACCTTTACCCGCACATCATCTACACAAAAACAAAAACAAACTGAAACTAAATATTGCAAAACCACGCAGAACTCGTAAGCCATATTTCTACATCGATCCTATACGTAAAGTGGGTCATCTTCCTGTTTACCAGCCATGCAACACAGACCAGCCACGGCCTCGGCACAGGTAACTGCAGGTCAGGTTAAAAGACACTGTCCTGGCTCAGAGGGAAACATCTCTTGGCCAAGGTGTACCCTGCCTCTCACTCAGTGCCAGCTGGGATAGGCTCCAGCACCCGGCTTATCCCTGATGAGGATAAGCGGTTACAGAAAATGGATGGCTGTATGGATGTGTATTGCAGAAAAACTTCAACGATACATTTTACAACATCACAAAGTGCTTTGCTTGTTGTCATAACTAACCACTGAAATTTGAACCCAACCAAATTTAGCCAACTTTCAACAGTCCATTTAGCAGGGGGGAAATGCATCATCCATGTAAATATTGATCAGATGAACAGGTTAACCATTGACCCGTGGGACAGTGTATAAAGGTCAGGATCCTCACCTAGCAGCTCTCAGCTTGTTCTCCTGACATCACTGACACACAGCTGGAGAAGCAGCAAGACAACATCATGAGAATTACACTAATTCCCCTACTGTTTCTCCTGGCTGCTGCTTGTGTCCCTGCCCTCTGTGGCAGAGAGGAACAGCCCGTCCTCCAGCCAGAGGACTCAGTTGAAACCCGTTCCCGCTTTGCAGGTCTGGAGGATGTGCGTCTCCTGGCGAACGGTCTCCTCCAGTTGGGCCAGAGCCTGCGGGACTTTGTCCAAAAGACAAAGGGGCAGATAAATGACATCCTCCAGAAGCTCAACATTTTTGACCACTCGTTTTACCAGCTCTCAGCGCTCACCAGTGAAATCAAAGAGGAGGAAGAGGAGCTGAAGAAAACCACTGTAGTGCTGAAGGCCAACAACGAAGAGATCAAGGGCATGTCTGTTGAGATCAGCTCCAAAGTGGACAGCATCCTGCAGGAGAAGGGTAGCCTGCAGAACAAGCTGGAAGGGCTGGAGCAGAAGCTGAGCAGTCTGTCGCAAGGCCTGGTGACCAGTGAACAAGCAGCAGAGATTCATGGCCTTAGGGTGAGTAACCTGTTCTTAGAAAGGAAACCTGGATTTTTGTCTCGTTGATGAGGTGTAAATGCCTCTGAAATGTCATTTTAAATCATGCAACACTAAACACTAAGACTTTAACATGTGAATTCAGTCGAGGTGGAATGACATTTTTTTTCTGCACAAGTAGAAATTGAAACAAAAAAAAGACTTTTTTTTAAACCAGCGAAAATCTCCTTCACTCATTTTATCCTTACACTGTAAATGTCATATGTTTTTTTTCAATACAAATAGTTTATGACAAGCTTTTGACGTGGTATACTTCATTTTAGTGATAAATAAAGATGTATTCATCCTGTTCTCCCAGTGTATGCTGCTATAATACAGACTCGTAGTATTATTTATGTCATTAAATAACACCATCCGTTAACAGTTCCTATGATTACAATTTTCTTCCCCCGATCAGCAAGTGATCCAAACCCAGGAGCAAAGCATTACAGAGCTGCTGAATGCTGTGAGGGAGCAGAGTGAGCAGCTCAGCCACCAGAGGCTTAAGATCAAGATTCTGGAGGAGAAGGTAAATGTTAGTGAATGTCGGAACATTATTAGGAGGGGAGAACGGGAGGGTTGTGTATGTTGTGTACACCGGCCGTGCAACAAGAAAGACATCTGATCTCATACATATTGTATCAGGCTATAGCTTCATTTCATTCTTTCTTCTTGCTGAAGTAACAGTGGATCTTCAACGGCCGCTCTTTTATCCTGTTATTATTTGTTCTATGTTATTGTTGCATTTTTTTCAAATTTAGGAGAGAGTTTTTAGTAAATATACACACTACATTCATCACTTTCGGCCAAGGCTGCCATGCTAGGTATCTTATTCAGTCAGACTGGATGAGTTACACAAAAACAGTGGTGTTAGTTTGTTGCTGTGCATTATGTATGCATTCTTTTCTGAAATTCCCTGCTATTATTTTGCCTCCTTTTTGAGTTATGAGCTGTCATCATCATGGCTAGTAGAAAGAGACTTTAATGGAGTCATGGTGCTGTACTATATAATTTAGACTTTAAATCTTTGGAGAGTGCAGACATAAAAAAAAGAGCTGTCCATATTTTTATTAATCTCAGCCAGTGATATATTTGCATTTTCCTCGGTCTTGCGGGCTCAAAGTCCATATTGTTACTGTAAAATATGTCAAAAAACTTTGTCTGCTATTGCTGAATACCAACCCAAAGTGTATTATGTGTGGCTTAAAGTGTTTCTTTGTCCACAGTTTTCATCTAACACACTGACCCAAGAGACCATTGACAGGACTCCCGAAATCTTCAACAATGAAGCACCAACATTGACCCCTTATCTGACCTCAAGCACCGCCAAAATAATGAGTAAGATGGATAATAAAACATGAGGAAATGTTGAGAGTCATTTTGTCATATAGTATACCAGCAAACATAAAAGTTTGTTCAGATTTTTTGCTCCACATTCATACAGTTTCATGCATTTACAGTTTTGGTGCTTGCTGAGCACACATTATTCCTGCTAATACTGCTGAGGTTAACTTTTGACCTGGTCACAAGTGCACTTCTCTGCTCCAGATTACCACTTTGTAGCTAATATTTTATTGACAGCAGTTCCAAGTTTGACATTTGGTTTGTGGTCACTTTTAAATAGATCTGCCACCAGACTGCAGTGAGCTGTTTAACAGAGGGGAACGAGCCAGCGACGTCTATGCCATCAGGCCCAACGGAGCTGAGCCCTTCATGGCCTTTTGTGACATGAGCAAAGGTACTGGCTCACAAAACTTAGACTTGAGCACTAACCCTAAACTGTGGGACCACAGATTATTACTTGGAATTACATTTTAATTGGAGGTGATGTTTAGCTCAGTTGGTAGAGCGTCCACCTGATGTATCAAGACTCAGTCCTTGCCACGGCACATCTCTCTCTACCGCCATTTTCTGGCACTCTTCAAGCTGTCTCTGTCAAGTAAAGCTCAAAAAAGCCCAAAAAATCTTATCTTCTCTGTCTATTGTGCTTAAAGCTGTATTTATAAAGCACCAACAGTAGCAGATGTTAGCTTTGCATTAGTAGTAAGTGAGGCGGTAATGGTAATGCTGGATTATATGCATGAATCGTTTCCTGTGACTCCCTCATACGTATGAAGGCAATTCAAGTCAAGCATGGAAATGGCGGACTCCGCCACTAACAATATAAACTAATTTGAAGAGGACGGTAAACATATTAAATAACTATTGCTGGAAAATGTCCATGACCATAAAAAGCACTAAAAAGCATTAATTACGTCATCTACTTTTTTCCATTTAGGCCATGGAGCAACAGTCATCCAGAGAAGGAGAGATGGTTCAGTGAATTTTGATCAGACCTGGGAGAAGTATGAAAGTGGATTTGGAGATTTTCAAGGTGAGGTAAACTCTTCTTTTCTCAAGACTCAGCCTTTTAGCACCATCTAATGTCAAAATCACCCTCTGCCAAGTCCTACATGACTATGCGTATATCATATATACTGTATATGTATAATAAGTAAAAGCGTGCATGCATGTTTGTATGCATCTCATCTCAAACATGCTTGTTAAATCATGTCAGCTCTGACCTCTCAATGATGCCTCTCTCACAGGGGAGTTTTGGCTGGGTCTCAAGAAGATCCACTCGCTAGCCACTCAGGGCAACTCTGTCCTTCACATTCAGTTGGAGGACTGGAAACAGGGCAGGCGCTTCATCGAATACAGATTTTACCTTAATGGTCCAGAGAGTAACTACACCATTCAGCTCACGCATCTGTCTGGAGATTTGGCAGACCCCATGAGCAACCACACAGGCATGATGTTCTCCACCAAGGACAGGGACAACGACAACCACTGGGACTCCAACTGTGCCCAGATCTACACAGGTGCAGCAGATGTGCATGTAGTAGACATGTCTAATCTCATGTAATGCAAAGCTACACTTGGAGATTAATGAATACCTTCAGTCACCTGCGCAACATGTCATTTCTGTCATCTTCCAGGTGGATGGTGGTTCAACGCCTGCGGGGACGGCAACCTCAATGGGAGATATTTCCAAATGAGACCTAAGGGGCGTTCAGAGCGTAGGAGAGGAATTCATTGGAGGCTGGGCCAAAAGTCTTACTCCCTTAAACTCACCCAGATCTCTGTCCATTCTGTAGTTTCCCCCAGCATGACCTCCTCCACTTCAGGTTCCTCTGAGACAGGCGTTTTTCAGACCAACATCCTCCAGTGAAAATACTGAATTGAACAGTGGCCTCTTCAGGAGGCAATGCTTCACATGGGCAGACAAGAAGGCCTGAGCAGAGAGAAGAAGATGTTTGAGTGTTAAGAACTGTTGTTGAGAGGTTAAGCCGACAGAGTGTATTGCTGCCATCTCTAGGTTAGTCTCTGACATAACAGAAGACTTTCACAAACATACTGTGAAATTTGAAATGTACTGAAATGCACTTAGCAGTTAGCATAAACTATATCGTCACTGATTATGTCTCAAAGGTCAGAGGTTATTGAGAAGGCATTAGAACAGATATTAGAGCCATACATGAGCAGTTTTTAAACTGGGTCACATTGACTCTCAGTGTCTCTCACAAGATACCTCTAAGGGCATCCTAAATAGATATGGCTTCATTTTAAAGGGGTTAAAGTCTGTGTAAAGTAAGAATAAATAGTGTTGTGAGTTTGTCAGACCAAAGAAGAAAGTGCTGTTATCCACACAGCCAAATTTGAATGATTCAAAATATCAACACGTTTATGAAATTAGGTTTCAAAATCGTGTGAATCTAACTCTCTCTATAACTATATAACTTTGAACTTGGAATGATCTTAATTAATCTCTGTTTCTCTGCAAGCCTCATCAAGCCACCCTTTAGGACCGCCCCATATTTCAGTAATATATTGTCTTTTCAACGACATTCATTCTTTTTCAACAACTGTTTTCCAACATATTTAATGTATTTTGAAAGAAATCTCTGCTCTAGATAACACTTGGATTTATTTTACATTTTATTTTACATTTTACCTTATTTTTTATATATATATATTTGATATGTTTTATCAATCTTAATAAAAGTGTGATTGCGACTTGAGTGTTCATTTAGGCTTTGATATCTGTAACTAACGATCACAAAAACCCTGATTGAATCCTAACTCACCCGAACCCTAACTAACCAAGACAAAGCCTTAGAATGTCCTCTTTGTTATTATGGGCTATTGTTTGCCTGTGGTTCTGACACTGATCAGGCACAGAGTGATCATTCTATGTCAACAGAGATTTAACCCAGAGTAAGGTCACCTTTAACTAAATACACCTACTGTGTTTTGAAGTAACAGTCTCGTAAATGAATGACTGATGCATGTTCTCTTACTCACTTACACACACTAAAACTTCCAGGATGTTGCACTGGGGAGTGGTTGCAAGTCTTTTGTACTGTGGTGTTTGGAGCCCTTAATGAACTCTAGAGGGCAGTGTTGTTCTGTCTTATGCAGATATCTTCCACTCTGATTTGATTACGCTGCATGAATAATTGGATTTGACAAATTATGTTTGTTTGGTAAACAGATACTTTATTAAAACCACATCTATATTCAGTATGTGCTTCTAATGACTCTCTAATTGCTCTTCTCACTCTCTGCTCACACACTCAGCTTTTAAGAAAGGGTAAATATCCCCTCTCTAAATAGCACTAAGAGATGTCGCCCTTCTTTTTGCATGTCATCACTCGGAGCACAGCTGCAGCCGTTCACAGATGGACAAATTGCTCCCATAACACCTCAGTTCTTCCACCCAGACACACCCAAACTCTCTCTCTCTCTCTCTCTCGCACACACACACACACACTTCTTTGTGACTGGGCCTGCAGCCTTGACAGTGATCTCCCTGCACATGTGTGAAGGAGCGTCTTCAGTTACTCCCCCTGCCTCTGCACACGCATTAGTTTGAAAGGTTATTTTTGGCCCTCAGAAGCACCACAGTTACCCTGTGCCTCCACTGAAATAATAGGAGGAGTCAAGATTTTACCCTCCCATTCTGCCCGTGTACCATTCCCCATGTCAACTGAGGGGGGATTTCCCTCTAAACAACAGGTTCCCCAGCTCTCTACACTGTTGCATTAGGTTGGATTTTTATTTTGAAACAATGGACAACAGTCCTCTGCAGGTTTTGACTGTTCCTACTGCCCCCTACCCTGACCAGAGACCGGGCACCAACGGCCTGAGGAAAAAGGTGTATGTATTCCAGTCCAGGAGGAACTACCTGCACAACTTCATCCAGAGTATCTTCTCCTCTATTGACCTACGTGACCGCCAGGGATCAACAGTGGTGGTGGGGGGAGATGGACGCTTCTTCAATCAAACAGCTATCGAGGTCATTGTGCAGATGGCAGCTGCCAATGGGGTCAGTGTCACCGAGTGTGCGTGTGTTTGTTTGTGTACGTATGTGTGTGGGTGGGTGAGAGAACATTTATCAGTGTCCCCTGCCCCCATCACCTGTTATTATCTTCTTGTTGTCATTGACTTTAATGAATTCATTTTTTTTTTTAAAACGTCATAAAAAAAATATTAATCATCACATTAATCATCTTATTTTTTTTTTTTACATCGAATTCTATGGAAAAACAATGGGTCCACTTTTACCAGAACTTTCATCCATAAAACAGTCTAAGTAGAAGTAGAAGCAGTGGCAGTCCTAAATCGTAATAGCTGAGCTAGCATGACAACAAATTTTGTCTGCTGATTTACACGAAAAAATAAAACAAAACAAAAAAACAATAGTAAGTAACTCAAACCCATCTGTCTGTGTCAAACTACTATGGTACATTCATGCTTATTTCAACCACTATTTGATGGATTGCCATGCAATTTTGTGCAGACACTCGTTCCCAGAGACCTAATGATTTTATATTATTATATTATATCATTTAGAATTTACTTGTGGCTTTGAGTGACATTTCTCCACCACTATTGCCACACATTCATGTATCCCTCTGAATGAATTCTAAAAAAAAAAAAAAAACACTTTTCATAGTGCCATCATAAAGTCAAGATTTGTGATCATCAGCTATACAATGTTCTAACATGCTTGCTTGTACAGCATCACAGAGCTGCTAACATGCCAGGCTCGAGCACTGCTTCCTAAATTACCTTACAAATTATTTCAAAATCATATTGATTGACAAAAAGATTTTTCTAAAAAATACTTAAAACAAATTACACAATTTCCACCATGTTTCAATAATAGTTTATAATATAGTTTTGACATATATTGTCTCTTTTAATTGAACGTCCAGTTGAAACTGTAATTTTGTTTTATGATAGAATCCAGTTACAATTACAATTAACAACAAACAACAACTTTGCTGAAGCTTTGAAATATGATTAGACACGTATAAATGTGTTTGTAAGACATAAGCAATGCAAGACAGTCAGAGTAGACAGTAAACTGCAATACAACACCAGGTCAATGAATCGCTGAGAAATTAAAGGAGTAACGCTGCCTTTCAGCCATAAAAGCAGCCTGCCACTGCTGTAACTGCAGCTTCCGGCTCCTCTGGTGTCTTCAAATAGAAATGTATAACCTGTTTTGTTTTCAACCCTCTTGCCACTACCAGTAATGAGCTCTCTGTGGTCCCCGGGTTTAAATTACATAAGCTTTGAGCTTCTGATGCTCTCATGGTCGGATGTTATACTTAGAGGGATTTAAAATACACTTGCACATAATAAAACTTGCTGCTGATGTACCGTAACTGTCATGAAATGCAACTCTAGTCCCAGTTACTTTAAGGAAGAAGCATGACACACCAAACTTGATATTCATCGGCATTTCCTCCTCCTCCCCCACTCAGATAAATTAAGAAACACACTCATGCCAGCCAACTCATACACACTCACACCTGTGTGACATTTCCCCAGGTGGGTCGTCTGATCATTGGACACCATGGCATAATGTCCACACCGGCCATCTCCTGCGTGATCAGGAAATACAAAGCCATCGGTGGCATCATCCTCACTGCCAGCCACAACCCCGGTGGACCTGATGGAGACTTTGGCATTAAGTTCAATACTGCAAATGGAGGTATGGTAACTGGAGAGGAGGAAGCATGCAGCGGCATCGGCCAAGTGAAAAATAGTGTTACAAGAGAAGTCCGATAGACATTTAACAAGGCCGTACTCATTCAGCCATTGGCACAGACACAGTACTAAGATAAAGCTTGGCACTTTATGTGGACAAAATCAGAATAAAAGACTCAAGCCCATCAAAAAGATCAGCATGGTTTTACCAAAAATATCCTGAATATAGTCTAGTTCTATAGTGACCATTACTACATAACAAAGTACTACTACTACACAAATGTAATCTAATATCAGAGACTTTCTACCACATCCAGGCCCAGCCAAGGAGGCTGTCACAAACAAGATCTTTCAGATCAGCAGGACCATTGAGGAGTTCGCCATCTGTCCCGGACTGCAGGTGGATCTGACAACTCTGGGCAAACAGATGTTTGATCTGGAGAATAAGTTCAAACCCTTCACAGGTGAGGTGTAGCATCAGTCAGTCAATTTAAAGTAGGAGGAGAAAGATGCATGGTCTCAAAGAAAAAAATGATATGTAGATGGATGCTAGAGCAGTGCAAACCTTCCCTGAAAATGTTATTGCTACAGTCATATGACACATTTGTGACCATAAACTGTAATGTTTTTGATGTTTTGTTTCTCAATTCTGGTGGCGTGTAGTGGAAATTGTGGACTCTGTGGAATCCTATGCTAACTTGCTGAGGAACATATTTGACTTTGCTGCCTTGAAGGAGCTTCTATCTGGTGAAAACCACATCAAGATAAGACTGGACGCCATGCACGGAGGTGAGAGAATATTTATTTATTACTGAGCTCACTATTACTCTGTTAGATAGTTCATAACAGATGTTTTAAATATAAATTTGAGATCTGCATATCTTATAAATGTAGTTGAATAAAAACATAAAGTAGCATTAAATGAGAATATTCAAGTAAAGTACAAGTAACTCAAAACTATTCTGTGTATTCAAATTCTTGGAATCCAGTGTGACCTGTTTTTTTTGTTCCCAATAAAAACAAGCCCATACTGCTGTTTTTCTCTCAGTGTTTGCATAAGGTCAGGAATGCTGAACACATCAAGCCATCAGTCAATACACAAAAATCTGTTTGGCTTTTCAGTCTTCCGACTATTGCATTATTTGTGTTGCAATTGCAGTGACACAAGTGCAATCATGACACAGTCTAATCTAAACTATTCATCTTAGACCTTGTTAAAGGTTCTTGAAAGTGTTGTTCAAGGTTTTATAACGTTTGAGTGATGATGTGAGCTTAAAGGAAGTGTTTCCTTTAGAGTGATTAATTAAAGATTTGGTTGCAAGATTTGGTTTGATTGCAAACATCCCCCTCTTCACTCTTGACACACACCACACCACCACCATCGCAATAACACACTCTAACCCCTCTCACAGGAAGTCATGGCAAGTATTATTACTAATATCAGGATATGTATTTTGACAAGACATCACATGCTTACACCTGTGACATTTGCCTTTCTCTCCATTTCAGTTTCCCTAAAAACAAAAGCACTTTTTATTCATTATTCAACATTTTAAATGGACTGACAAAAGCTTAAAGAATAGTTCAGTATTTTGGGGGATACGCTTATTCATTTTGCTTGCAGAGAGTATAATGAGAGGATTGGTACCACTCTCGTGTGTATGGTAAATATGTAGCTACAGCTAGCAGCCAGTTAGCTTAGGTTAGCATAAACAGTGGAAACTTGGAAACCAATTCTTTGGCTCTGCCTAAAAGTAACAAAATCCACCTATCATCACCTCGAAAGCTCACTAATTAACACATTGTAACTAGCTTGCTTAATCCATGTGAAAACTGACACGAGTTTCAAGGAAATTACTGCACGCAGCCAGTGAACAGTCCAGCAAATAACCCCGCATAAAACCACTACTGTCACTACTACTTACAAAGCTACTGTCGCTAGCTGTCTCCCCATTTCTTAACTTTGTGCTAAGCTAACTGGCTATAGCTTACTTGGTATTTACAGAATAAGTTTAGGATTGGTGTCAATCTTCTCATTTAACTTTTAGCAAGAAAGAAGTGTGTTTCCCAATATGACATTTTTAGATGTTTTAGGCTGCCAATCATGCCACTTCGTACAACACCACATCTGACTTTAGCAGTTCATCATTGTCTTTATAGCAGTCTTCGCTCATCACTCTCTGTCATCTCTGTCTGCTCCCCAGTGGTAGGGCCGTATGTGAGGAGAATATTCTGTGAGGAACTTGGCTGCCCTGCCAATTCTGCCGTCAACTGTGTCCCATTGGAAGATTTTGGGGGTCAACACCCAGATCCTAACCTCACTTACGCTGCAGATCTGGTTGACAGCATGAGAGATGGACAGTATGACTTTGGTGCGGCATTTGATGGTGATGGGGTGAGTGTACTATGACTTGTCTCTTCCTATCAATTCAAAATCTTGTTGGACATGAAGATATTTCACATTCACATCTGGTAGGATCAAGATGGGACTGAAGCAAAGGCCTTGATTTGTTACCTTTGTCTGTCGGTTATATAGGACCGAAACATGATCCTTGGTAAGCATGGCTTCTTCGTCACCCCACCTGACTCTGTGGCTGTGATCGCTGACAACATTTTCTGCATCCCATACTTCCAGCATACAGGGGTGAGAGGCTTCGCCCGCAGCATGCCCACAAGTGCAGCCTTAGACAGGTAAAAAATACAGCCTGGCTTTAACATCACTGCCAAAACCAATGAGCTGGTGATTTCCTAGTTGAGGCCAGCTTAAAGTAGTTCTTGTGCAAATGAATCCTTAAAAAAGACTTAAACATGCAGAAGTACATATTAATAGTAACAAGAATCACATTATGTTATTTTAGTCTTTCACTTATGTTGCTTCACTGGGCTTTCTCAGAATACTGTTTCATTTTAATTCCTACAGAGTAGCAAAGGCAACAAAAATAGAGTTATATGAAACTCCCACCGGGTGGAAGTTCTTTGGGAACCTAATGGATGCAGGCAGACTGTCTTTGTGTGGAGAGGAAAGCTTTGGTACAGGTAATGTATTTCCTCAGCAAGTTATTAGATCAAAAGCTGCTCCATTTGAACTTATACAGTGAGAAAGAAAAAGAAGACTTTAATTCAATTCTAATGATGTTTCTTTTCATATGCGTGGTTTAACTACATATCCTCTTTCAGGTGGAGACCATATTCGTGAAAAAGATGGACTGTGGGCTGTGCTGGCATGGCTGTCCATCCTGGCAACTAGACGGCAAAGTGTGGAGGATATTCTTAAGGACCACTGGCTTAAATATGGAAGGAACTATTTCACAAGGTTAGATGGGGACACATCTGTGTTGTTTTTTCGTGTGTCTTGTCTGTAAGGACAAATAAGACGCAAAGAAACTTAACTATTTCCAAGGAGAAAGTGTGTTCATTATTTATTTGATATAGATGGGACTGATGGGCTGGTGATGCAAATACAGTATATGTTCAGAAGATCCATACAGAGCGTGACTGACATCTGGTGGAACATATGTGCCACTGCATATTCTTTCAAGCCCTGCATTGTCCAGTAAATGAAAACTTAAAGGTTCAGTAGCTTCCTAAATTCTTAAGCTGCCAAGTAATGATGATCCCCTTGTGATATCTGCCCATTTAATTAATAAAAAGAAGAAAAACTGACAAAAATTTGGTTGTCAATCTGAAAAAACCCTACATCGGCAAAGAGATGTGAGTATATCTGGTCGATAGCTGTTCTGTGGTAAAAAAAAAAAAAATGTATTAATAGTTGTTGTTGTTATCCAGATATGACTATGAGAACGTGGACATAGATGCAGCCTGTGAGGTGATGGAGGATTTGGAGATTATGATCGGCGACAAGTCCTTCGTGAAGCAGAGATTTGCTGTGGAAGACAAAATCTACCAAGTGGAAAAAGCAGACAACTTTGAGTACACAGACCCGGTAGACAGCACCATCACCAGGAACCAGGTACATAACACACACTGAGCTGTATTCCTATTATGACAATGATTGGACGCATCCAGTGGTCACTATGTGCATCTGCAGATCCTAAAAGCTTTACATAATCTGTACTTTTCACGGCAGGGTCTGCGGATAATCTTTTCTGATGGTTCTCGAATCATCTACAGACTCAGTGGGACAGGTAGTGACGGGGCCACAGTTCGAATCTACATAGACAGCTATGAGAAGGAGCAAATCTTTGAAGACACAGCAGGTAAGATATCTAATTCTGATCATTTAAGCACTAATTTGGACAAAATTGTTGCATGAAACGTGTTATGACATTAAATGGAGTGTTAATAGTGGGACAGGTATAACCTCACACATCAGGCTGTAATAATCAAGAGTGAAATATACAATAGTACTAAACAGTATATGTCTGCTTATAGTTCAATATTTATTAGTGAATGAATCAGTGGCAAATCAGTGCTTCAGTCTCCAACTAAATCACCCTTGTTGGATGGATGATGTTGGACAGGTGATGCTGGCACCCCTGGCAACCATCGCTCTGAAGATTTCCCAGCTCCACCACAGGACAGGTCGGAGTGGCCCATCAGTCATCACATGATTCCTCCCATATCCATCATTGCTACAGTAATGCCCTTCTTGTTTTCCTTTCCAGATTTTTGTATAAACTGAGCTTTATTTCCAAGTGTAGCTGCACACCATGTAGTAGTTTGCATTTTAGGCTAAACTATATTCAGTTATTGTCTCCGTACCTCATTAAATTGGTTTTTATTTTTGGTTCATGTGTGGCCTATGAGTCTGTCTCATATACCATAGCAGTGAATTGTCTGTCTCACTTTTGTTATGTGTAACTGGCACTGTCACTGGCAAAAAGCAGCAGGACTACAGAATCATCAGCACTCCCAGTGATCAAAACAACCAATCGTGATGCAATGTCATCCTATTAAGCGCAGCATGTGGCAGTTTCATTTCCCTTATGAAACTCTTTTGTAACACTGTCTATTCTCATATCGTTATATTTGTATTCAGGAAGTCCGTCCCTGTTTTGGAACTTTATTTTGAAGAAAATAATAAAGTAAGACACAGTTTCTCACATGAATAACATTTTCTTATGCACCCAGTGCTCATTCAGTAAAGAACTGGATGTTACCTTCCATGAAGCCTCAAATTATTATTTTTGCATCATCCGCATTCAGGAAAATTAAAACTCATCAGCGAATAACAACCTGAAATTGCAGCCGAGTTTGTGGTGCTGGAGGATAATTGACAGCATGCCAGCCCGCTCGAGAGCAGACATGAACACATCTTTTCATATCAGGAGTAACCGTCCTGAAAATGACAAAGAAGTTTACGTACTAAGATAACTCTATGTTCTTTGCTGCAGGAGACATTTAAGATTGAACAGGTAACCTTTTAAAAGGGACTATGCTCTGGTGGCACAATTTCCATCTGGACAGCAGCAGCATCAGTCCACTAACATCTGGTCCACCTCTGTGATCAGTCATGCTCTTTGAAGTGCTGTACGTTGCTGCTGGTTTCATCTCCATGTTACACTGAACCTGAAGCTCAGCAAGTTACGTTCCTCCTTGTAATCTGCATGATAATTACTACGAAGCAGTTGTTGGCAATGAAATTCTTACACCAACAGTGCGCTTTCAGACAATTATAAAGAGAAATCACATTGGCACAAAATCTAAGAGGGAGACACACTGAACTTCTGAGGTTATCTGATAGTCGGTTTTACTGATGTTCCACTAAAAATACTTAGCAGAAGTAAAATTGAGTCAGAGATTGCACCAGTCTGAAAAAAAACAGTCACTGCCATTGCACCAGTGTTGCTCAACTTTTTTTTTTAAGATACGTACTGCTCAACAGGGAATTACGCGCTAATGCAAGAGGAAATAACACTAACGAATAAAATTAGAAAAACAATAAAAATTAACAATGACTCTGTTTTGCTCAGGTGTCGCAGTGTGAAAGTGAACTTTCGTGCACAAAACCAGGAACCTGAAACCGAAGCAGCCATCATTAGTTTCATTACAACCCCTGTGCTTTTCCTACTGTCACATGTCAAAATGTATTCTGGTAAAAATGGGCCTTTTTGCAAAATGACCACCCTCATTAGAGAAACCTAACCTATACTGGTTACATATAACAAACAGCCGTCAAACATCAGGGTCGTGGGGGCTGCAGCCGATCCCAGCTGGCATTGTGGAGGGTACACTCTGGAAGTATAAAAGTTCATCAGAAGTACAGTGTTATGCAGAATGCTGCAAAATGCTAATGTCTGACCATTCTTCAATCATCTTTACTGATACATATGTGAAGAGTTGCACAAGCCACAGCCTATTAAACTACTACAAGTTTCATATCATATCAGTCATTGGTTACACTTTGCTCTCAATGTACATACAGATACAGATGTAAGTACAGTTAAAAAAAAGTAACTTGACAGGTAAATGTAAACGCTATACATACATAATTATACATATTTAAAGAAGTTATATAATATATAAATATGTGTATGTATGTGTATGTGTATAAGTAGTTTGAAATGTAGGAGAGTGTTAAATAGCATGTAGTGAGCCTACTTAATGTGCTAACATCACACCACGTGGGTGTTAATCAAGCCCTCGGGGACAGCGCCGCATAGCCTCGTGCTGCGGGTCACTGGGGATGGCAACAACCACGGGACCGACCTGTTTGACTCACAACAAAGCTTAATGAATCTGCCCACGAGCTGCTAATGACAACGAAGGTGATGATGAAGGTGATGAGACGTGTGCGTCTGTGACGACCGCTGCTGGGCTACTGTCGCTTTAAGAGAGTCACCTGACAGAGACGGAAAAACCCCGATGGAGGAAGCAGGAAGTCGGTCTGCCAAGAAGGAGATACTGAGCACATAAACAATACGCCAAGAACAGAACAGAAAGTCAAACACGAAATCTCATCTGTTTATCGCAATGGCCGGCATTAAAGGTATTTAAAAGTGCGGGTTCCTGTGTCAGGAGACGGTTTTGTTCGTTAAGTTTCGCAGAGCTTCGTCAGTGCTCTGAAAAGTTTTCATCATTTTTGAAAACATTTGCTGAATCATTTCGAAACATATAATCACACATAACACCGAGCAGGGATGTTAAGGTGTGTTTGAAGCTATCTAAATCTATTAATAGGTTATTCATCTTAATTAATAACTTCAAGTTATTCCTATATTTCAAAGTAAATGCATCCTTGATGTTGACTCAGCGTTGGAAGCCCATCGTACTCCTCTTTCGTCTCTTATTGTACCGCAATAATTTGATTAAATTCAATGCAATGCTTCTCTTCTTTCAGCACTCGTTGGTCTGTCCTTCAGTGGTGCCATTGGACTTACGTTTCTTCTCCTGGGTTGTGCACTGGAACAGTACGGGTAGGTTCTTTGTTATGACTGAGTATTTATGTGATCGTGTTACCCTCACTTGACTTCACATGCATTATTGAGGTTTAGAGATGGTTTCAGATCTGTTATACAGTTGTCGAACACACATGGGGTGCTCCAGCAATTTATGATTGCACTTTTAATAAAGTTGTGGGACATTTAAGACACAGCTTGGTCAAAAATCAATGCAGCAGAGGCTCAGACATTTAGTCCATGTTAGGGCCAAAGCTCCAGACATGTTGACTCCTATAATTTCCATAATGCGACTCAATAGTGTCTTTCATTAGCGGCCCCCCTACCCTGTAAATGCCCACTTCTTTCAAACCCCACGCTCTCACTTTGTGATGCAGGCTTTCTGGTCACAGGCAGAAAAAAAAACAATACTTCTGATTGGAGGTAAAATGGAATTCATTTGTGTATGTGGAGTGGCCATTAAATTGTTTTATGCTGTTGTGACCGGTTAAATATTTGTGACTCACATTCTATTTTTCTCGTCCAGAGTGCTTTTTTCCCCCCCGACAAGCTGCGAGCTGATGCCGTCGTATGTCATGAAATGTGTACCGTCCCTTTAACCATTCCTCTCCTGTCTTTGCAGGGTATACTGGCCGCTGTTTGTCCTGATTTTCTACGTAATTAGCCCCATCCCAACCTTCATATCTAGACGCCTCAGCGACGACACTGACTCCTCCAGCAATGCATGCAGAGAGCTGGCCTACTTCGTAACAACTGGCATCGTGATATCATCTTTTGGGCTTCCCATTGTTCTAGCCCGCACTAAAGCAGTGAGTTCTCTCTCTACCCGTGATGAAAAGTCTTGAAGGCTGAAAGTAAACACAGCCACCATCCGTGGCTTTTATTTGCCTGTGTAGATATGTCTATGCTGTCTGCTCCATGTCAATTCATGTCATTATATTTGTCTTACATACTTTATCTGTATCCACCAGATCCAGTGGGGTGCCTGCGGTTTGGTGATGACAGGAAACGCTGTTATCTTCCTCACCATCCTTGGCTTCTTTGTCGTGTTTGGAGGTGGGGACGACTTCAGTTGGGAGCAGTGGTAGAACGACTGTAGAAAGTGGACAGATGGAAGGACAGATGGAGGGATGGATGGGTGGATAGTTGAACGGCTCCTGCACTCAATAGGGGACAGTAGAGTATAAATGTCAAATTTACTGGGTACATTTTCAGGCTTATTGGTATGTTAGCGAGGTGTTGGGGTCAAGACAACACTATGTACCCTATTTATGTGCCTTATGTCTGGGATCAGAGAGACACTGACACCTGTACCCCTTTTTTAAGTTGTAACTCCATCACTATCCACCTTACCCCGGGTATTTTAGCATGTCTCGCCTTTGTTTCAACCCCCGAATCACCCCGCTCATTGCAGCTGCCTGCTTCTTCATTCAACTTCAGTTAATCAATATCATAAAGGGATCCTGAAGAGTAACTCTTTTGTAATATTCAAACACATATGCAATGCTCTCTCTGCATTATCTGTACTCATTGTTCAAGGGGGGGAAGTGGCTATACTAAATTATGGCTTGCTTATCATGAGCACTTTGTTTTGCTGTTTAAAGTGTAAAGGCAGGGCAGGTTATCTTAATCCATGTTATTTCACAACTATTTGTAGGACTCCTAATCAGGTTAAGATATATTTGTATGGAGGTGACGCGTTTGTTTGTTTGTTGTTCATTTTGTTAAGATTTAAAGCCTTACTTTTTGTTGTGGTGCAATCGTTTACATTCTCACCAAAGATCATTTTAGAGGGCAGAAGTTGAGCATATTCACAGCTGAACTGTGGGTTTTGATCTGTGCTAGGCAGCAACACGATCCTCAAAAGCAAGTTGAGGCACTTGACAAAGCGTTGTTTAGTGAGTATCACACATCTAAGCGTGTGAACAGGCCACAGAAATGACCCGTATCTGTTTTATATTCCTGCAGAAGGAAATTCATCCTATTGACAAGACAGTAGTAATGTGTGGATCCTATTTTTTTACATGCCGAATGGTAAACACAGTACGTGTATATTTTTAGGCCATGTGTTTTTGTCCTAGATGAGAGGGCTTTACCTGCAAACTCATCCATAAGTGCCTGTCATTCACAGTGCGCATTCTGAATTATAGACAAATCACTGTGACTTTTTTGTGTGGTTCGTCATCAGGAGATAAAATCTGTAAAAATCAATTTTACATCCTCTATTTTTCGTCATTGTCTGTAACTGACTATTAATGAGATTTTGTATGATTAGCCCACTTCATAGAGACTATCTCCAAAAAGCCTAGTTAGTGTCCTTGTCAATTTCGGATTTTCTTAATTCCTAAACTGCTCTACGAGGGAAAATATTAAACTGTTTCACAACTGACATGTTCACTAAAGAAAGCTTGTCCTTTCCATTGTGACTCCCACACTAATGAGTGCTGAATAGATCTCAAAGGTTATTTTATAAGCTCCTGACTGCATTTTGTTTTCTAACATTGATTAAAACTCTCTGTATAAACACGTGCACGAGGCTCTGTCTTACTGCTGATGATGTGCTGAGAATAGAGAACCTTACAGTGGTGGGTGAAGTGGATGGAGGACATGATTTGACTTGTGTGAAGCTTGTCTCTGGGTAGCGGTGATGGATGATGTATTCAAACAGACACCTGCAGACTATTTATACAGTACAGCAGCCATAGTGACTGTGGCAAACCTCTGTAATGACCTCCCATGAAACACACTCTGGGAAAGAAGGAGGGGTGGTGTATGGGTAAATGTGTTTTGGGGTTAGGTACACTTCTGGCCTGACTGTGCAGGCAAACCTAGACCTGGCTGACAAAAATCCAGGTGTGAACAGCTGCTAAATAATTTAGAGATTTTGCAATATTCATCAAGCAGCATGTAAAACAGCTCCGTGTTTTGGCTAGCAGACTATAATCTTTACTGAAAACATCTTTTTCTCCCTTACTTTCCAAACACGCAAACATTAATATTGAATACAGATCAATAAAATTGCCAGTTGTGTTGTGCAAGCTGCATGGCAGATGAATGATAAAAGCATTGTTATAAAAAGAACATTATCCACTCAGGGTTAAATAGAACGTGAGCATGTCGAGATCAAACCATGCAGCTGCATACATTTTAAGTGGTTTCATTTCATTCTCTGTTCACGTGTGTCACAAATGCACTGAAGCTGCCTCACCAATTTGCGCATTAAGCTGAGTGCATTTCCTCCAAAAACAAAAGCACCCACACTCTGTAAATGAATTATTATTATTCCCATGAAAAACATCTGTGCTTCCCGCCTCCAGTGATTGTATTTCACTAGGCACAGCATGTATGGGCTAACAGAGAGAATAGCAGCTGTATCATTGCTGCTGTATGGAAAGCACTTATGGAGAAAATTTGCAAAGGTGTGTATGTGCAATACATTATGTCTAATGCATAGAAATGCTGGCTGTGTTGAACTTTAGAAAAAAAATTAACATATCAGAGATTAAAGGATGCAGAAAGTTCTCTTTGGGAAACATCAAAATAGCTACACAAAAGCCAGACGTGCTGCTGTATGAAACATGTAGACAGGCAAGACGTGACGGAGCTGCTGCTGCTGACAGACCCGACTTCATGTTGGATGTCAGGAAACAACTCTAATGATGGGGCATCAGCATGTGTGTAAGAGTACCACAGGAATGGGTGATGCCTTTGTTTCCTGAGCCACTCTGCAGAGGCTTCAGAGAGAAGTTTACACTGCATATGTCAGTATGTGTAAGATGAGGTCCATCAGAACCAGAGAGAGACCTTAAGGTGGCTGACAAGCCATCTGTTAGCTGCATGATTCATGAAGAAAAGCTGATGATGGATAAACTCCAGCTCAGTTATTCTGGTATATCAGTGATACTGAGAGTAAATCAGAAGTTGTACTATGTCATAAGATCCACAAAAAAGCATTTTCATGGGCTCATGTGTGTCTGCTGAGTGAGGGAAACTACATTTACACCGAAGATAAGATTCTGTGAGTGAGAGACGTTGAAAAAAAAAAGATGAAGGTAAAAAGAGAGATGAAGAAAGAAAAAGAGCCAAGGGACACCCATTCATCTCTGTTCCAGGACAGCTGTTGCCTGGCAACAGCAAAGGCATCAAAATTATTCTAAAAGACTGTTGAGTCTGGCCTTGAATACTACACAATGCAATACAGTGTAGGACCACAAAACACAGTACAACACCGCCAACACAGCATATTATGTTGTGTGTGATACTGTAATATACAGCACACTGCAACAGTGGTAGATTGCAGTGTCAAACACAACATTCAGTAAAGTGCAGCCACACAACACAGCTGATCGCAGCACAAGATGAGAAAGAACTGAATAATGCATCAGTGCAACAGTACACATCACAATGTAATGTAATGCAGAGAGGTAATGCACTTCAAACTAGCATGCTATCTCAATGTAAGTGCGTGACATAGCATTTAAAATGGCATTATAATGATATTCCTTGTTATCTTAGCTTTAATGTTAAGAGTTCATAACAACCTGCTACTGGAATAGCCTAGGCCTCTTTCTAACTTTTAAAGGTCCATTGTGTAAGATTTTGGGGGCTCTATTTACAGACTGTGGCTGAAATGGAATAAAATATTGATTACTAAATTTTAATTAGTGTACAATCACGGATTGCTCCACACTGGCTCCACATATGGCATTTCTATTTTTTCATGTTTTGCAAGTGGCAACCGTGCAGCTGGAAAATGAAACCAATGCGGAAGAGCCAACAACTGTAATTCCTCGAGCAGCCACTTGAAGCTACAGAACAATCTCCATAAGCCCCCATATTATAATGTTCAACTTCACAGCAGAAATAAATATGTTTACAGTCTGGTACAAAAAACAGTTTTGGTGTATATAACTAATTTATAATTTATACTTTTTTTGTTTGTTTGTTTTGTTTTTTTTACTTACTGTTCAAATTATATTAAGGCTTAAAGTTATGCATAATTAACAGTGTGGGTAGGTGGTAGGTTGTGGCTTGTCTACAGATGGTTAACGTCTTTGCTGATTTTTAGATTACCTGGGGGCGGAAAGAGGAAAGACAACATGGTAAGGGCCAGAGCTGCACATTTTGAGTTTCTAGATGGGTATATGGGTGATGTCACGTGTACGCTTTCCATTTCTAGTGCTGTTTTTTATTTATTTATTTATTTTTTTTACGGCTACTGCAGTTTCTCCTTCATGTTAAAAAGGTAAGGCAAGAAGGTTGCAGCAACAGTGCTGGGTGCCACTAAATCCTATACGCTGGACTTTAAACTTTGCATAATGAAATCATAATTAGACAAACAGATAATGTGGAGAACTTCAGTTAAGTAGTACACACAACGGCTATTTAAAGAGACAATCAACTAAAGCACGTCAGGGAGTCAATGGGAGACAGGGCCGGTGGCGGGGCGGAGGGCGGAGGGGGATTGTAGCCTCATTAGACTGGTGAGACACAGACACATCCATCCTCTCCTCTGGGAGGCAGGGAGGGAGGGCGTGCGAGCTGACAGCCATTGGTAAACGGAAGGATTTGCGTCGACGGCGCAGAAGCCAATCGATGGGCTCTCGAGGTCGGGAAGGGGAACGAGCGCGAATGGAACAAATGGAACCTCATAAAAAGGGGCGCGTGCTCCCGAAGCGCGGCAGAGAAACAGGAGACCACACGGAGAGCCACCAACCGCCTCAGCGCGTGGGACAGCGGGTACACCACCGGTAAGACTGCGTTCTACTACAGGCACGTGAGAGCTACCGTTTAAAGATGTATGCTTTTTCTAGCCAACATTTTGAATGTGCTTTAATCTCCTTTGCAGCCTTTACCGACCGCATCCCGTCCACGCCGTGTGATAACGGGGTTTAAGTACGACGGTTAAAGTTTAGCCCTATATGCACAGCCCAAGTTTATTATGCTAACGGATGAGCGACGTCTTTAGGGGGGGAAATGATATTTCACGTTGCTCAAGTGTCGGTTTTCCGTCATTAGAGCTGCACCTAGGCTATTTTTGAGAAAACAACATAGAAGCAGCACTGAAAAGACTTTGATTCAGTCACATCACGTTGGCTTCCTGTCAAGTACGTAGGCTGTGCTCCTCATCTCTCTCAGGACTTTGCATTGTGTGCATCTCTACAGCTCCCTCTCGGTCTGCTCGGTTAGTTTTGATCACTCGGTGTGAAACCACTGACAGTGTGAAAACGCATTTCTAAAGGGCTTGATATGCCGCTCCAACACAGCCTTGTAAGGACGGTGACGAGGTCAAACGAGGTACGAGCCTTTGGCACTTTTCTCTCACCGCAGAGGAAGAGAATATAGAGAAGTGAATGAGTTTGGGACAATTGAAACACGGGTGAATGTATTGGTGGTATGCAAGCCTAGTTTAACCCACATTAAGACAGTAATGGAGAGACTGTTGGTTTGGTCTATAAACCAGCCATTAGAAATCAATCACTGTCCATTTAGCAGTGAGGTCAGGCAAGGTTGCCAGAAGATAAAAAGCACAGGTTAGGATTTATTTTCACCCTAGAGGAGAGATCAACATACATAATTACATCTGTCTGGACTATTCTCTCTGCCTTGTGTCAGTATAGACTTAATAGTGAACTTATGGAGACTGGGAATGAGTTCCTTAAAACCAAAATGAAGATGAGTGTTTGTGTTGAAGCTTTAAAGCTGCGCAAAAAATATCAATCAAGCTGAAATAAGCGAGGATTCGCAGCTGATCAATGTCTTCTGGCTTTCATGTCTAAATGCAATATTCATAGCAAGTGTTTTAGATAACGTGGGCGCAGCTGAAATAACCAGCGGAAAAATGTTTAATATTCAAAATGAATTCCTGTCTTGTTTGTCTTAATAAGAACTTCATTATATCGGAGTCTTTGAGTTTGTGTGGAGATGTGTTTGGTGAAGCAGAACCATGAAGTCTCCTCACTGAGGTTAGGAAGGGTGTGTGTGTGTGTGTGTTTGGCACACCACCACAGTTCATTTCTGCCTGGTCACATGGACCGTGTTACCACTGCCTGCATGTCTCCCCTCCTCCTGCAATATTCCACCAAGCACATTTATTATCTGTGGATCCAAACATCTGCTGAAGATGGCACAGATCGGAAAGGTCTTCACAGTCTTTCCCTCCCCTACAAGTTTTTTTTTTTTTTGGAGCTGTGCATCAGGTGGGCGTTATTCACTAAACCACAATAGGGACGACTCACTGGGCATGACACATTATCTTCATGTTACACTCATGTTACACTCACACTAAATTTCAGAAGTGCACTTCCCATTTAAGCGCCGTTCATGGCATTTCTGTAGTGTGTCCGGCCGCCATGTGGTGTGAACTCTGGCCACTGTCCTTTTTATTCTCAGTCAGTGGTGAAACAACAGAACACATGCATCCAGCTCCTTGTTAAAAGGGCTCTGGCTGCCAGACTGATGACTCATTTACTGGCTGTTTGGTGGCTTTGCTGGTGGTGTGGCTACTATACTGCCTTTTCTTCGTATGAACATTGATGTTTTTTTTGTTTTTTTTGCCTCCAGCTGATGAATACATGCTGTGTCTGCGCTAAGCAGACTGGGTGAGTGTTTGTCACAATGGGAGCATGAATGTGACCACAGAAAGCTTTGTGCGCTTGTGTGTGTGTGTTCCTGCGTTTGATGGTAATCTGAGCTGTGATTTTTCTAATAACAGTCGAGCATTTAGAGAACCATGTTAAGAGGAGGAACACAGCGGCTTTTACACTTCACTTTCACACTGTTCCTGTCCTCTCAAAAAGATTTTAGACATCTATGAACTATGGTGAAATCATGTGTGTGTATTTGTATGTTACTAGTGAAACCATAAGAGAGTGCAAAATTCTGAAAGGGGTCTTTGTTGTTGATCGATCACATGGACTAAATATTGTCAGTTTTTTGCTGTGATATGTGATCTGTGTAATTGTAATCCATACATTGTTTGTCTTTGAGGTTGACAGTCTGCTGACGTGTGTTTCCGCTCATCCTCTCGGAACTGGCTACAGAAGAAGAGCTTCAGCTGTGAGTATATTTTTCTATGTCTGGGTGGGAATGTTGTGGTCAGAGTCAGTTTTCTTCTGCCTGCCTTATTGCTGACTAAGTAGTGTATACTGTTTCTTCATTGGTTTTCAAGCAGGACAGATAAGTTTTCTCTGCATCATGGAGCTACTGCCTACTTTTTTTTGCATTTGCACCACTTGGACACTTTCATATTGTGTCTGTGTATATGTGTGTATAAATGATTATAAAGCGAAAACAGATAAACAGTTAGTCAATATACAGAACATTTATCTGCAACTTCTTTTGATAAAGCAAAA
The DNA here is from genome assembly GCA_014281875.1 of Nibea albiflora. Classification (NCBI taxonomy): domain Eukaryota; kingdom Metazoa; phylum Chordata; class Actinopteri; family Sciaenidae; genus Nibea; species Nibea albiflora. The sequence continues at coordinate 9,938,454 of CM024798.1, read as the reverse complement.
ATCAAGCAAAAATGTCAAAAGTGATGTTTCTTAAATATCAGCATTTTCTGCTTATCTGTCTTAAATCACTGGTTGTCAAACTGTGGTTCGAGTACCACTGATGATACGCGACCTCCTTGTAGTTGTACTTCAAGGAATCTCTGAAATAACTTTTGTAAATGAAATAAAATAATTTAAAAATACATAATACGATCAAATTAACATGCTGGGATATAATTTAGAGTAAGCTTCTTTTTAAATTTTTTTTTTATAAAATGTGACATTAACCTAGTAAGTGGAGGTAAAATGAGTGGTTCAATGCCATTGTGTCTCCAAACAGGAAATCTCAAGAAGAGAAGTGAGGGTCAGGAGTTCACCTTCTCCACCAAATTAGATCTGGTTCTGTTCAGGATTTAACAACAGACAACTATATTTTTTAATTATTAAATAAATGTTCCTCCTGTGTGAGCTGACTGTAGCTTAACAGGGTTGACTGTACTTTAATGTCCACCATGGTGGTGGACTAGCTGACTATTTTCTGAGCTGGGACATGGTGTAAAAAGAAACACTGTCTTAAATGATAGAAAACTGAATATCTTTGGGTTTAGGAACGATGGCTGCACAAACCAAATCATTTGTATATGCCACCACTATCTGACATTTTATGCAATTGATATTTAATTGAAATGAATCGAAATGATGATCAAATGATCAAACAAATAATGAACAGATTATTAATAATCATTAGTGGCAGTCCTAATACATGTCAGCCCAAACCATTCACTCCACAGCAGTATGTACTGTAGCCACCCTGTGTGTACACGATCCGATGGAACATATCGATGTGTTCATTTCAACAGTGTCTCCAAAGAGCACAGGTCAAAGCTGTGCAGTGATTCATTTGTGTCTCAGTTATCATCTGTAGGATTAACCGTCATGTTGACATGGAGGTTGCCAACCGATGACTGAGCCACTTCTGTTACCTCCTCACTCTCTAAGTCATTTGTCATGATTCACCCTAAAGGCTTTAATCCATGTAGCTGGCAAAGGAAACTTTTGTCTAATCAATGGCTAACTGATGAAGTGCTGACACAGACGGTACTTCAATCACACTGCCTCAATGGACGTTAAATAGGGTGACTTGAATATGATTGGGTAATTAGCGTATACGTGTGTGGGTGTTTTTGAATTTGACAGAATGGCACTCCCTCTTAATTACAGGGCTTCTTCAACAGCTCCAGTTGAACAGTGACTCATCCAGCATCACAGTTGCCATGTTTCCTGGCCCACCAAATATTTCTCAAGTCTTTCTGTTTCTCTTGAATGGTTTGATGGGTCTCTGTGTCGCCGCAGTAGCACAGCACTAAAAGTTCCTGATGAATTAAGCACTTGGTCCTTCCTTGTAACTGAATGAAAGAGGAGACTAAGGATAGTATCTTTGATGAAAGCTGACCAAAGGAGCACTGTTCTTTGTTGTAGAGGATGCTATTAACACATCATTAGTACAAACCAGACCTTATGTAAGACATCAGAGTTGGAAATGTCTCCTCTTTGTTTTTGTGGTGTCAGATTGAAAGGGCAGCTTTCTCATGACTTGACCAGGGATGATCTTTGCAGTCCTAACATGACAAGCACATGGTATGACAGCAGAACAATCCTAAAATGATCTTGTGACTTGTGGCCCAGTAGCTGTAGACTCACGGTCTGGTCTGTTCAGTCTCTCTTTCTGTCTGGACAGTAGAGCAGTGGGTTCCCTGCATGTGGCCTCCACACAGTGACGTCATCTTTCAGCTGCCACAAATTGGCGTGTTGTTTCTCTCCCTCCTCAACAAACTCCTCTCAGCCTTCACCCGTCTCAAAAGTTCATTTCTCCTGGAATCCGTTTCAGTGCGCTGAATGCAAATGCAAACAGCAATGTTTCCACTGTGGCTTAGATTTGAATTTTCAGCGACAAGTAATCCAAGCAAGTGTTTATTTGCATTTTGTTTTTCAGTCATAAGGTGAGTGTTCTTTCATAACAAATAATGTAAAACTGCTGAAGGATGTTAGAAAGACATCTAATTACATGATGGAAGAAATTGTGTTTATTTACATTTACATGTTAATTAAACAAGTTTGCTGTACGGTAACACTCTCTCTATACTCTCCCATATGTAGCATTGATAAACACTATGTACTGTACACATTTAATGTATAGTTTATAACACACTATGATGTAGATGTAAAAATACATTGGGAGTTTTATTTCTTTATTAATGTCTGTATCTGATAGTATACAGACCGATGTAGACTATTAATATGCTGTTTTTTTTTTTTTTTTTTTTTTTTTTTTTTTACAGTATATTGTATTTTACAGTATATTTATTATCTTTTTATACTTGTGCCTCAAGTGTTGCCTGTTTTTCAGGTTTTAACCACCTTTTTTCAGTTAGTTTAGTTATTTATTGTAGCAAATGTCAGAATCGAATGGTGAAGAAAAAAATTCATCATGTATTTCCATGCAGATCCCAAGGTTACATTTTCAAATTATTGTTTGCACCAGTACAAAAAAACTAAAGGGATAGTTTGGTTGTATGAGGTAGTTCTGCATTGCAGGCCCCATGTTTTTAAAACATGCTTTTCTGCTGACCCTGTCTGCTTTGCGCTATTTCTGTGCTGGGACTTCTGTTTGTTTCTTCAAACTGGGCACGTGCTAACCACTGTAGCTAACCCACTGACTATGCATTTGCAATGTAAAACTTTGTCTCTCTCCATGGATCCATAGTTGTAGACTTACTCGTTTCAGTGAGCTATAATCTATATATTGTTCTATTATTACTTCCTGATATAGTCAGTGAGTGTAAGGGCACCTGCATGAAGTCCAACAACTGCTTTGTGTGCTGGACATGCCCACACAAACTGTGTGGGAAGGAGGGATAAGATTAGAAAAGTGTTTGCTTTTTAAACTTATTGCAGCCTTCCAGCAAGTATTTTTATTTGACATGAGTTCATAGCATAGCTTATATTCATACACACTTAATCAATTAATTAACAAGTTATTGATGGTGTCTTATTTCTGCGTTGTATCATTAAGATGTGTTTTTGTTATATGTATATGTTGTTTGTTGTATATGGGAGTTTGTGAATGGTGATTGCACAACCTATAGGTATTGTTGGTGTCATAGTTTTAGGTAATCTAAAGTTGCATTTTTTTTGGTATACTTTCGGCCATAGTCACAAAATGGTTGAGGAGGGATACAGTGTTTTTGCAGGTGTTATTTGCATTATGAGCAATAATATATTAGGGTGAATCCTCCAACATTTCTGCAGCTGCTTCATCTTTGTTCTCATGGAACATATTGCAAAACAAAAGAAACAAAGGGCTGCACAGCACACTGTTATGATAAATGGACTAATAACAAGAATACAACGTACTGTTTTCCACCCCACTTGTGTTGTTATAATGTAAGTGCCCTGTGGCTGTGTAATTAAAAGAGGACCGTGCGTTTGAGGACTGTGCCTCAGACAGCTCATTCTGCGCACTGGGGACCCAACAAGATAAGCCCTAGCTTATTAATCTTCTACTTTTTCTTCAATTTGCTTCTAGGGATTGTCAAAAGTTATTTTTGAAAGATTTGAAATGACAAATAAAGAAAGTTTAGAGTTTAGAAACAATAGTGAGGTCTTGTCTTTGAACTAAATATAAGTAATAATAACTTTATTTATATAGCACCTTTTTTTAAAAACAGTTTTACAAAGCCCTTTACAGAGCAGTAGACCCAACAAATTGACAGACAAAAAAAATGATAAAATTACAATTAATAAACATAGACAATTAAAAAAGAGTAAAGAGAAAAAAATAGACAACAGTAGTCACAAAAAAAAAATTCTAGGTTGGATTGTGGAAGCATGGGTTTGGCTCTGGATATGGTTCGTAATTGAAAAAAGCAGGCTTGGACAATTTTATTAACGTGGTTGAAAGGTGAGGTGAGAGTCAAACAGAATGCCTAGGTTTCAGGTTTTTAACTTGATATTGATGAGAAGTGGACCAATGGTATTGTCTACAGGGAGGGAGGAATGTGTTTGGGAGAACAGTAAAACCTCCGTTTTGGAGTCATGGAGTAATAGAAAGTTTTGAGCCATCCAACATTTAATGTCAGACAATCATAAACAGCAGCTAGGATTCAGGTCTCAGTGGGAGGTATATCTGTGTGTCGTCACACACGTGTACCAGTGAAATGATATATTTTGGCGAAGAAAGATCTGACCTAATGGAAGCATATAAATGGAAAATAAAAACGGACCTAAAATTGAACCTTGCGGTACACCACAGGCAGCCACAGTTTTAGCAGATGTGTGATCACCTATGGTGATTGCATAAGTTCTATCTGAAATATAGGAGTAAAAACAGCTAAGAGCAATGCCTTCGATGCCGAACCAGGTCCTAAGACACTTTTATTAAAATTCTGTGGTCTATAGTATCAAAGGCTGCACTCAGATCTAAAAGTATTAAAATTGCACTCTCGCCCCTATGAACTGCTAAAAGAGTGAGCCTTGAGGAGTGCAGTTTTTGCGCTATGTTGAGCTCTAAAACCTGACTGGAATTCTTCAAAGAGGTTGTGACACATAAAATCTAAAAGTTGAGATGAAACCACCTTTTCTAAAAAAAATTTAGATAAAGTGTGATGGTGACTTTGGCTGAGTCCTCCAGTGAGGTGCATTTTAGGTCCCAGTAGTCCTGCCAGTGAGAACCACAGCTATTATTTCCAAGGTTAGAAGGAGAAATTACTATCTTAGATATGTATATGGTTTCTGATGTGATAAAACAAGATCGCAGGTTATTAAAGTGTGGCACAAAATTTAACTCTGGAGAGTAGACAGACAATGTTGTCTGTGCAGTGTGCAATATTTAAATTGGCCTTAGACAGGTTATGACACCAAAGGGGCCAAACTATTCAAACTGAAGTGTGTAGCAGGCCCAACAGCTAAGCTTTTCTGTCAGCAGCTGTCGTGTCTTGTGACTGGTGCTGCTCACTTTTCCATTTTGCACTCATAAGTTGATCAATGAGTATGTGAAGCCTTACGTAAAATGTACAGATACCTTCTTCCACTGAATGGATCAAAGCTGAGTATGTGGAGTCAGTTTGCTTATTGAGTCAACAGTATGTTCTTTGATTTATGTCCATAATGGTTCCTTTTTAAGAGTAAATCTGACTTTGACTCTGGCTGTTAATTATTGATCACTGTATAGTTAAAAACCATCATTGTTGTGGCACACAGATGTCTTTGAAAGCTCTCATTGTTGGTCTACAGAGTAATTGAACGTAATATTAACGCAGTTCCACACACTGTTTCTTGAGCCTCCTTTGTTTCGTTGCTACAAAAGCTACCTTTGTGTGGGTGTCCAGCGATTTTAAATGTATGACGGCCACTGGCTCACCCTCCACAGCTCTCCATTGTGTACAGATGCTGTGAGACGTAGACTGACCGGTCACATGGGAACATTTTGTCTCTCTTAGCAGCAATGCAGCCTTGTTGATCTTATGTGAAATTTGTGTCAAAAGTGTTAACATTGGTTGTCATGCTAGCATTACAGATTTATATTACATGCTGTCAGAGCATTGTGCTCAGTGATAGTATATGAGTGCCCTACCAGATCTCAGTACCATCAACATGCATTTATCCACCCATTTTCTATGCCTATTTATTCTTGTTCAGGGCCAGTGGGGATGATGGTGGGTGGTTGATTACTTTACTTTCCAGCATACGTGGGGTGAAAGTCAAGGAAAGGGTCTGAGCAGGTCACTAGTCTATCACATATACAATTCCATTCACACTCTCAGATTCACATCTGCTTGTAATTCAGAGCTTTCAGTTCATTTAATGTATGTTACATGTCAGGAAACCAAAGCACCACTGGGAAACTGCACTACGCACAGAACCACTAAACACACTAACTATTTAGAATTTAATGGCCGTCAGTTGGCCGATTCATGTTTTTGAATTATTAATTAATTACAATTTTTAAAATAAACAAATATGAATGTAAAAAAAAAATAGTTGAAGAACCAGTAAACTGTTGAATGACAAATTGTAAAGGTTGCCAATTTATCTTCCACTGGGAAAAATCATGAAATCAGAGCTGATTCTTGTGTTAAGGAAAATTATGCAGATCTGCTCCAGGGTCTGTTCTCTCCAGAGACAACATATTGTACTCACACCCATGTTTAAAGGAAGGAAATAATAGCCTGAAATCAAAGTCTGTCCATGGCCTTTGTATTCCCATGACTTGTAAATGAAGCAGAGGTGGTCCGTTTTGTACCCTTTTGCAGTGATGATAAACAGCCAGCACAGTGAATCCTGTGCTCTTCAAAAAACAAGCCAATCCTACAGTCAGCATCTCGAGTGTTTCCTCATGACTGTGCATTCTGTTGCCCACTTCACATCCACAACCAATTATTTGTAGAGGTACAGGCAGCCACCATGGGGATGGCCTATTGCTGGGGTCACAGAGATGAGAGGTAACTTGAAGCTTGTTTCTCAAAAAAAAAAAAAAAAAAAGTGAAGGCAGGCGTTTTCCATCCAGTGCCCTTTGTCCAATGATCTGTTTTAAGTGAGTGGTCTCTTGAGTTTTAGGTTTAAATCCTCTTCAGAGGCTCCAGCTAATTCCTTCTCTGGATGTACAGACAGAGTCCTGACCTTTTCACTGAAATGCTGATGGCAAGGGAAAGTTTTATTGGAAAAGGATTTTGTAACAAACAGTTTGATTTTATTTCCTTAATAGGCTCTCTAGAAAGATCCTTTTCTTCTTGGTAAATAGTTCTGTATAATAGTGAAGGTTTCTTGTAGATAATGAGCTCCAGACACCTTTTCAAAGTGCCAAATTATGTGCTTCTCTATAGATAAGGTATTCAAAGTAATGTATTATGAAATCATTCAAACCAAGGCAAACATTGACAAAATAGTCTAATAAAAAGCAGTCTATTACTAAGCCCAGCACGATTTAAGTAGAAGTGCTCAAGAAGTTACAAGAAACAAGAAGCTTCTTGTAACCTGATGTTTTCCTCACAAGAGTGAAGTCTCTGGAGATACTACAACCACAGAAAACAAATGTCTGTCACAGAAACAAACCATTGAATAGTGTATGCCACCTGAATTTATAATACGTGGTCTAACAACTCCCCTAACTGCTCGTTACAAAAATAACACAGCCACACAGTTACAGTTTATGGATCCTTTTGGGGAAAGTGTACATAGAGTGCTTTCTAGTGTCTCAGATGGCCTCAGGACATGCTGACCTTTCTGGACCGTTCCTTGAACGATTCCTGCAAATGGTCTAAAGCTTTACAATTGTAGGATCATATCCATCATTAGTGGACTTGCATGACATGGTTTGACTAACCTTTTACTGGTAACCTCTCTTTGTTTGCTAAAGTAGTTCCTGGCTCTGGGGTCAATTCATACATTGATGATTTGTAACAGCTTGACCTTTATGGAAGGATACAGGACAATGTGTTTTTTGGGCGACCAGTGAGGATATTATTGCATTAATTATGCACTTTGGATGATAGATAAAGATATTTTCTCAAAGTTTTTGAAATGGTGCTTACTGAAAAGATCAAGGCTGTTGAGGTTGGGCTTGCCAGAAGAAGTTGGAGAAGTACTCATTTAAGCACTTTTTGAACAGAAGAGGAGGCTTGCTTTTTAAAGGCTAAATGGTTTTAGTTTAGTTTTTTATTAAGTTTAACTTGAACAAGCTGTCATTATGTTGCCCTGCCCAGTGCTTTGGCAAGGCTGAATTATCTACTATTGGATAGATTACCATGTAGTGGATTGTACTGACATTCACGGTTGATAACCCCCTGATTTCTATCTGATTGACATCTTGGGTTCAGAATAAAATTCTTTTCACAACTACAAGATACCATTAAAGTTTAGTAGTAGATAAATTGATCCACATTGGTGATCCCCTCACTCATTCACATAGTGCACAATCAGATCAAATTTTCCACATCCCTGCGAATCTGGTGTCATTCCCATGACCTTCAGCTGTAATAATGCACAAATGTTTGATTTCAACCTGCTAAACTAAGCCAGTGAACATGGTAAGCATTATACTGGATACAGATCACTGTCACTGCGAGGACATTTGCATGCCGACATTTGCATTTAGCTCAAAGTCCAGCTGCGCTTAAGTGCAACCTCACAGACTCTCCGTCTTGTCTAAACATCATTATTTTGGGAGGTGTTATTATAGAAGATAATTTGATGCAATTACCGCACATGCTGAAAATTGAAATTGTTTAGTACCAGGCCACATAATAACACTCAGAACTGCTTGGACTGATACTCACTCATATTGGCCAGTCTATTAGTTTCACTCTGTTTACAGAAAATTTGGTATCGGCAGAGCTTAAGGCTGTTTTTAATTAAAGGAGCAGAAAAATGGTGGTGCCAGGTCATGTCAGTCAATAATACTAGCATTAAAAAGTCTCTAAATAGTTTACTGATTCTACATTACACTTTTTTGTAATGTACCTTTTCCTGTTATGTTCACAACATCACAGTTTAACATCTACTTCAGGCTTCAAGTAGAAGAATTTGAATGGTGTTCTTGTGAATGCTGCAATGGACACACCTATGTAATCTCATGCATTATTGACAATATTTCCCTCCAGCTGAGATTTGAACCAGCAGCTACAGAGTTATCTTACACATACTCCAAACACTAAGTATGCGATCCGCTTCCATTTCACCTCTCGTGTCATTTTTTTTTTTTTCCCCACAGTAACTCGGGACCACAGGGAACCGTGCGTTTGTTTGAAAAGCCACAAACCATATTGGCTTGTTTGTGCAGGTCTTTTATTTTCTCGCCACTTGACTAAGCAGCAGATGGAAAGCGGCATCAACAGCATCCCTCGCTAGCAGTCCTTCATTGACCTCAACCCAGGACACTGTGCCTGCCAAATAAGTAATGCGGGGGAAGACGTGGGGGATCAATAGTGACATGGAAAATATAGATTCATTTCTGTCAAATAGATTAGTCACTCATGTCTGCCTCTTGGTGCTTTCCACCTGCTATGGTCATTGTATAATTGATGAGTGTACAGTCATTGCATTCAGAACAGGCTTACTGAGGAGACTGGACTAAAAGACCTTCAGGCACATACATGATGTACTGTATCATCCAGCTGTTTTCATTCTCAGGGTGTATTTATACAGTAATACACAGCAAGAGGAGCACTGTTTTTTCTTTCTTTTAAAAAAAAAATGTTTTATTAAATATCACTGTTGCCTACAAAGCTCAAGCTCAGTTTTATTATTGATTTGTTTTTGTACCAACAGAACTATGTCTCTAACAAAGAAAGCTGCCATCTAATGACTCTGATTAGTTTACCTTATCCTTGAAAGTTCTGGATTCAAATCCAAAAAAGCATTGAGTTTTTATATTATTGCTTTTGTTTATACATTTAAGAAATGTGTTTATTTTCTGTTGAATATGGGAAGGAGAGCATGATTAGACTATATTTATGCAGTGCTTTGAGTTAAATGCTAATATTCTGATGTTTAATAGATATGTTTACCATGATCACCATCTTAGTTTAGCATGATAGCGTGCTAACACTTGCACGGGAGCAACACGAAATACAGCCGAGGCTGATGGAGTTGTCATCAGTTTTGCAGAGGCTGGACATACTGTACTTTGGCAATCACTTTTCCTCCAATGCTGTCATCAGGTCAAAGTTAACTTTAGGGGAAATAATTGTGTTGTGAACTCTGGTAGGACCCAAACACAGGACCCAGAGAGTGAATAGTTGAAGAGTAAAGAGGCTTTATCGTAAAAGGAATCTGGATGAAGGACAGATGGCAGGGGAAAGTGATCCGGTAGCAGCAGAGTGAATAATGGCTGAGAAGCTGGCATGGACAGAGGGAATAAGGGGAAGTGTGGCTGGCAGGTTTAACTTGGAATCTAGGAAGAGGTTGGCAGACTGGTGAGTTGACAAACAGGAGGCAGGCAGGCAGAAGGTGATCTAAGAAACAAGAGAAGCAGATCAGTAACATGAAACACGAAGATACCAGGGGTTGAAACAACAATCTGGCGAGTCGCGCCGGGTTAGATGTACTTGCAGCTTAATGATGTGATGAAAGGCAGGTGAGAGCGGGAGGGACGAGGATGAAGGGTGGCTGGAGTACTATCACATGCTGTATGAATGTACTAAATTTCCTAGCAATCCTATTCAATAGTTGTACAAGATATTTGATTTAAAAACAAAAATGTCAACCTCATGATGGCACTAAAGGAAAATTCAGGACACAAGTCATTAAGATTCATTTTCTGGGGACTGAATATCTTTACAAAATCTCAAAGCAATGCATCAAATAATTGTCTATATATTTCACTCAGATCAGGTGGTAGACTGACAGGGCCACTAGTATGGCTATTATACTAAAATGCTTCTTGATACTGAACCTTAAACAAACCAATATTGAAACTAATATTGAAAATGGTTCCAAACTATACAAAGTTCTGTTTTAGACCTTCAAAGTGTGTTTGTAGTAATTTCACTATACTCCTGAGTGTCTACTTGTCCAAACCTGTAACTGCTGAGGTCAGTAATCCGTCACAGTTCATGTAATGTCTGTGTTATGTAATGCAACGCAGTTTAGACTTGTCAAATTACTGCATGAACAGAACAGAACAATAACGAGAACTGCAGACGTTGATGTTCACTGTGAGGGAGGCTGAATAACTTTTGGAACTGGATACCTTGTCATTGCCCCCACCCTCCCTCTCTGCTTCCCATGTGCAGGCGTACTGGTGAGGCTGCCCAGAGCAGGAGAAGCAGGAAGGAACTGCGTTTTCGGCGAGAGGATCAGAGACTGGGGGGAGAGAGAGAGAGAGAGAGAGAGAGGGGGAGAGAGAGACTGGCTGAACATCCCACAGGATGAAGAAAAGCAGTAGTGCACAGGGAGTTACACCAGGCGATGTAAGTATTGATTTTTCCAACCCTCCATCTGTGCAACCATGAATCCTTCCGTGCATTCATTACACAGCCACTCGTGATTTCGTTTTATGCCAGATTCACCATCTCGTCTTAAAACTTTACAGCTTAATTCTGCAGTTTGCACAGCTACTGTAAATTTTGTAACGTTTGCATCCCGAAACAACAGTATAGTGAGATCTAGTGGGAACACACCGAGGCAGCAAGGTGCAGTATGTCTGTATGGTGGTCGGTGACTCATAAACAGATGACTGTACTGTACACAACAGACCGTTATCCGGCAGGACACGCTGCAGAGAGCGAGATGGTGTGTGCGTGTTGAGAGAGACGGGGGGTGAAGGACACTGTGTGTGTGTGTGTGTGTGTATGTGTGAGAGAGAGAGAGTTGGGAAGATGATGAAGACTAAGATTTGAGGAGTGATGCAGAGTTAAGAAGGGGGAGGAGAGCGGGAAGAGGAGGAGAGGTGTTAAAAGACAGTTCACACCAGGAGACATTTAGGGCTTCTACTGAAGGGAAAACATAGATGAGAGGAGGAAGGACAGATCTGACAGAGAGGCCCATCTGTTTGTCCTCCACGCCACCGGTGTTTATGACTGGACAGGCATGCCAGATCATTTACTTTGACATTGTCCAACAGGAGCTCAGAGGCCAAGCTAAATCCTGGATGATGAAAGTTTTCCTGCTGTGACTGGCCTCTGTTACTCTCTAACCCCCCCCGAGAATTCATAACTGGCTACTCACTGAAATTGTATGGTAATGCAAAAATGCAGTAAATATTGTGTTAATGTCTCACTATGTATTGATGAAACAATTTAGTCCCGAATAATGGCCACTAATGTCACAGATGATTGATGGTGATTTAGCGCTGTCAGCGACGTCAGCAGTGATTTTTTTTTTTTTTATAATGGCAGACACATTTTTCAAAAGGTTGGAAGCTAAAATGTTTAAGAACCTTCAATAAATGTGCACCTGAAACACTGAAACACTCTGCCGTCAAGAATATTTGTGCAGACGTCTTTAATGTTTAATGGTTTTTGTATTCCAGTGTAGCGTAATAGATTTTAAAAAACTACCTTTTAAAAGCTTTCATGCAGCTCAATAGTTCCTGTATTAAGATATATGTGAAGCACTTTGATAGCACCAGGGGAAAAACAGTTCCTGTTTACGTGCCAGTTTTTTTAAAACTTTGATTTATTGACAACAGTATAATATATTTCAATAAAAAGTACAACACATCAGACAATTATTTCTATTCTTGCACATTTATTATTGTGTTGTGGCTTAAGATATCCAGCAGTATATATACAGTAAGTTACCACAATTAGCAATTTGCCACCAATTATTCCAATTATTCATTCATTTAACTCATGCAGCATTCTGTCTAATGAGTATTTTTGGTACATAGAGTTTAGTAAAAGATCTGAGTACTTGTTCCACCACTGGATTCATCTTTTAGAAAGCACACACAGAGGAACTCATAAAAGACCACAGTTGTGACACAGTTCCAGATGCTATTGAACATGATATTAATCAAGTAGTAATTCAATTATATGTATGTATTTTAAAGTAAAGGAAAGTTAAACAAGGTTCTATGAAGGCCTTTGTTTTACCTTTCAATAAGACTGTAGTTTATTAATAATTAAAGCAGTCTCGGATTTTCTTTGGCTCCCAGATTCAATTAATGCTCTACATCAAGCCATGCTGTTAGAGTGTCACTCCTTAAGCTATCTCATTTATATCACCTTCCTCCGAAAGGCTTTTTGGAAGTATCCCAGGGAACACTGGAGTTGTTTAGGCTCTACGGCCAAGAAAGGCCTTTCATCTTCATCGAGAAAACACCCACTCCACCTCTGCTTGACACTGGAGCTACACTACCTCCGTTTCAGACTCATTGTTTTACCTTTCATCTGAGTTCCTGTTCTTTTATGACCATGTTCCGGCTCAAATGATAAATCTTGGTTTCTAAATTTACTGTTGTTTATAAATTCTAAAATTATCAACATTTTTATCCCACTCCTGGCTTATATACAGGCATACAGTCCAAGTAAATGAGCAGTACTTCCTCTTCCAAATGTCATTTGGACCGCGGACGCAGGATCAATGCGGAACTAGAATTACATGTCCAGATGTCAGGGATGCAGTCAATACACAATTGATGAATAATTTGGCAGTGAAACATCGATGGCACTCTGACATATAGACAAGAGACTATTTAGATCTCTGCTTATAATGTTTGCTCTGGGACCGTTTCCATTTACACAATCGCTCTTGGCAAACGGAGTCATCAGAACAGATTTATGTTTTGCCAGATTTAATTTTCACCCCTTTTGACTGGGACAGGAAGATTGTGTCTTTTTCAAGAGACGGACACAATAAATCAGACAAATTGCATTTCCTAGAAGACGCAGAGGAGTCAGCAGAGCTGTATTTACTGACATTCGGAAAGGAAGGCAGACCAGTGTCTCCGTCTGTGGTTTCTCTCTGGCTCCTACGCATTCCCCTCTCTCATTCAGAAACTTTTCCTTCCCTGGTGTCATCTCTCCATTTTGCAGTTTACTCTTTCATTCATCTTTGGCACATCCCTGCCACGTCACTGTTTGTTAATTTCACCGAAAAGTGGGGTGACTGACTGTGGCTTCCCTTTATTTCTTGTTTCTTAATTGCTGTTTGCTCTCCACATCATCATAATCATCATGTGACACCACTTTATCTCCCTCCACTCACCCACTCATTAATGTGAATTGTATCCCCTTTCGCTCTGCCTTTTAATCAGTCATTCTCTACATTGCAGTGTGGATCTCACCGTGTCTCTGCTGAAACGTTGTACTGCAGTGAAGCAGGCGTTTAATGGGAGTGATAGAACATACACACAGTTTTTTGGACGCATCGCCTCAAAAGATAGATGTGTATATGTTTATACAGTGGTCCTTTTTGACTTGTTAGCAAGCTTAGGTGAATGCTAACCCTTTTGATGTAAAAATTAAAGATTAATAATAGGATGCTAGTCTACTATGGTACTAAATTGGACACCTCTTGGTTTTGGTCTGTCAGTCAGACAAAATAAAACCTTTAAATAACCGTGGGCTTCAGGAAATGCTGATGAATTGATTTTTTTTTTCTATTTTCAGATTCATTGATAACTCAATAAGGTGAGAAATTTATCAGTTGGTTAATTTATAATTATAGCAGTTATTAGCATTAGTATCTACAGTAGTAGGGAATAATATATCGGCCAGTAGTATCTTGCAGATATAACAGTATCAGTGTACAGTGTGTGTTTGAGATCATTTAGAAACACTATCATCATTGCATAGGTTGTCCACTAGAGAGTACTGATGAGTTGAATTTTCAGCTGTAAAGTGTCCACGTGCTCACAATTCAATAAGAATTAAATTGAATTTAAGATTGTTGCTTATGTTAATTTTCTCCGGTAACAAGTCTACACACGATCGAAGACTAGTTCTCTCCTTATTGACAGTATCCGTAACAGTGAGGTCACTTTCTCCTTCTCACACTCTCTTCTTTTTATTTTCTGTGTGGCACAGGAGACTAGACAAATGTTTGCTCGCTTGCCAAAGCCATGTTCCAGGAATTCCTCGATCCTCCTCTTTCCCGTTAGAAGGGCAACAACACCTTGCCTCTCTATCTCCCTTGTTCATTTGAAGCTCGGGCGCTTCATTTGCACTTGCATGCGATGAACATAAAGTGGAGGGTGATGTATGCAGAATGAGCTCTGGCAGCCTGCCTCGATGCTACGGCTTGTTTACAGTCAGTCATTCTCAAGCCGAGACATTAAACGCAGAATTTATATTCAGCACAGCCTAATAAAAATGTCAGCTGGCAGGTCAGGTGTCGGGGGGCCTTTAAATGGACTTTGATCAAACAGTTAATTTTTCTGTGTAGAGAAGAGCATGAGAACATATGAAGCCAATATACTGTACATCACATTTGGACTTCTTTGAGTTGCTGTAGAACCGTCATGTTTATGGGAACTCAGTCAGTCAATTAAATCTTATGTTTTATTAAAAGCCTGACTATTATTACATTATTATACATTCTTTTTATTAATTTTCTGTTCGCGGTTTTAACTTTTGCCCCGTACTCTATTGAGGATATTCTTTTTTGGAAAACTGAATTTTTTATTTCTATTTCATCTCGTTGTTTTTTTTAGTGCTTCTGTACACCGTAACATTTAATTCACATTTTATATTTCAAGAATTTCTCCCTGCATTTTATTCATGTTTATTCCTCTCAAAGTTTATCTAAGTCTTGTCTTTTTTTCTTTGTCCTCAGGAGAATAAGGAGCCTCCTGTTGGATCGTTTCCCACAGGCAGCACCCTCGGGGTAGAGATGTGCAAAGTACACAGGCGGTTTTCTGGCAACCTGCAGCTGCCTCCGTTGTCATGGCGACAAGCGGAAAAGGAGAGGGACAGGGGCAGGTCGCTAACGCCCGAGGAAGATCCAGTGACCCGGACCAGACCCACGAGTCTGCCCATCGTCTCTCTGCCCCGCATCGACATCACACAGGCTGACCCTGACAGGTAAGACCCGTACAGCAAAAGTGATGTTTATGTGCTGTTATTTTGCTCTCACGTTTTTGTGAACTGGGTGTCGCTTTTATTTGGTTTTAGTTGGACGTTTTGTGTTTAAGTAGGAGCAAGCTGTGTGTTGGGAACAGTTGGAGTCTGATGTTTCCTTTCATGTCACCGTTAGATTTCCAAATTAGCAGCAAAAATTAGGCAGTGACATTTATATTTTTACATCGGTGTGTGTGTGTGTGTGTGTGTGTGTTTTCAGCACCTTGTTTTCTTAGTTTCGGTTGATTCTTAGAGTAATAGCTGTAATCCTCTGCCCCCTGATAAAGAACACGCATCAGATGGTACAAAATAATTTGACTGTCATTTAGTTTAATACACTGTTGCCGTGTGTACCTGAAGCAGAGCACAGTGGGCTGCTGTTCCACGGTAACGTAGGGAATATGGAGTTTATATGACATCTACCACTTTAAATGAATGGATGGCAATTTGTCACATGTACCCTTTTCTTTGAAGCACTATGACTCACCCCGCAAAACTACCGATGATCATTGGCTCTCGCGTCAGTTCCTTTCATCTCTGTAGCACTCTGCCCTACTGCGTTTTTAAGAGCACGGCTTGCATTTATCTGGATTAAAGTTCAGAAGTTGGAAAACTTCTGCTCTGTGGACACAACACAACAGCTGTCATTGATTAGCCAATCAGCGTTTGATGTCTTGGATTTTGATTTGCATCATAAATATTGCAGGGGAGTATATGTGTGAAAGTTTTGCTAGCGCAGTCGCATGGATTCGATTTGTCTTTCTGGGGCCTGGGTAGAATACAACTCCTCCTCCTTTATTAACATAAAACAGTGGTCTGATAGTTTTCCAGCGTGGTTCCATCTCTTTCTTGGGAAAGCCTCACCTTGTAAAGGCCAAGAAAGTGCCATTCTTCTTGCGTTGGACTTGGTTGTAAAGCACTAATGGAAGAGAACAGGGAGCTCAGGCCGGACCAGGTGCAGTCCTGCAGTGCTGCTGCTATTAATCCTGGCCAGAAACTCTCACCCAGATGCTTTCGCAAGCAGGTGGTGAACAAGCATCTCCGTCGATACAGGCGCTTCACTGTAGCGAACACGTGGTAAGAATTTGTTCAGTGTTTGTTTGAGGAAAGAAACTGAGCGAGCTGTTGCTTCACACTATTTGTCTTTAGTCATCAACTCTTTATTTATTGTGTTCTTAAAGAGTTACATTGGTTACTTGGACTATTTATTAACTCATGCAGACCTGTAACAAACCTGTAAACCCAAAATAACAGGGGGCTACAGCACAGCACTATCTGGCCTTATTTCCAGTTGCCATGTCCCTGCGACAGGGGTGAGTTAAAGTCCTGTGATTTATCAAAGTATGTAAAAACACTGGAGACGGACACTACCATTAAAGTATGAGGAGTCTGCTGTTGATAGTTTCTGCAGTTTCCATCATGTCTTATGTTAAGTCCAGTCAAGTTTATTTATAGAGCTAAAAATCCCCCCCTTTTTTTTTTTTACAATGAATCTGTGCTCCGACTTAGGATGCACAGTTTGGATAAAAGACTCAAATAGACAGAAGGATAGAAGAAACTGTAAGAAACCCTGAGAAAGGGATCTTCTTTTTTTTCCAGGATGAGCATGTATACAATCGATAATGTAGACAGAGACACAGAAGTAAAACACTTACAACTGTTTGGAATTTTGAGTTTCTTAAATAAATCTTCTCTGTGTTGCATTGTAGGCACATGTTGTCAGAGGGCTACTTTTATTTTTGAATATTTTTATTTTTGAAAAGCACAAGCACAACGAGCAGAGCAGAGGGTCAAGTGTTCTCCTCTGGGATGTGCTGTGCTTCGGAGAAATGTCTTCCTTCACCCCTGCCATGAATAAATCCTCATCATCAGTGCTCACGATTATTTATGAGGAGCAGTTCTAGCTTCATTCCCTGGATCCGGTGTGTGAAGTCAGTGTCGATGTTTTTAAAAATATGTATTTATATAGCAGTTGAAAGAAGCCAGTGTCTTTTTTTTGTTTTGTTTTTTTTCTTCTCCATTTCCACTCGGATGATAATGGGGAGACTCTGGTTCTTCTCAGTCGTCCAGTGTCACGCTGTCGGGGTCGTTTCTAGACTATTCAGACCTCCTGATGCTAAATGAACTCCACTGATGCAGGTTTGCGATATATAAACAATGACACTGTGTTATATTTATAATACACTATCTCCTGCCAGAACTAAAACATTCATGCTATTTTAGGTTATATCATTTTTTTTTTTTAAAGATGGCTGTCTTTCTTCTGAGACTGGTAAATGTCTTAATTCAGGTTGAACAGGGCTTTGTCAGACGCTTACAGACAGGCAGGATGATTATATCAGACGACATCTTGTCCCACACACCTCTACCCTACTACCAGTCCCTGCCTTTAAAAAAAAAAAAAAAAATTATATATATATATATATATATATATATATATATATATATAATTTTTTAAAATAATTTTATAATATAATTTTAGCAGCAGTAGTCAGGTTGTCGCCTGAAATTGTTTACTGTTGCAGTGATTGTGATTTTAAGTAGATGTGACATGAAAGCCACAAGCGTGTTTTCCCCTGGTGGATATCTTAATACTCTACATGTTCGTGAGAGTTTCTGGCAAATAACAGAAAGTCTGGATTTTCCACTCCAACACCTCCTCGTTCACTGTCAACTCCTTCTTTATAACACATCATAGATGGCCGAGTGAAGGGCGGGGCCGAATGATGAGAGCACTGACTAATCTGTCGTGGTTTAATATTGAGGGGGGAAAAGAACAGGCGGTCAGATAAACAGAGCGACTGTGAGCGCTCCAGCCCAGATCTGCCTGTTAGTGTCTGCCAAGCCTACGTTACTCCAGCACATGGCCTGTTCCTGCACAGAAAGGGGTTTTGCCAGTGTGTCTGGGCGCATATGTGTGGAGGTATGAGTGAGCAGCCACAGTATCGGTGCTTTTTGCTGCCTGATGAGGAGGCAGGAGGTGGAAGGGAGAGAAGAATGCCGCGGAGGTCCCCCAGGTGCAGAGCTGGGCACTTTGACTTCAGCGAGGAAGTGGTCAGTAGAGCACATCTCTCGGCTCCCAGGTGATTCTTCAGCGCTTGTGTTTGAAATATTTCAAGTATTTTAAGTAATTTAGCTAAGTTGTTCTTCTAGACCTCTCTCTTTCTTTCCTCAGTTTTTCTGTCCACGTTTTAGAATGATTGTATCAATGGTTGTCTGCAACATGAAATTCAAACCTGTTACCAAAAAAGGAAAAAAAATTCAGCTTTGTCAGGATTCAGTTTGTCAGATCGTTGCTGTGAGCTTTACAGTATATCAGGATCTACAGAAAATCCTTAACATACTGTATCTTCCTTCCTGGGTCAGATTAAGAGATTATAGATTGCTGTATGTAAAGCGTGCGGTCAAGGTCGTGAAGTTGGGATTTGGATGACGCAAAGCGCGACGTTGATGCTGTTGACATGACATCGTTCTACTTGTGTGTAAGCAGTGTGCACATTTCATATGAATCTGCCTTCCTCCGGCAGAGGTGTGAGTTTGAGACTGTCTCAGTGGAATATGTGCCCAGTTAATCCCACACGATGCAGAAATGAAGGTGGCAGGGGATAAATCTAGGCTGAAGTGACCTTTGTGACTGACCAGTCCATTACAACATAGATTTTAGAGGAACTCGCCAAGTGTGTTTGTGAAAGCTGTGGAAAATGTCTGTGGACACTTTCCTCCTACAATCAGACAAAAAAAAATAAATATTGGTTTAATTTTACTTTTTTTTTATTGCCCTGTGTCCAAGCTAAAGGATTTTCTGAGAGTTTTATTCATGATTTGTGGCATCTGTTGTTCCGGGGCCTTGACACTCTGACCTTTCACCTCTAAACTCCAGTCCATCTGACCTGATCATCTGGTTACACAATAGCTTGTCGTCTTCTCCTGCACCCACTCCACGGTAATAAACAGATGATATCCGTCTGTGCATCTGTGTTGGTTTCACTGTAGCATCAACAAACATGCTGGGTAGATGGACTGTAGAGTCTGCATGGGCTGCTTGTTTGTTTGCTTTTGCTCTGAGTTTTTCTAGATTAATTCAATACTGTTTGGACTTCCTCTCACCCTCTGTTGTTGTTTGTGTGTGTTTATGTTTTTATTAATTGCATATCTTTGTACTGGACTGTACATGTATTTTTTTTTTTATATATAAAAGACCAGGGACAAGCATTAGAAATTAGCCCCGGCTTTAAATTATAGGATTATACATTGCATTAGACTGGACATGTTTTCAATTGTATTCTTATTGGATTTATTTGTCCGGGACGATGTACAGAACCATTCATCTCATTCTCAGAGGTTCATTCTAAATTTCTAAATGTATTGTTCTTACAATGTGTACACACTGTGTGTTTTAAAGACAGTGAGCTGTTTCTGAGTCTATCAGTCACTATAAAAACTAAACGAGGCAAAGTGTGATGAACACTAGAATAATCCCGACATAAACACCAAAAGGAGCTGATGGCTCTTTGCTACTGGGGCTGTCATGGATCCTGAGACACAGGCCAGAGCAGCAGTTTACAGTAAAACAAGCCCTCCTCTCACTGACCAGCAAAGCATACTTATTTAATGAGCACAATACTTTGGTTTTTAGGCCATGGATGGATGGATGGATGGATGGGTGAGTAATTATTTTAGGGTTTATGCAACCATCTCTTTGCTGGATGGAATATGTCAGCACAAACAAGTACTTAGTGGCAGCTTATGAAAGTACTTAGAACATGACAACAGTCATTTATTTATAGACTTCCTGACTTTAGGGATGTCAAAGACCTTTTTTGTTGGCATTCATTTGTTAAGTGACCCCTAAATACCCAAAGAGGATTTCTTTTCAGCTGTTTTCTAGTTGAACTGTTCTCTCTCTTCTCTCAGCTTTGAAGTGGAGAACGGTCCGTCGCTATGCTGCAGTCCTTCGGATCTGCAGGCATCCCCGGGTTCAGGTCTGGTGCTACATCCCAACCTGGCGGGTCATGGCCAGCGCCGGGAGTCCTTCCTGTACCGCTCCGACAGCGATTACGACCTGTCGCCGAAGTCCTTGTCTCGAAACTCTTCCATTGTTGGGGAACTGTGAGTTGAAACAGTCAATGAGGGAGACTGCTGTTGTAACAAATTCACTTTAACAGTTTCATAAATCTGTCTGTGCTCAAAAGTTTTCACATCCCATTTCAGGCATGGAGAGGACTTGATTGTGACTCCATTTGCGCAGGTAAGAGCTGATTACTAATTAAGATTATTCAGTCAATTGAATCATATTCTTTTACAAAGAACATCAACGTCTTAATGATGTTTTGCCTAATGGCATTTTGTGACTAACTTTGACACTCGCTTGTGAGTAACAGCCCTGCCACCTGGTGGCCTTTATTAGGCACTGCACTAATAAAGACTCATTATCCCCAACTTGAATTGTAGTTGAATGTCTCCTGTCTAATTCTGCTCTCCTTTGGCTGCAGTACGCTCCAAAAAATAATATATCATGTGATGAATGTCTAAAACGTGAACGATGGTAATACCTGCAATGCTGTGCTCAAGGTGCACTCTTTTCAGATTGCAGCCTGAAGCTGTAACTAACGTTTCCTGCTTCGTGACAGCATATTTAAGAGGAAACGCCGGCTGACGTGCTGAATTGAGTCTAATGGACATCAGTAATTCCTCAAGGTTGTTTGCGTTGATGTCGGTGGGAGCAACAAGCACCATTTGGCATTGAGAGGCAGCTGCAAAGATTGCGTTGAATTCACTGCTAATTAACGATTGTAAACGACGCAGACGCAACCATTAGTCCGTCAGCCTGCATAATCAGCTGCTTTTCCACACAAGCCTTTCAAAAAAAATGCCTAATAAATTACAATTGCAGAAAAGCTTTGGAGCAGCTGTCACATTATCATAGTAACTACGAATATTATGTAAATGAAACTGTCACAGTACCAAGGTTATCTCAAGCAATCCTTTCAAACTTTATATTTCCAAATGGATTTTACTTTTTCATGCACATATTTGTCACAGTTCTCTTTCTCATCCGTCTCTCTTTGTTTTTCCAAGGTTCTGGCAAGCCTTCGCACTGTCAGGAACAATTTCACCACCTTGACAAATGTGCAGTGTGCATCTTACAAGTGAGTCCTCTCATACTTTTATTCTATCATCTGCTTGTGATTATATGCTGGAGAATGTCTTTAAGAAGTCTTTGTAGGGATAGCGTGGGTTTGTTGCAGGAACGCTACATGGTGGGTCTAAGCCTGCAGAAATATGTTTAAATGCTACAATACAAGATGCCAGCTTGCCTCGCTTGGGGGCGCCAGTGCACCAGAAACCTTTCTAATGCGACTATCTCGTGAAGGAGCCACTCGCATCATACCAAATATAAGACAGTGTTGTGCTTTTAATGCCAAAGCTGGTTTGCTGACGCAGCGTTGACATTCTAAATAAGACACGGTCGCCTTTTGTTTTGTTTTATTTTGCTGGGATTACCTCATCTCATTGTGCACGAAAGCTCCCTCTGATCACTGAAATGGGTCAGTTGCTGCAGTTGCATCACGTTTGCCAGAGGTGGACACAGAGTCAATACTACCACAGCAAGAGAGAGAGAGAGAGAGATCACTGTGAGCCAAAAGTGAAGCAGACACGACGGTGTCACATGTTAGAAAATCTGACCTCTGAGCAGTTCAGAGAACTGAGAGAGCACCTGTTTCATGTTTGTGCTGTGGCAACACCGAATGCTGCAGAAACCAGTCACACTGTGGAAAAAAAAAATAATGCAACCACATCAGGGCTAATGTTTTTAATACTTACTGACTTGTTTCTCTGTGGTTGCAGAAAGTCTCCTGCTGCGAATCAGCCTACTGTCACCAAAGTCTGTCTGTCAGGTGAGTCCTCTCATGAGTTTAATCAGATCATGAGAATGAATGATTTTTTTTTTGGGAAATGTGGCAAACATGCGTGTGATACAATGCACTCCTGTTTGTCTGTTTGTGAAGGTCAGTGCTCTGCCAGAGATCTGAAAAGAATGAAAGATAATGATCCAAAAATGGACCCAGAAGTTTGTGTTATTCCTGTACGTGCAGTTTCATACATAAGAGCCCGAGATAGAAATTTCTACCTGCATGTGACAAGAATCTGCACAGTTGTCAACAACATTTGAAGGGAGTTTTAATAAACAATGAATGGTGGCGGCATACAGTGGTGTATGCGACTGCAGTACCTCCGAGTAGACTGTGTGAAACAACACACAATCAGAGTAAATGTTTCATATTCAGTGCTCTGCATGCAAAAATGAATTAGTGTAGATAACTTTGGTAGAACTGTAAGTCCTTGTGAAAATTTCCATGTCAAAACAGTAATAGATGTTTACACTGCCACGCCAAACTGCATTATCTTTGAGCATTTTTGCACGTGCAAATAGAAACCGCAATCTTTTCGGCGAAGGTTGCAGGAAGCTATGACCTGATAGCAAGAGAAAAAATCCTGTGCACTGACGTTATGCCTGGACACAAGAAAAGAAGGAGGGTGAGAACCGCAGCAAGATATTTAATGGTTCAGCTTGTGAGCAGGTAGATGAGAACGAGCAAAAGGATGAGTGAAAGAAGGGGAGGAGGGAGGTGGCGATATTAGTTCCTGCTGCACTGGTTCTTCAAGCCTGATTGACGTCAGCACAGCCTGCACACGGGTGCTCTTCCACTTCCTATCAGCACAGATGGGCTGCTGGGAGCGTCCCGCAGCAGGAAAAAATAACAAGACAACTGTGAGGCTCTTATTGTCCTTCCTCCTCCACACTTCTCACAAGCCTTGACCTTCTCAGCGTAATCTCTGACGAGTGAAACCATCTCGTTATTGGCTTCAAGATAGAATAAAAAAAAACAAACAAATGTGATTAACTGTGTGAACTGTTTGAAGCCTCTGAGACACAGTGCACATATGTTTCTAATACAGTATCTTTTTTACTCTAGACGGTCGAGTCTCCAAGTTTTCCCGAGTATGCAAAGAGCATACAGTGCACCTGCCACTAAATAATAGTAATTGTTCAAATTGTTCAAGTTCAGAAGGAGGCTGCAACAATTAACAATATCACAAAGAAAGATGCCCTCATATCCTCCCTCGTGCTGCTTTCAGGCTCGTTTTCATCGACTCTTTGCCCGGAAAAGGAGAACAGATTTTTCCTGTTTTGCATCTGTGTTTTTCAGTGAGGCAATATCCCCAGTTTTGGAAAAGATACAGTACCTGCGTCTTTCTGGGCATGAGCTCAGCATAGATTGCTGATTAGGGGCTCTATGAAACGTTGAATACCTCCCCCATAAAGGGATTTGAGATGGACACAGAGAAATAAACGGAAAGACATTAGAACCCAGGAGAGAGAGAGATTAATTCCTGTACGAAGATGGTGAGGTTAGGCACAGAGATAAAAGTGGGTTCAAGAAAGGAGTAAGAGATTTGCCAGATTGTTGCGGGGAACGAGATGGGAAAGAACAAAAACATAGCAAAGGTCAGCGAGAGACGTCAGCTTTTGAGCCTTTTTAATCGGATGCGATATGGGAGAAGCAGAAAAAAAAAAGGTCAGTTTCGATGAAATAAACAAAAGCAGGAACATGAGCAGTCACTGGGTGAAAGTGCACAAGAAGGAGAATGCTTGGGGGGGTATATTTAAAAAAAAAAAAAAAAAAAAATCAGCTCAGCTACAAATGCGTCACGCCAGGCTGTTTACGCGTTTAACCATCTTACTCCAGTAACGTGAGGGATTGTAGTTTTCCCTCATGTGAGTTTACAGTTCACGCTTCACAAACCATTTCGGCTCTATCACATGCAATCCCATGAGCCCCACAGCCAACAAAGGGCTCAGTCTTCCCTGACTGATTCAGATTATGGGCTTTGCTTGATATTACGCCTGATAAATGGTGCTTTTGAGGAGAGCGCTTGATCATGACGAGTACCACCGTCAAGGATTGCTGATTAATGTATGACGGTGGATATTGTCGCAGATGGTAGCGATGTCAGGGTCCACGGTTAGTCATTTGACCACGTAGGGGAAGTGAAACTCGTCATGTTCTTAGAATCAGGGGTTCCTTTGAGAAATTAATGTTTACACAATGCCCTCAGAAATGAATGTTTAAGGCGAAACGGCCCAACTGTGGCCAATTGGCCCAAGTAGGGTTGTCACTTAGTCCCAGTATTTTTTTTCACTTCCTCTTTTTTCACTTTTTTTTCACTATCCAGTCAAAACTAGCAGACATAGGATCACAGGATCAATTAGGATTGTATGTAAATTTAACATATATACTATAGTATATGTCTGAAACCTTGTTAACACAACTGGGCAAAGCAACAAACAAATAAATAGACATATTCACCAGTTAAATGGGAAGGTCTGTATCAATATAATATGTTACAGCAAGCAGCTGCTTAAGCTTATCTTAGCTTAGCATAAAGACTGGAAACATGAAAAGCAACTGTCCCGGCTCTGTTCACAGGTAACAAACTTCACAGCCGGCTGTCTAACACATCAGAACGTGTTTGTTTCACTGGAGATACCAGATACCAGCTCTGTCCAAACATAACAAAATACGCCTACCTGTATTTCTAGAGACTCTTGTTTGTTTAATAACACAAAATCCACAGGTGGAAACCACAAATTCATGTTTTTACACACAACAAAATGATTTTGTTACTTTGGATAGAGCCAGGCTGGTTGTTTCTCCCTGTTCCCAGTCTTTATGCTAAGCTAACATAAATGGCTGCTGCCTCTAGACTTTATTGAACAGAGTGTGGTGTTCATTCTCCGTTAAATACTCACTTATTCTTTTTTGCTGTCAGTTAAAGAAGTTTATTCCCCAAATGTTTTAATTATTTATTGTAGGAACTAGTACAGTAGAGCGCCGTCATAGTTGAAGGATGTACAATATTTGTTCTTGGGTAAATTATATTTTATTCAGTAAATCCTAGTTATTTACTATCATATTGGATTAGAATACCTTAGGGTAGCTGGAGTGCATCTCGATACAGCATTCTTCAGTATAATATTACATTGTGTTGCACCGGTTCTGCAGTGCAACACCCTTTCATCAAGTTTCATTTTTGGACTTCCAAAGAAAAAAAACATGCGCACCTTTTGAGGGAACTTCCCATGACAGTACCTTTTGGATCAAGCATTAAATCATCATACGCATGTTATGATGTTCATCATTTACTACAGATCAGTAGTCTTTGTAGTCTTTGCCATGACAAAATGCCAAATGACAAGCCTGTCTTTCCATTGTTGGTTGCACGCCGGTTCCCAAGAATTTCTTACAGACTTTATTGCAAAAAATGGACTCAGTATGAAACTGACTTAATCTTGAAACTGAACACGTGACTTTGTACGTAAACTGCACAGGGTGTGGGGCCGCACACAATATGCATTACTCATTCAACTTTTGTCTCTTTTTTTGTAAACATGTCCTGAAAAGAGAAGCTATGAAAGACTAATCTGAAACAGGTTACTCTGACAGAATTAAGAACATAATAGCAATAATAGCAAGTCTTAATCACCAGTAATCTGCCCTTTGATGGGAAATCATTAGGAGTAATCACTTGAAAAGTGTTGCAATCATGTGTGAAGGTGTGTGCAGTCAGAAGTGCCCTGTGAAATATAGAAGGACAAAGCAAAGCAGTCATATCTATAATCACTGGCTATTAAGCCATTTCTAATTATTTATTTATGTGTCTGCTTTCTGGAAACCTTATGGTATCGGTCTGATCATCATAGTGTGTCTGAATGACGTCCTGTGTTCTTTGTGTGTGAGTTAAAACACCCGAATAAACAGATGGACGGGTGGATGGACACACACACACACACACAGACAGACAGCTGACCACAAACTGACAGCCAGAACAAGTCTGACCTGTCATTTTCAGTCTGGGCAGTCCACTCCACTCCTGTCTGCAGCAGTTACTCTGCTCCGCAGCGGGAGTCCATGTCAGGTTTTCCAGGCCCACAGCCAGAGGAGAGGATCCGGAGGGCTGGAAGCGTGCAGCCTGGTTAAGTATTTGAATTATGTCATTGACGTCAGCACAGTCATAAACTTCGCTGCGGCCCATCCCTCAAGCTGGCCCGTGCCAACACAGCTCCATGGTGCATTGTGAAGGAGCTGTCAAACAGGCCCTGATGAGGTGTGTGTGTGTGTGTGTGTGTGTGTGTGTGTGTGTGTGTGTGTGTCTGTTTGTCTAACTGCTTAAGCCTTTTGTTTGATAGGTGAGGAGATTATATCTGTAGTTGTAAACTATAAAGAGACATAATCAGCAGTGAGGGTTGTTTTATTTATTTCTTTTATTTTAGAGAAGACAAAGGATGATGGTGTGGTTTCGGGGTTGGACATACTGTAAATGTTCACCACACCATAGGTTCCTCTAGAGATGACGTCACACCAGCGTTCTTATATTATTTCACATTCTGTCTCATGCAGTAGTCACTTGCGGGAGCTGAGGAAAATAACACATCTTGCATTAATGTCATTCATTGTTCTGACGATCAGGAAATGACATTTGTTTACGACTGTGAGATATTTTTCATCCTAATCTGATAAGATTACAAGAACTGCTGCCGCTAGATGTGGAGATATTAGGTGGGCTTCTGCGGTGGGGAAAAAAAAAGTAAACAGGATATACACGCGCAAATACACAACGCCGAGCAGCTGCATTCATACGAAACGTCACAACAAATGGATTTAAAACAATGAAGACAATTAGATGCAGTTTTAACTGTGTGTCTTTGTCCACACTGTATCCTGCGTCAGTTTTAAAAATGAATGAATATAAATGTGTCGACAGAGCACATTAATAGATCATTTTTTGTAACCTATACTACTGATAAAATTATAGAAAATGTCATGCAATAAAACTGAATAAAACTTTGAAATTACACATGAACAAAAATTCAGTGAGTCAAAATGAGGATGCAGATAAAGGTCAGTGAAATTAAGCACGATTGTGCAATACATATACACACACAGAGCCAGTAGTGACATTTGCCATAGGCAAGTCACTGATCAGGTTCAAGATATGTACAGCTTTAGTGTATTTTTCCAGCAGGTGTGTACTGACTTGACTATTAACCGCCTTGTGTTGCTTTCTGGTTGAACCAAGCACACGCTTCCCCCTCTGTCTCCTTTCTTATGTACAATCTTTTTTTTCTGTCTTCATGACTGGTGAATAAATTGACGTACATTAGAGGTGATACAGAGGTGATTCATCGCTCAGCCTCCGTCTCAGTCTCCCTCAGCCCCACGTGTAGTCTGCTGAAGTCAAACACAAGCAGCACTGGGTACGTGCACGTATTCAAAGTCAAATCATTTTCTCCTTCATGGTGTGTTGATGTCAGCCTGTGGAATGTGTGTGTTTACGTGCGTGCAGATACCTCAAGGCCGTTTACACTTTGACTGTGATGACTCAAGTGTTTTTCATTGACCCACTGTTGTAACTGGCCCCCTTTGTTTCCTGACAAGTCAAATAAGTATGAGTAAATAAAACTCAGTCATATTAGTCACTGTGTTAAAGTCAACCTCCCCATGAAAACTCAAATATTTAATTAAAAACCTCAACTCTGTGTCAAGCCTGTAAAACGGCTTACACAGACTCTCTTACTGTTAGCACTGGTGGAAAGTAATCAAGTACAGTTGTTCGAGTACTTTACTTTAGAACAGTTTTGAAGTAATTGAGTGTACCTGAGTACTTGGTAACTTAATATGTCTATTTTACTTTGCTTTAGTGGCCACCTATTATGTTTCAGGTTGTGATTTTATATACAAAACATGATAGATGATGTGTTTTATATATATTGTTGCAGGTTTAACTACTCAAGCAGGTGAAATCCAATCCAACCGCAATAATAGTAATTGAAATATAACATTTCTATAGTAGTTTAACACCATTCTGTACAGTGAGTACTTTTCATTTTGATACTTAAATACATTTTTCTTACTTGATTAATGTAAACGTTTTTGAACACAGGACTTTTCATTGTAATAAAATACATTTCATTTTGGTATTACTACTTTTTCTCAAGTAAGGACTCTGAACGTTTATTTTTCCACCACTGTAGCTTATCAGACGGTGTTATGATAGGTGAGTTAGTCCAGTCCTGGTCCTGCTACCAAGCTTGAGCCAGACAGTGAAGGAAACAGGTTTTTAGGGGCGGGGGGGTCGAGAGCACAGAGAGGGGCAGTGTGAGGTGGATGTGAGCAGAAGGTGTCTTGGGCGGGAATGGAGTTTGGGGAAGGGGAGAGGGGGGGCGGTTGGTTGAGCCCAGCCCTGGTCGTTGGTGGAGTTGATGGCTCTCACAGAGGCCGGTTTGTGGCCCTATAGGGGAGAGAGTTGGAGGGAGAAGGGGGAGAGAGGGGAGGCAGACGGGGTCTGTCTGCACACTGAGGTCTGTTGTCCTCTCAGCAGCCTCCAGCATATGGCCAAAGCATTAGGACTCACCAAAGAAAAAGAAAAAAAAGACTTCCACTGAAAAAACAGGCTGGAAAAGTACCTCTCAGTCTGTCTGGGAGCAGGTTTTTCAGACTCAAAGTGCGTCACGCCACCTTCGACTGGTGACACTGTGAAATGTCTGTCAGTGCGTTTAGCACACTGTATTTATGATCAACCACAGGTGATGATGGATTCCCCAGCTCACATCTACTCCTACTGTGTGCGTGCGTGCGCAGAACTTTGTTTTAATTACAACTTGGACTTGATTACAACGTGAGTCATGTTAGAGAAGCATGGCCTCAGGTCCAGCTGTTGTCATTTTTAGGAAACAACAGATGAATATGTTCTGCTTCAGCGATCTGGCTGTGGGCAAGTGGGCTGAAGCCAGACAGCGAAACCAGTAAACTTTTGTTCTACATCTGAGGGTTTTTACTGCCATCAAATTCAGGGCTGTGCATATGAATCATCCACCAGCTTCAAAATGACCTGAATCCCGGTCACACAGGCGGCGCGGATGAACCGAGCCTTTTGATGTCGATCCTAACTTCCCTGTTAAAATGTCTAATGTGTCTATATGCCTTCATTGAAGGGAGCGGGTGCAGGATGTGGTCGCACCTTCTTGGCAGCGTCTCCTGCCCCTATGGCTCAAAACGGCCGCACATTGGTGTATACACCGTTTCAACAGCTCACCGCCTTGTGCATGAGCTGCTTTGATTTCTGCTCTGTGTCACTAACTTTTACATGGCTCGGATGCCAGTGGTTCCTGTGAATAGTTTGGACCACGAAGCTTGGCGTCCAGCGGTATATTGTAGCCAAGGGTTCTTTCAATTCTCCAACCTGGAGCTGAAGTAAAGGAAAATTGGTCTGATCTGAGGAATGAGGCTAGTGCTAGCAGTCGCGCTCATGTAATCTGAGGAGCCAGTGGCCTGATTTTTTATTTATTTATTTATTTTTTTGAACAACCGCAGTCAGGCTTAAACAGTCGAAACTCGACTCTTCTTTTTGATTCCGAATAGTCACTGTCATCACGATGTGCTGATATCGTTCAATGGTGGGAGGGCTCCTCAGATGCACATGTATTGTCTGAGATTTCATTGAAGTTCTTTGTTAAACACCGGTGGCTCGGAGTCTGTGTGCCATCACTGTGCTTTGAAGTGCTTTGATCCACTACACTGACGTAAATTGGGGAGCAGCACGCTGGCTGTCCTGTTGTGCTAAGCATATGGGGCAAATTTCTTCCATGTGTGAAGCCCTATGAAGTCGAGATCTGTCTTTTCCATAGAAAAAAGAAGGTGGGGAGATCCAGATGCGTTCAGCTCTCACTCCCTCCAGGAAGAGATTTGTTGAATCAACTTTCTCTCTGGTATATCAGAGAATTTTGAATTTGTTTCCTCGTATTTTATCAGTTCGGTGCATTTCTCATAAACTGCTTCTTTCTTCTTCTTTTTTTTCCCCCTTGCGCGCCTACCACATCTGAGTCATAGCTGCCAACGACAGAGCTATTTCATCGAATGACAGCTACGATTGTCCTCAGCAGTCACTCCGCCATTCAGTAATTCCGCTCCATGTTTTGTGTGAGTTCAGCGCCAAAGAGGAAGTGCTTTGGTTTCTTTGGCACACAGTAAGACCCTGGCCTGGCCGTCCCCCAATTCAGGGAGTCAAAGTTTGCCTCTCGTGTTGCTTGTGCAAACACAGAGTTTGGTGTTTGATATAATTTTTTATTTTTTTCTCTCTCTCTCGCTCAGAGAGGTTCAGAGAGGAGAGAGCCAGAGTTTGTGAAGCATGGTGGTGTGGTGTGAGCTGCTGCTGCAGTTCAGCAGAGTACCTCCTTGAAGTGGTCCGCATGTTTCAGAAAGGAAGTCACCATGAGTGGAGGGGGTTGGAGTGCTTGTCTTTGCAGTAGTGACAAAGTGCACACACAAGTTCATGTCAGTTTTTCTCTCTTTCTCGTCTTACAGGTAATATATTTGCATTTGTTTGGGTTGAAAACATCATGAAGGGAAGATGAGTTTCTTTCCCCAGCAGCCCCTCCACAGCCAGTGGGTTTGTGTACCGTACCTGTATGTACACACCATTTGTATGTTTAAATTGTGGGGGGGGGCGGCGGGGGAGGTCACAGACGCATCAACAGCAGGAGGCAGCAGACTGCCTACTTTGCACGCCGCTCGCTCAGCAGAGTGGTACTGAGAGGGGGGGATAAGCGAACGAGAGAGAGCCCGAGAGGGGGCAGGGGAACCAGACGGAGTGGGAGGGGGTTTGAGGAGCGCACGAGAGCGAGGCAAAGAGGGGGTACGGATTGAAAGAGGCTATACAGAGAGAGAGAGAGTCTGCACGCGGTGACTCTGGCCTCAGTTTGTCTGTGAGTACGACTTCCCTGAACTTTCTGAGGTGGTGGTGGAGTGTAACAAGATGAAGGAGCTCTGTGTACATACCTCCCCCTCTTCCTCTGCTTCTCCCGGATGTCCCGTGGGCCAGTCCTCCGTCAGATCAAGCCACTCGGGGACTCTCGGACCTCCACGCATGGTGTCGGGGGGCTCCGCTATGGATCCTCTCGGGCCTGATTACGTGTCCATGTGTCTGTTGGCAGATGAGTCCTACCAGAAGCTGGCTATGGAGACCATGGAGGAGCTGGACTGGTGTCTGGACCAGTTGGAGACCATCCAGACCTACCGCTCAGTCAGCGACATGGCCTCCAATAAGGTAGGACAATTAAGCGTATATATTATTGTCTGTATATATGCAAACGGTTTGAAGTGTGACGTTGGTAGGAAGTTTGCATCCACATGTCCAATCATTTGACTTTAAAAGTGACTTCAAAGCCATCAAATGGCAGTTTAAAGACCATCCTTTGATGGGTTTTGTTTATGGAAATTCTGTTGTTGATGTTGAGTTTTGCTTAAACTGTCTGTTGTGGAAGATATATCCTCAAACAAAACTCTGCTGTCATATTTTGTGGCTGAAGATATTCATTTATTTGTGAATCTTATGACATCGTTGTTGACTTGTCCACCAATACTCTTCGAGTTTGGAGACTGTTTCTCCAGATTCCAAATTTTTTTAAAATATAAACTCTACTATGCAACTTAAACTCTAGCATATGTTCCCATGTGTCTTTCGACTGACGTGATGATCGCCATGAGACCTCCCGGAAACAAAGCACGCCGCCAGTATAAAGTGTCATGCCTCCCTCTCATTCAGATCAAAGATGATAATTTCACCAGTGCAACACCAGCTCGATTAGCTATTGTATTGTATTATAAAATTCTTGTTATCGCAGTATGTATCCTGTAAGACACTCTACACGATATGACTGCCCTTCCTGCGGTATGATGAGCGGACAGCTGTACAGTTGGTCTTTGTTGTGTGGTTGTAAATTTGTTCAGTGCGTGCAAAATGTAAATTGCCTTTTGCCACATTGACGCACTTGCAAAGTAACAGCCATTCTGTGGTAATGTATGAGCTGGCATAATCATTTTATGCATCTCTTGGTGTTTGTTCCTGTTAACTTTGAACAGCGTAGATGTGTTTGTATTCCAAGGAAAGGGTTCTTCTGCTTTCCTCGCCACATTCAAACTACCTGCAACATATGGTGTTTTGTAACTGGCCTGTGCTTCAGATGTGCACGCAGTGCGAGTGTTTAAACTGCGCACGATGCATTTATTATTCATCTAGTATCTTGTGGAGCGCGGCTCTGTGGTAATGTTGCGCTCAGTGAAGGTCACGTTTAACTGACAGACATCAGCTCACCCAGAGCAGAGTTTAAGATTAACAGAGGGCATGAAGTTAGAGGAAAGTTCATACTCGCTTTAAAGGTACACCTCACTGACAGGTACTTTGTGCTGCATCCTCTTTGCTCTCTGTGAAGCGCTCTGGCTTGAGCAGCGCAGTGAGCAAAAGCACAGCAAATGTGTGCTAAACATGTGCCAACAATATTGCATGTGATAATAAAAATGAACAGTTGGCACAAGACTGTTACCCTATTAATTTGACCAATTAGCATGTTGAGAAACTCAAAGTGGCAACATAAATGTCAGCATGCAGACGTTTCTCGGATGTACCTTTTCTTGGAGCTAAACTTCATTCTGCCTATTAATGGAATGAAATATAAATCATGTGAACTTAGCCACTATTAAAAGATTTTCTAAAAAAGAAAAGAAAATAGAATGCAACATATCTCTAAAAAATTATACCATGAAACCCTCCAGTGCAGTATTTTAAGTTACTATAATTCATTTTTTTTAGTACGACTAAAGAGTCTACAGCCATGCTAGCGACTAAGACTGTACTTAACCAGCATCTCACAATGACAATTTTACCATACTAACTTTTAATGTTTACTTTGTTCACCATCATAGTTTAGCTGAGATAATCCACAAATAGCTTGGCCGATTAAGAGTTTTTAGTTGTTTAGAACACCTTCAAAATGTAATATACAAAGAGAAAGTTAATGGATGACCAAGATTATTACAATCTGTCCTCAAGGGAACATGAAGCCAATTTCAGGGCCAGCCAAAGAAATTTCACAATAAAACGTCAGCCGGGGGATGACCATAGTCAGTGGAACATCTTCTGGGGCGCAAAGTCTTCTGAACAAAGTCCAATAGACAAACAGACATGTCTATCTTCAGAGAAGCCTGCTAGCATAGCTAAAAAGTTAAAGAAGCCTACTAAAAGCTCAGGCAGACAAACTCAGTTCTCCTCATTTAAATCTCTTATTGCTGCGCTTATTGTTTTTTTTTTTATTTATTGTTAAGCACTTTTTAAAAAATGTGCTATATGAATAATAATAATAATAATAATAATAACATTCTCGTCATTTGGCATGTCAGATGAATACAGCATGTTGTTTTTGAATAAAACAAACAAAAACAAGTCCGTGTTCTGGTTCAGTTTAAATGAATGTAAATAAACACAGTGCGGTTCTACAAGACTACACAAAGCAGCTGTTTAGGACTAATTACTTCCCCTCGCTTTGATGCACATAAACTTTTTTTTTCGTTGTTGTTTCGTGCGCGTTTCGTTTTGTGTAGCGCTCAACCGACCAAATTACTATACAGTCCACAGTATTACTCAACCCCCGTGCAGACAGTGGAGACTGTATGGCGGCGTCGGATTATAAACACCCAGGGTGGTGTTGTCCATTTCCGTCTGTATTCTACACTGTGGTCTGAGGGAGGACTGGGATGGGGAGGGGTGTTGTCAGACCGTGACGGGTGACTGTGACCGTGACACCAGTTTCCTGTCTCTTTATTTCCCGTGCCCCCCGCTGCCCCCTCTCCTCCGCTCCCCTGGTTACCAGACGACAATAGCGGCGCTTTGACCGAGCAGCCAGGTTGAGTCTTTACAGGCAACCACGTCACTGGGACTGCCAAGACAATGAGCACAAGGCCCTGCAGGCGCGCGGCAGCACGGCCGTTCAGTCAGAGAGGTCCAACGCATTGTTCGCCGTGAGTCAGTGTCCACCCAGTGTGACCCAATACCACCATTAGGCAGTGTTGATCAACGCTGCTTTTGTAAGCGCAGAGGCAACAGTTTATGATGTTTTGATTCGTCACACTGTTGTGCAATAACACGGAGATGGAAAGAAATGATTTATTGGTGCATTCACACTTTTATTGCAAAATTGGTACCAAAGTTTCATTATTGCAGCATTAATGCAGCATCTGCAGCCTCTCGCTCCTCCCCAGCACTTATATGACGTGATGTTTGACAAAGAGCCCGTTTCTTTTCTGAACCGGAGAGGATGTAATTGAACCCACGATCAAACCCTGGGTGTCTCCACTTTTCGGTGTCCAAGGGCACAGGTGTATCCGGGGCTACGGGGACCACACACCCTGCTGACCGCCAGCCTGGTTGCTGTGACCTCAGAGCGGGGAGCTGCTTCCCTGCCCCTCACTATCATTAGCCTCGCCACACTTCCATGCTGATGCCGGTGACGGCCTTGGACAAACACTGCCATCTGAATCCAGTTAGAGGAGTTTAGCGCTCTGCGGGTTAGCGTGCGAGCGAGCCCCCGAGCAGAGCGCGAGCGGGTAGGAAACTTTAACTCACGTGTGGTCATTTCAACTTTGAAGCACCGCCGTCTTCAGAGGGGAAAAAATGACAAAATTATTGAAACAGATGTAGCTGGTGGGTCTCTAACTGTAGCAGGGGTAATGGACATTAAATTATAGCGTTGTGATTCCTTCTGACTGAAAGGGTGGTGAGGAGATCAGCCAAGGCTGCAGTAGTGATTATGGTGCCTAATTGTAATTAAAAGTCTGACCTCTGTAATCTGCTTTTATCATGGAAAAGAAGCCAGAATGAGGAGGGTAAATATGAGGCCTACTCTTTCTGTAACACTGTGCTCAGCTAGTTTTGGTCAACACCTTCTAGGAAATGTGTCTCTCTAATGTTACTAAACTGTGAAAACTTGTTCAGCACAAACTGCCGCTGTGTGTTGACTGTGTAAACATCCACGCACAGGACAGGGGCGGCATTGGATCACTCCGGGGTTTTTGTCAGATTGCGCAGCCGAGCTATTGCATTGTGATGTCAAGCTGCTCCCGTGCATTCCCATTTCTGTCTTGTTTCGAATGAGGCCAGTGTACTGTAAGAACTGAGCCAGCCTGTAAAGGCTGAATTAAAGCGTAATTTATTTTCTCTATCGCAGTATGTCAGCGTGACTGCTAAACTTGTTATCTGGGACTTTTCAGTGATTAACTCAGGTATGTTAGTTGTTGCCTGAGGCCGTGTTAGGAAGCAGGATGTGTACCAGTAAGTGACCTCAGTGTATTACTCTGTCAAGAAAAAGGGAAGTAGGTGGGGACACATGCTCGGGCCTGTGTTGGAAGGAGGAGCCATCGGCCTCTTGTTAGACTGTGTAGGCCAGTCAGTCAAGTCAGCTTTATCGCTATACGTTTCCTGCCCGACTCCACTTGAGAAAAGAGAATAGAGAGAGAGAGGAAGCAGGCAGGAGTCTCAGACACGCTGAACTGAGTTATCGCCCGGGGAACTTTACTTCACTTCTTTTCGGTTTGTGTTTGATTTTTTGTTTGCCTCGCTGCGTGACAATGGGACTATGTTGTTCTGAAAAGCAGAAGAAAAACTTTGGGATGTTTACGAGTTGGAAAAAGGTGAGTTGGTCTTGGAGTCGCTTACATTGTGCTCTGTGGTCTGCCATATGGAAAATGTTTGTGATTTGTCTCAGAGTAGATTTGGTTGGTTGATTATGTGTGACGATGTAAGGTAAATCATTTCTTTAAATTCAGAATCTGAGCGCGTTTTCTAGTTTGCTTACACTGAGATTTTCCTGGATTCAGGCCAGCGCGGTGTGTGTGTGTACAGTGTGGCGGCTCGTTTGTCTTAAAACCTGTTTTTAATTGATTTTAAATACAAAATAACCCTGTTTGACTTGCGCCTGTCATTTATGTTGCTACGTTGCAAGACAATAACTGCAATGTGCACCACGTTTGACTATGCAAATTTTTAGGAGGCACCGTGTCATCTTCTGAGAACCGACCGCAAGTTTTTTTGTCTATGATGTAACTCCTCTCGCTTACTTCAGACAAGGGTTTGTTCTGAGAATGAGCACGCTTTGCTAACGTAAAAGGATGTATGAGTTAACGGCGTGCATTGAGTAATCTGTTCTCCAGAACACTCACGGACCTGTCACCGTGCCGTGAGCGTATGCTGTGTGTCTGAGCTGAACTACATGACCCCGTGTGACTGACATGTGGCTCTGTGCCTGATTCATTTCCTAGAGTCATACAAATCCACACTTTTCCGCCGCTTTTAAAGAATCAATTACAAGTTCCCTTTGAGTGGAAGAAAGCCGCCTGATTCCAAGCTCAAATTTTTGTCCTTACGAGCTCTCTTTGATTTTTATGGGCTGCCTCTGGCAGTCTGGGTTTTGAGTGCAGCCAACGCTTTGAAAGTGGTATTCAAGTTTCACAGTCAAGTAGATGTTAGCTGTCTGCTTGACAGCTATTAGACAGCTGTTGGGACCAGAGAGAGTCTGGGTTCAGCACGAAGAGAAAAGACCCCATTGTCAGAAATGAAAGGTCCTGGCAAAAGGCATCATCAGAGCTGATCTTTTTTTTTTTTTTCTTAGTGTTTGAAGACTTTATAAAAACAGGAAATTACAATCACACTTGCAGGAAAAAGAACTGATTGCACCATTACTCCTTTGTATTCATTATTAGGATGTGGCTTCTTCTTCTTGACAAGAAAAGCCATGTTGCCTCCCGCAACAGAGATCTGCGATCGTGTCTCTACAGCGTCTAGCCTGCTTCTGTCTACAGAGCATCTCTGCTGTAGGTGTATTGAGTGTGTGTGTGTGTGTGTGTGTGGTCGTACACGTTTGTGTGCGCGCGTGTGATGTGATGCAATGAATTTAAAGTGGGGACCACCGTGAGAACGGTAGAGGGGGCCACGTGACTCTGTTGCCATGGCGTTCAGGTTGTCGTGCAATTGGTGGTGTTGTGGTGGGCGGCAGACTGAAAACTCTCGTGTGTTTGTCTTCCGCCGCGTCCGTTTGTGTCTGTTTTTAAAACAGAAAAATGCTGCAGTGAGACTGTTCCTGGATCAGAGCTTTAAGGGAAAATATACTTTATAAATTGTATTGAGGTGATTATGGACTGTGTGCACAGCAGCTTATGGTTCAGCTCCTGCCATGTGCAAAAAAAAAAAAAAACCCCAACAATCTGGTAAATTAATACCCAGCGTCTCCTCACCCATGTGATAAACGCTCTGGTCCTTTGAAGCCTCGCATTGCGCAGTGTGCGTTGGATCTGTTCTGCATTACTGAGCAGGGGGAGCTGATCAAGAAGGGAGGGAAACAGAGGTGGGGAGGGGGTGAAAGAGACAGTGGGAGGGGGTTTGCAGAGAGAGAGAGAGCGCACAGGAGTGAGGGAGGGAGAGAGAGATGTGGGGGGGATTCTCCAAACTCCCATTTTCTGCAATGCTGTGCGTGGCTCAGTGTTTAGAGAGGGTGGGAGGCAAAGGGAGAGAGACAGACTCCATCAGCCTGTCTGCCACAGGGGACTACAGCTAGAGCGCTCCCCCCTCCTCTCCTCTCTGCCTTTCTCCGTCCCTCCTTTCCTTTCTCTGTCT
Source organism: Nibea albiflora (assembly GCA_014281875.1). Classification (NCBI taxonomy): domain Eukaryota; kingdom Metazoa; phylum Chordata; class Actinopteri; family Sciaenidae; genus Nibea; species Nibea albiflora. Next base: position 9,900,352 of record CM024798.1, on the reverse strand, counting down.
GTCTTAGAGCCTGCCCTTCCTCCCTGCCTTGTTCAATCTAGGCTTGGGAAGGCTGGAACCCCCCCCCCCCCCCCTGCTCCATGCATGTTACTGGATAACGTTTGGATGGTCGCAGGAGGTGAAAGAGGTTCAGAGAGACGGACGGACGGAGGCAAGCAAGCGCCAGAGAAAGGCAAAGGAAATATTGATTGCATCCAAGGGGATTCCATCACTTTCACCAGTGGCTTGCAATCCTGGAAAACAGCGGGCGACGCTATGAGGAGGCTCAACTGGCCGGGGATGTAGGGGGTCCGCCGCAGCCCCTCTGTGGCGTTTTTACCATAGTTGGCCATCGGGAGGAGGAAGGCGTCTCGGCAGCGCTGTGAGCTTCAGGTTGTAGGGCTGAGCTCAGCCTTGGGGGTCCACTCAGAGAGGAGCATACAGGGCTTCTGCTGGGGAGCGCCAGGGGCTCAGCACAGCTCAGCACCATGCCTGAGGCCAACTACCTGTTCTCTGTGTCCTGGGGATACATCAAGGTGTGTCCCAGAGGAGGGCCTGACATAGATTCAACTGCGTGTGTGCGTGTGTGTGTGTGTGTGTGTGCGTGCGCGCGTTGGTGCACACGCTGTGTGTTCATGTCATTGCAGCTGGTCGAAGTGTCTGAGATTTCCCCATGTTGATCTCGTCACGTTTCGACTGCACCCTTGGATGTGTTTGATCAGAGGCACTCTGTCATCCCGCTCCACCTCGGCGGTGGTGTTGTGCTGAGAAAAAAACTGCCGCATTTTGTTTCCCCCGGATGAATTCAGTATAAATGTTGACACTGGACACATGACACTGTATATTGTGTATCACGCGCTGCGCTTTTGTTTGTTGAAAATGCGAAGAAGTCAAGTATCTCCCTGGCTAACTCGAACCAGGACTAACAAGACATAAACACAGACCTTATAAGGCGCATAAAAAAACAACCATGAGGCCATGTTCTCATGGGACATATTCCAGTGGAAAATAACAGGAAATGCTTTATTCATCTGCTCGGAAACAGCAGTAAAATGATGTGATGAATGTGCATTTACTTTTAATCATTTAAACTTATAGATTTTTTCTTTCTTTTTTTTTATCTCTGTGTCTACAGTTCAAGAGGATGCTGAACCGGGAGCTAAGCCACCTGTCTGAGATGAGTCGCTCAGGCAACCAGGTGTCCGAGTACATCTCCAACACCTTCCTAGGTGAGCACCGCAGCACACATTCAACACGCACACTTGAAGTATGCATTATGCCATCACGTGGCACATCGCCCCTGACGAGAGGTTTGTGAGGTTACCCAAAAGAAAGTCGTAGCCGGTCCGCTCCGCTGCTCTCAAACCAGTCTGATCTGGTCTGGAGGTGGAGAGACAGAGAGTCCCCTCTGCTCTGACTGCAGAGAGATTTAGAGGGAGGATGGGTGGGTGGGGGGAGTTGTTGCACTCGGGGAAGTCTTCCCTCTGGAGAGATACGAGTGGAGGGGGGGGCATACAGTGCCGTCAGGTTCAGATGGACACTGCATTATTCATCGGGAGGACGGCAGTGTTTCCTTGTCTCTGAAAAGCCCGGCGGCGATTCGTGACTCACTGCCAGCCCGGCGAACAGCTAGTCTGCCCCGCAGGTTTTCCGTCCAACTCACCACCAGCATACACCCCAGACAGCCAGCTTATCAGGGCTGCGCGCAACACTGATTCTTGCTCTCGCTAGTAAGCACACCTCCGTCTTTCTCACCTCAGAGGAGCAGAACCTGAAAGGGAAGAGAGGCGAGGGGTGCATGCTGAAAAAAAAAAACAACTACACCTAACAATAGAAGTGGTGCAGTGAGAGAGATTTGTGCACGATAGAGCTGCTGCTGGTGGGGGGGGGGGGTAAACAAGAGCACGGAGAGAGAAACTCGGCTTATCTTTGAAGCCTGGCGGTTTTGTTGTCATCTGCATTGCAGCTAACACCTGTCAGGTGGAGTGAGATCATTTTCTTCCTGTGCTTTGTGGAAGATGCAGCTGAGATCTATATTTCTTTTCTCACTGCGGTGTGTGTGTGTGTGTGTGTGTGTGTGTGTATATATGCGTGGTGCACATCTACAAGACCGGGGGAGTCTTGCACTCTCGCACACACACAGCGTGAGCTGCATCACATGCAGCAAACAAACCCGCATACTAGTCCCCCCCCCCTAAACATTTTGGCTGTATGTGAGCCAGCGTTTCACGATTCAAACAAACAACAAACATGCGGCTTCTGTGGATTGTTATTACAACGCCACTCTGGTTCTCAGAATGCACGGGCCACTGGATCATTGTCAGATTTCATAACATCACATTAGCACTTCTTGGTACTTTGCCATTACGACAGTTGTGTCACCTTTATATGCAAATATTTCTCCGTATTCATATAAGTTTTCATTTATTTATTTTAGCAAAGAAACAGTAACTGAAGGATTGTTTGCTAATCAAACAACTGTTGGCACATAAGTGTGAGAGGTCAGCTTTCTCTGCGTGTTAACTTATGCAGCATCCCGTAGCTTAGTCTGAAAACCACTTTTCCTCTTCCCTTTTCTCCAGACAAGCAGAATGAGTTGGAGCTTCCATGTCCAGTCCCTAAATCCAGGGAACGGAAGAGGAGGCAGGGCCAGCAGCAGCAGCAGCAGCAGCCGCAGCAGCAACAGCAGCAGCAGCAGGGTGGGATGATGACTCAGATCAGCGGGGTGAGGAAGGTCAGCCACACGGCCAGCATCTCCGGAAGCTCCGCAAATCGGTTCGGGGTCAAGACGGACCAGGAGGAACTGCTGTCGAAGGTAAGCGGCGGGCAGAATACACAGCAGAAAAACTAAACGTGCCATCGACTGAGACACTCACAGCCGTCTTGCCCGCTCTCTAATAGGACCTGGAGGACATCAACAAATGGGGACTGAACATCTTCAGAGTGGCCGAGCACTCCCACAACCGACCGCTCACATGCATCATGTACACCATCTTTCAGGTCAGTGTCATGCCTCTTCATCTTCCACCTCCTTGTCGAGTGTTCACACACACACACGCACACACACACACACAGCTATACAGGGCATGAGGCAAAGCCTGCGTTGGTGTGTACAGTATGTTCTCCGTTACATTCAGCTGTCAGTGTTGGTGCAGGTACATCTGCTGAAGGGCCACGAGCAGCTGAAATTGATTTGTAGCCTCTGAATCATCCTGGCAGGAGATAAAAATTCTCATTTCCAGCCTCTTTCTGTAGTATACGATTCCCAATTTGACAAATACGGTTTTCAAAATCCGCAAGGTCAGATCAGTCGTCTGCCGGCGAGCACGCCTGCTGTAAAAGACTCAAAGTACGGCGTCACGGCTCGCTTTTAACGCTCTCGTTTTTCTCATTTTCTCTCTGTGTGTCACGCGCAGGAGCGAGACCTGATGAGGACGTTCAGGATTCCAACGGACACCTTTGTGACGTTCATGCTGACCCTGGAGGGCCACTATCACTCCGACGTGGCCTACCACAACAGCCTGCACGCCGCTGACGTAGCCCAGTCCACACACATCCTCCTGTCCACGCCCGCACTGGACGTAAGTCACTGTTCTCGTTCCTCATCTGAGCTAATGTCGGCACCACTGAAGCACCTTTTTCTCAAGCTTTTACTTATGACTTACTAAGTTGCCTGTCATCACTGTCACCAATACTGGCATGCCTCCAAACTGCATGCCTCAGATGGTGACACATGGAAGGACCGGCCTTTAAACCACTGTCTAATACCTTACCATGTTTGGTGAGTTTATTGACTGTGAAGCTCATTTCTTTGTTCTCCTTCCGCCTCTCCAAACGCAGGCGGTCTTCACTGATCTGGAGATACTGGCAGCCATTTTTGCCGCAGCCATTCATGACGTCGACCACCCAGGAGTGTCCAACCAGTTCCTCATCAACACCAGTAAGTTTTACAGGCAATGTAAAAAAAAAACAGTTTTATTTAGTCTATATTTACAAAATAGGTTGAAATATTTGCATGGTTTAATTGGATCTGTCGGCAACATTTTTAGCGACGTTGCATGGTAACCATAGTTACCTGACATGAGTTTAAAAAGCCAGAGCTCCATTTAATTTCTCCCTTCCTGTCATCCCCCCCCCCCCTCCTTCGCCCTCCCTCTGCCTTTTTAGACTCTGAGCTGGCTCTGATGTACAACGATGAGTCAGTGCTGGAGAACCACCACCTGGCCGTGGGCTTCAAACTGCTGCAGGAAGACAACTGCGACATCTTCCAAAACCTCACCAAGAAACAGAGGCAGACGCTCCGGAGGATGGTCATAGACATGGTGAGGAAACGTCTGCACGTCTGCACCGAGCTGCGGGCCAGTTTTAGCTCCCGGAGTAAAGTCTTGACTGCTTTATTGCTTCCTTCCGAAATCATTTCTTACATCATTCTCTCTGTGTCGTTCTCTCTCGTCCAGGTTTTGGCAACTGACATGTCCAAGCACATGAGCCTGCTGGCTGATCTGAAGACAATGGTGGAAACCAAAAAGGTGACCAGCTCCGGAGTGCTACTGTTGGACAACTACACAGACAGGATGCAGGTGAGAGGCGAGCTCATTCGCACACCATGCAGGCGGCCGACAGCGCGCACAGAGAGGTGCCAGATTTTAATGTTGTACACGCCCCGTAGGTTTTGCGCAACATGGTTCACTGCGCGGACCTGAGCAACCCGACCAAGCCTCTGGATCTGTACCGCCAGTGGACGGACAGGATCATGGACGAGTTCTTCCACCAGGGAGACCGAGAGAGGGAGAGGGGGATGGAGATCAGCCCCATGTGCGACAAACACACAGCTTCAGTGGAGAGAACACAGGTACAGGACACACACACACACACACACATCTAGCACCAAGAATAAAAAGTTAATATTTGGTTAATATCGTTTCTTTTTTGCTGACACCATCTCTTTTTTTTTGTTTCTAGGTTGGCTTCATTGATTACATCGTCCACCCTCTGTGGGAGACGTGGGCCGACCTGGTCCACCCCGACGCCCAGGACATCCTGGACATGCTGGAAGACAACAGAAACTGGTACCAGAGCATGATCCCCCAGAGTCCCTCCCCTCCTTTCTACACCGGGGACGGGGAGGGTGGCCCGCATGGGGAGGTGGAGGGAGGGCCTGCTCCGACTAAATTTCAGTTTGAACTGACGCTGGACGACCAGGACAGAGACAGTGAGAGCGGGATGATGGAGACAACCGACGGCATGCCGCTCCAGGATCACCCCTCTGATCCAGACGGGGTGGAAATGACGACGCGCGACGTCTCCCCCGCGGAAACATAGCCGAAGTGGCGGCGTTCTTAGAGTGCAGCGGGTTTTGCTGTTTTTGGCTGAAATCATTTAATTGCAGTGGAGCAATCCTGCAATCTGGCTCTTTGGAGCTTGCCTGGCAAAGAGGGCCTGACTGAATGTGGGGCACCCCTGCAAACGAGGCATGGAAACCCTGTTTGTTTTTGAGCCCCCCCTGGAAGGGAGCTGGAAGAGTGCAGCGTCTGTTCTTTAAAGAAGGGACTACTGTCGGACTGCAGAGGCAGAGCTGAGTCCTGGTCCACACAGACAAAGAAGGCGACATGGACGATACGCATCCGTGTACTGGGACTCGTAAAAATTCCAAACTTGCACTTCAGGACGTTTTTTTTTTTTTTTTTTTAATGTTCATTTAGATTCTTTGTATTGTGTCGGGATCGGATGCCACCTGGTAAAAGTGTCCAACCAAAACTACTGGTCAGCAAGTTATTTGTAACCGAGTCGTTTTTTTACACACTTGTCTAAAAAAAAAAAAAAAAAGTTTTGTGCCTTTTTTTTTTCTTTTCTTTTTTTTTTTAAACAACCATGTCTTTTTGTACGTTTTTATAATTTATTGAACACATTCATGTAGCTGTAAAAATGTGTCAAATTTTCTACAGAGAGGACACATTTGTCTCACACAGTCTTCCTAATGTTCTGGCAATATTATAAGCTTGTTCACACAAAAGCAGTCCAGTGGATGTATTCCTAAAATCAGCTGACTTCCCAGCACAATTTGCACTTTGTGGCATAGGACGAAGAGAGAGCGTCGGTAATTTAGTGAAAACGTTATAGTAAACCAAAATAACGATTTTCTTTTTCCAATAACTCATTCCATAGCTGATTAAATAACTCATCGACCGGATTCCTTGAAAGTGGGAAAACATTTTGTTTTTGTTTCCGTCCCAGAAAAAAAAACTCCAAAGATTCTGTAAAGAAAGCACTTTGATGATTTCACTGCCATTACACTGTAAAGTGTGATCCCACGCTTCAGGAGTCACTCGTTTTAACTTCCACAACAGAAGCCAAACTTCGAAATCTTCCTGTAGCTGGACGAAGAGCTGAAAGCCAATTGTTAAGTGACGTGTCACCAAAAAATATCCAAAAGACCGAACGTCTCCTCACCTCGTGTTGTTGCTGAGCCAATCCAGTGCGGCAAATCTGTTTCCACCTCGCCGTTCCCCCTCGTCATCAGCTCACACGCCCGTTTGTTGTGGTTAACAGGATTCCATTCTCATAAAGACGCTTTTCACCGTGACTCATGTTCAACTCTGAACGACTGTAAGACTGTGTGCTCATTTTAAAACAAAACAAAAAAAAAACAAGACGCCTGTTAGCGATTAATCTGTATCTCGTAGTTTTTATTCCAGCACTTTGAATAATGTCGACGGTCCGGCAGCTGGTTGCCGAGCTGTCCCAACACTACCTTAAAGGTACCACGTTGTAAGGTGCAGCCTTCAGAATAAAGAGGGACGCATCGATATCGCGTCATTACGCGATATCTCGTGTGTGTGTGTGAGCGTGTGTGTGTGTGCGCGTGTGCGAGCGCGTGTGCGTGGTGGTCACAGAGTTGCACAATCTTGTTGCACGCAGCTGTGTTTGTGCTGACCCCTTCAGCTGTTTGTAACACCGTATTTATTATCTTATTCTTGTATATGATACTGTTGATATTGATTGTTAATATTCCTTGTATATTTGTTATTATTTATATGCACTACCACGTCAACTCCCAGTTTGACTGAACTTGTCTGGTGGTTCCGATTTATTTGTTATTTCGCAAGCTATTTTGCTATAAGACCGTGAAATGAAGTTATGCAGTTCAATTTTGACAATTTGAAATGTATGTTTGGTTTTTTTTTTTAAATCCAAGCCAGAAATCAACAAGACCTCACGTGAGGTGCAAGAAGAAGAAGAAGAAGTCTGGCTTTTGTTTTCGTCTGGCGGATTATGAAGGCTGGATATGTACCGCAGTATATTGTGTACGGTGACGGGTCATTGTACAGCTCTAGGAGTATTTGCTGAAATATATAACATTGTTTTAAATATATTTTTTCAGTGTTTTCCTCACAGTATATAGTAAAATGGTGTATGTTGTGCGCAACAAATGTTTTCTATCGGATTATTAAAATGGGCATGTATTACAGAACTTTCTGCTCTTGTGTTTTATTGGATCACGTCATCAGACCTCGTCTTGTCCTCGCCTCAGAGCTGACGATTAACCTACAAGAAGAGCGATACATTTTTGACCTACTTATCACGGCCGGCGGGCCTGTTTCCTGGCGAACAACAATTAGATTTTGGTTAAACAGATGTGATCGCGACGTCGTTCTGTTCCGGTTTTGCAGCTCTGAGGGGAAAACCACAAAACACAAGGAGAAGCGACTTGATTGAACTTAAGTCACTTCCCCGCACTGACACCAGTGACACCCTCGGATTCGAGTTCAGTAGCTGCTGGACGCTGAGCCAGCAATGTAAACAGGAAGGGTAGAGATAGCGTTGCTATGTGCTTCGCCATCAGGGCATTCACTCTCCCATGGCCGTGAGCACCTTGACCCGAGCAGATAAGCATCGGGAATACATGATGAACGGGAGGGCGCGCACGAAGCCATGAGATGACTTTTAAAGATTTCAGTTACAACAAAACAGACGAGGGAAGGCTCGACTGAAGACGTTTACTGATGTAATCTCCCCTCCCTCTGCTCGTATTATGTGAAATCTCAGAGCGGCTCTCCTGACGTGTTGCGATTTTGCTCTTTGTGATTCACCCGCTCGATTTTTAGGGTTGGTGCCGTTTATTGCTGCCACTGGTTCTCGGCTCACGTGTCGAGATGCCTTTCAAGAAGTCTGCCAGGTAGTTTGTGCCATTTATCTGGTCACCAAGGCACTCATTAGTTAGCTATGAAAATTACCTGCTAGGATAGAAAATTGGCAGCACTTGCGGAGCAGTGCTGTGGAAGAAAGGCCTAGTTTAGAGAGCCTTTGTTCTGGATGTACTGACTCAAGATATATACTGCATGTACTGTACTCCGCGTGTGACATGTAATTAGCGAATCACAGGCTCGGTTTCGAAGGGGATCTCTGAGACGTTGTTACTTTGCTGTTTGTCGACGTCTGGACGACAACAGGAGTCCTGAACCGTCGCCCTCTTCCTTCGGCAAGATTCAGCGAACACGAGGCCGCTGTTTATGGTAAACACGGGCGCAGACGAGGACGAGCGTTTTCCATGGTGGTGGTCCATACTGCCATGGCAATGGGCAGCCGGTTTGTTTGAAATTCTAACACAAGTCTTGTGGTCTGTTGGTGACTGACGTCAGCAGGGTGAAGGCAGACTGCCCTGGCCCCAGCAGCAGTGTCTGTGAACTGCCTGGGTTCAGGCTGGGCCGGAGGCTCCTACCGCCAGTGGATCCAGTTGACAGCCAGTCAACCTCCTTTCTCCACTCTACCAGCCAGGCCCTGAAAGGGCCCGCGGCCCGGGGCCAAGGCGAGAGAGGAAGAGAACCACTTCCAGCAAAACAAACCTGCTCTCTCCATATCCACTTTATAAAAACAAATGTCTTCCTGGAGTTTCTCCTGGCCAGCTGCTGTTTGTTTTTGGTCGGGTTGACAGTAAGGACTGAAGTCAACTGGGCAGTCAGTGAGAGGAATACAGGGTAATGTGGGGCATGCCAGGATAATTCAATAGCAGTGCAGGCGTGTGCGTAGATGGCAGAGATTAGCCCAAAGTGGCTGAGACAGATGGGTGAGGAAGTGCGCTGGAAAAGACAGAAAATGATGAATCTGGAAAAGATCAGATGAGGCAGTCAGCTTCCTCTAAGGCCTCTTGCATGAGCGTGTGTGCGTGTTTGTGCGTGTGTTTTGTGTTTCATGTGAGTCTAAAATGTAGGATTAGGACAATAACAGGATGTGTCCTTCCCAGAAAGTGTCACAAATCATCCAGTTATCAAACATGGCGGCAGTCATCGCAGATATGCCATTGTTTCTCTCGGCGTGGATTTGCCTTTTGCATGCAACTGTCTCGAATATCTTCAAATAAAGTGAATGTGTATGGCCGCAGTTATATAATCCAAAACATGAGCGAATGGATGAGAAATGTGAAAACACACCCAAAAATGTAAGATGTGGTTTTCTGACCTTTCCATGCGGGAATATTAATCAGCCTTAATGGAAAAAGCCGAATAACAGAAGAAATATTATTGTAATTCAGTGCGATGAATGCATTTTTCTGTTCCTTGATATACGCGATAGCCTGTGTGTGTGTGTGAAACACTTGTCTGTGTCAAATCACATCTGTCATGATGCATTTAAGGACACGGCACCGGCCTGACATTTGTGCTGACTCCTCTGGGCTCTTTACCCGGCGTGCAGCCGGCTCGGGAATTGTTCGGACATGGAAGGGAACATCCCTGTGGGGACGCAGAGGCACACAAGAGCACACTGTCATCTTTGTTTGTCCAAAAAAAAAAAAAACCAAACACCTCTGGGATCATGCATGCATACTTAAAGATGACACACAGAGGCCCGTGCATGCTCGCACACCACACACACACACACATAGACACACTGAAAAAAAAAAGTGTGACAAAGCAGATGTGACACATGAAGATGGAGGGAAGTCACACCGCCTGAGGGGAAAAGATGGACTGGTGAATACTGATGCAAGCAGCCAGCAGGTAAACACCATCGCATACGGCGTGGAGGTTGGATTTTCCGCCGATGTTCTGCTGTTTTAAGCACACATTCCTCACAAAACAAACAGCTCTTCTCTGAAATCTTTTCTCCATCATGATAAAGATTTACCGTAAACCCAAATCACGTCTGAGCCACGTGGCCTTCTCTTGATTTTGCCCAGATCAATAATTGTCCTTGCTTGACACAAAAAGAGAGAGAGAGCGCGCAGCTCTGTAAACTCTCTGCTGTGTCAAAGTGAGCGAGTGCGTGGGAGGAGATGTTCAGCATGGCACAGTTTGCGGTGGAGGGAAAGAGACTGAAAGAGAGAAACAAGAAAAAGGGGAGGCCCACACAATATTAAAATATCATCTGTAGGGTGAGATAAACACAGCGATCTCGCTGCAGCGCGATGCATCAAATGCCCAAGATCTGAATACGACCTGTTCCATCACAAAACACACTTATATCATTGAAGTGAAGGTGGAATCTGACACCATCGCCACCATTTAGGCTTTGACTTGGCGTGATTTAAAGATAAGACTTCTCAGTAATACCCTGTTGTTGTTTTTTTTTTTTTTTTGGAACAACTTTCTCTGAGAGGATATGAACAAGAAAGCTATTCATGTTTGTCTGGAAAAATGCTGAGCCTGCGTTCAACAGCTTTTTTTTCTCCCCCCATTTTTTTTTTTTTTTTTATCATTGTGAAACTATTATTTCTCTTGTCATCATATGAAAGATAAGATTAGTCAGAGTCCCATTGTTGTTTTGTTGTGAATTCCAGTAAGAATCTGAGAGCGTCACAGCCTGCAAAGCGCTGCCCCAGCTTCCTCTGTGCCCACTGAACTGAACTGTATTACAGGAGCGATAAGGCCCAAGCGCTTCCCCCTCCACCCATGACCGGGGCAGACAGCTGCTCTAACACACCCCAGACACTGCCTCTCCACGTCTGCAATCAGGCCTCTCCGGCGTGGGCCCCAGGCTGCACGTTGCTCCGTGTGGAGCTGATGGAGGAGGCAGATATGAGAGGCTCTGTTGTGACTGGGCCGTCTAAAGGCAAAATGAGATGATGGTCAGATAGCTTCTTATGAGTAATTTTAGTGTTTGTGTCTCTGTGTGGACTGCATGTGCGCGCGTGTGTGCAGGCTTTGTGGTGTGAACATGCCTCCAGTTTATGAGATATAGTGGAAAATGATTCATATCCTTCACACTAGTTTATATTTTAGTGAACATACAAGTGCAATAATCTGAAACAATCCATTATAAGACAAGACAAAGGCTGGAATCCAGGGTTCTAACAACATTAGAAGCTTAACATCTGTGTTTTTATGTAAAATATTAATCTGTGTCTTGTCTTAGTCATTTTCCATGGCTGATAATGTATGTGCATGTGTGCTTTGTTTTGAAAACAGAGAGACCACAGAAAGAAAAGAGCATAGGAGGCAAATCAGACAATCTATAAACAGTGTCTGTGCGGCTTACTGCAGCGCTGCTGACATGTAAATGTCGGCCTACGTGCAGATCACAGTGCCACCAAGAAATGCCATGCCTCGTCTCCACTCTAGCATGTCAGTCAGTCTCATTAAAGACCTTGCAGCAGCAGCAGGCCCGTTTTCCTTCCTCGCTCTCTCTCTCTCTCTCTCGTTCAGTGTTTTAGTGGTTGCGTGCGCACATGAAAGAGTTCAGAGAGTAAACCTTTATCTGCCTCTTTCGTCTGCAAAGTGCTCTCTGCTGCTATTAGCAGGGGATGGAAAATGTTCTATCAGTGGGGGCAAATGTAAGATCTTTATTTACTTTGAAGTCACGCTCACACACGGGGGGCCCTCAGGCGACCATGTGCTATCAATACTCTCACTCTCTGCTTGACATGCAACTATTGATGAAAGCACAGATGGTATGTAAATTAAAGCGAGAGGTTGGCTTTAAAAGTTAATTAATGTGCGTGCAGGACAGTCTAGGTTGCTTTTTTGGGGGGGGGGTCCTTGGTGGTCTGGAGAAGTAGGTTTTCTACATAAGAAGGAGCTCTTTAAAACTAGCATGATTTTTTTCTATATATTTCTTTTTTCCCCCTTCCTTTTCTCATCCACCTTGTGTATATACCAGCTGCTGTGACAAGTGAATTTCTCTGGTGTGGGATCATTAAAGTCTATCTAATCTTCTTCTATCTTAAATCTTATCTTATCTTAAATGTTTTCTTATTTTCTTTATTAAAACCCCAAAATGTGGAAAAAAATAAATATAGAAATTACACTTCGGCTTTGTTATTGAACCAAAAATAAAAGGTAATATATGATGTTATATGGGCAATGTCACATGGTTACATGAAGAAGTATTTCTTTTGTTTCAAATAGCAATAGCAAAGTCTGTAGGGACTTGGCTTGGGCACCGGTGGGTGGTAAGTCCAAGTGCATCATGAACTGATGGAGAGATGTCAGTTCACCTCCTGGGCACTGCCTACGTGCCTTTGAGCAAGTTACCGAGCCCCTCACTGCTCCCGGATTGGAGTGATCACTGCACCATCTCTCCACAGTTGAATGTCTATAAACCCTTTCTGTGCGTGTTAGTTTCTCCATTGAGGGATTAATAAGTTCATCCTCTAAAACAGTGTCAAGTTTGTTTTTGAACTGTTAAAAAAAAAATAATAATAATAAAATAAATAATAATAATAAAAAATAATAATTATAATATCGCTGCTTGGACGCACGGTAAATTATTTTGCAGTGCAGCAGCGACATCTTGTGGCCACGTTGAGAACTACGCCGCGGGCCTTCACGCGCAGTGAGCGTGTCTCACCGGCGGGCGTCGCCGTTGAGTCGCGCGCCGCCTCACAGACGGCAGAAGTCAACCAAAGAATTTCTGCTACAGCTGATTCGGTCGCCATCTTTGTCACGAACATAAACAACACCAGCGAGTCGCGTTGGCATTTCGGATGCGGCGCTGTCATTTTAGAGAAGGCGACCACAGTCCTCTCCAGCTGCTGCGCCGACTTCACCCGCCGAACATGACAGTTTGACGCGGTCACCGGAGCCCGGGCCGTGTCAGTCGGGTAAGAAGAGAAGAGGCTGGCTGTCGAGCGGCGGTGTCGTCAGCTGACGGTACACGGCTTGTAAATGGGTTGTTGTGTGCGCGAGCATGATATCCATGACAACGGTGCGGTTGTCATTAGCGCCGTTTAGCGATTTTAGCTCGATATTTGTGCGGCAAACAGGCAAAATACAGACCTGGGCTTTTCACCGCGTAACGTTAACATTAGTACGACTTGACGTGCGCTGGCATTTACACGCACAACACGCTAAAGCAGGCCCTTTCCCACATTAGTGTCTGGTCTGAATTAACTTGTTTTTCCCACCACAGAGATGGGACTCCAGTGTGGATTTCCTCAACGGGAGGGAGCGGAGGTTTAAAGAAGGGGGGCGGGGAGGGCAGCAGCAGCAAGCGAGAGGGGCCTTGCTGCTCGTCAGCCCCGAGGAGATGGACCAGGAGTACGAGAGGCGGCTGCTGAGGCAAATCAACCACCAGAACCTGCCGACGGAGGCCCGCCTGTCAAAGGTGAGACAAGCAGAGAGGAGGAGGGATGTATGGAGCACCACACACACACACACACACACACCATATGAGCAGAGGACAGCCTCTTTCACATCACTGATAATCCTGCCGGACTCCTCTCTCTCTCTCTCTTGCAGTGTGTGAGTGCTACCTGCAGCCCTGTCAGTGTTAAGTCAGGGGACCGCTTCATTCCCACCCGAGCCGGAAGCAACTGGAGCATCAACTTCCACTACGCCAACGTGAGTGACATATTCCTTCCTTCATCTCTTTCTTCATCGTCGGATGTTTGATGCTCCTCCTCCTCCTCCTCCTCCTCCGCAAAGACACCTTCCTCTTCTCTCTGCAGGAGAACTGTCGCTCCCCGAACCAGAACCACAAAGCAAAAGATGCCAGTTCAGATTCAAGCAAAGGTCAGGCATTTTTTAATTTTAACGCCCAGGCGTCAGATTTTTTTTTAAAATTTTCTCTCCACCACCTGTGTTTCCATCCTCACTCTCACTTCCGCCCCTCTGCCACCAGATGCTGTGGCGTACGCTGCCCTGTTGAGGAATGAGTTACTGGGGGCAGGGATCGAGACTGTGCCAGACCCTCACACAGACGACCGGCGGCATGCAGTCCTCTCTCAAGACTCTCACAGCCTTTTTAGGGTACGAGTCAGTTCAACTCCAGAATAGAAGATGCAGCTGTAAAACAGTCCCTAACCCTTAACTCTCGTCCTCTGCAGTACACCGTCCACACTAAGAGAGTGCCTTTCGATAGCGATAACGAAGTCTCACCATACTCCCTTTCTCCGCTTAGTAACAAGAGGTATGAAACGTCTCACGTGCCGCACGCACAACGGAAACGGCGCTCGAGCGTCACTGTCGGGTAACGTTTTCTTCTCCGGTGTTTTCTGCAGTCACAAGCTGCTCCGCTCCCCTCGTAAACCAGCCCGTAAGATCTCAAAGATCCCCTTCAAAGTGCTGGACGCTCCGGAGCTGCAGGATGACTTCTACCTCAACCTGGTGGACTGGTCCGCGGGCAACTTGCTGAGTGTCGGCCTGGGAGCCTGCGTCTACCTGTGGAGTGCCTGCACCAGCCAGGTAAGATCGAGTTAAAGGCACCACGGTTCACAGTTTTATTGTGGAAGTATGGCGTGAATAATGTGTCTTATCTTCACAGGTGACAAGGTTATGTGACTTGTCAGTGGATGGAGACTCCGTTACATCAGTCTGTTGGAATGAGAGGGTGAGGCTGTCATATTTATCACAGTAGTATAAGAGAAAATTCTAGTGTAAGAAGAAGAATAACATGTGATTTGGCTCTGGTCCTGTCAGGGGAGTCTTGTTGCCGTCGGGACCCATAAGGGTTACGTTCAGATCTGGGACGCAGCAGGAGGGAGGAAGCTGACCAGTCTGGAGGGTCACTCAGCACGTGTAGGTGAGTCATAAACTCCAAAAAAACCCAACTACATATTCTTTATATTCTACCTCCAAACATGTGTTACTGTCACATCAAGAAATAGTAGAGTAGATTCTTGTCAGCCACAGTGAAATATGAGACCCTCCTCCTCTTTGTTTCCAAGGTGCTCTGGCATGGAACGGCGAGCAGCTGTCGTCGGGGAGTCGGGACCGAGTGATCCTGCAGCGAGACGTCAGAACACCTCCAACTGCTGAGAGGAGGCTACAAGGTCACAGACAGGAAGTGTGCGGTCTCAAATGGTCGCCGGACCACCAGCACCTCGCGTCCGGAGGCAACGACAACAAGGTGAGAGGATCTAAAACGTGACTTTTGACTGGAAGAGTCCCGAGACTAGAAACAATCGGTGACAGTACAGGTGATCGTTGTCTCCCGCACAGCTCCTGGTGTGGAACAGCTCCAGCCTTCTTCCCGTGCAGCAGTACAGTGACCACCTGGCAGCGGTGAAGGCCATCGCCTGGTCGCCGCACCAACACGGGCTGCTAGCGTCAGGTGGAGGCACCGCCGACCGCTGCCTGCGCTTCTGGAACACGCTGACGGGTCAGGCGCTGCAGAGCACAGACACCGGCTCCCAGGTCTGCAACCTGGCATGGTCCAAACACGCCAACGAACTGGTGAGGAGACACGCGAGGGTGTGATGCTCTCTTCACACAGATATGTGCCCCGTAACAAAGGATGATTACAGTATAATAACTGATAAAAATGTCATTTAATAATCAATAATAATAACGCTGTACTGTGTTATTATTAACTCCTTCTTCCTCTGTTGACAGGTGAGCACTCACGGCTACTCTCAGAACCAGATCCTGGTGTGGAAGTATCCATCACTAACACAGGTGGCCAAGCTGACAGGTCACTCCTACAGAGTCTTGTATCTGGTAAGACTGCAGCTTTAAAGTGACAGTAATCTAAATATGGACAGCTGTACATGTCTATATGTTATGATTATATTACTTATGATCAAACACTAGTGTAGTCAACAACTTTACTTATTAACAGCCGAACATCAAGCAAGTGTAACAACACAACACACAGCAGCCAGCTAATATTACTTACTAGTCCAACAGCAGGAAGCCTTTTATTTCACCAAGCTCTCGCCAACAGCTTAAGGTCAGCCTCAGTTTTGCTTTTGTCCGGGGCCTTCTCGCTCGGTCTCTCCCTCCGTTCCTTATTCCTGTAACGGCTGCTGAGCCCCGTCACGTTACTTACTCCCCCGTGCCCCAAGCCTGAAGACCTCCTCTCCCCAGTGACCTAAAACACCTCACCTAACAAACATTAGCTAACAGCAGCTACAGTTGGCTGCAGTTTACTTTGCTGTGCATGAGGAATGGCTGGCTATGCATGTTCAGTGTCAGTGTGACTGGACAACCAGCTCACTCCTTTCCTTTATTTCAGTACAAGTAGCAAAACCGCAGCGTAGGAATTGTATTTTACGTTACATTTACACTCTGTCTTTTTCCAGCAATTAGAATGAGATGCATGATATTTACTCTTTAACCAGGCTTTCTCCCTTTGTCCTCCCATTTCAGGCTGTTTCACCAGATGGGGAGGCTATCGTTACAGGAGCCGGGGATGAGACACTACGTTTCTGGAATGTCTTCAGTAAGACACGCTGCACCAAGGTACAGTCATATAAAAATCCCCAAAGTCTCCTGACACATTAAAGACAAGAAAGGGCAGCAGGACGTACCGTGACACGATTTCATTTCTTCCTCTTTCCAGGAATCCAAGTCAGTGCTGAACCTCTTCACGAGAATACGATAATGAACCCGGCTCCGGGTCAGGACTTCTCTTGTGAGGAGCCTGCTGAGCTGCGTTTTGAAACGCACGAACAACACACACAGAACTGGATCCTCCTCATCTCAGCACCACGTGTGCACCAACCACCACGACAACGATCCTACTCACATCCACTTTTTCTACAGAGGATCCCGACTTCCAACAACAACTGCCATCCCTCACAGTGACGTCACTGATTAAAACGAACACTAGTCTGTCACCAGGACGCGTCGTCTGCTTAAAAAAATGTCTTGTTTTCTTTTCTGTTGTGAAAGTGATGAAATTGTTTTATTATATATTAGCAGAAGCATACATGTACGAGAGGTCTAAGCTATATAATGTAACGACGACACATTTTTAAAAGGCTCTCCTTTGCAGAGAGAGAAGAAGAAACCTGGCTCGGGTGGGGTTTCTATATTTTGATAATGTGTGAATATGATCTACGAGCAGTACACAACAGAAGAGGAACAATAAATAAGTGAGGACACACGCACACCCACAGTTGCTCGTGCTGCTGCAAAGAAGTGTTTATTGGTGCTTTTGTCGGATGGAGCTGCAGAGGTTTGGATCCATGTCCGGAGATAAGGGAAACGGCAACGTGACACTTTCATCTTTCGTTTTATCCTGACAGAGGTATTTTATTAAAAACATGTTGCACAGAGCGTCCATTCATCTTAACATCGCCCCCATCTTAATCTGTGTTTTTGCTTCGGTTCAGTCCCAGCATCTTTTTTAAAACATTTTTTTTATCACAATAGTCCAGTGTCACCTGCCCGAGTAAAAAGTCCTGTTTGGCACCATTCCTCATCAAAACCGACTCAGATTTGTGTTTTTTTTGTTTTTGTTACTTTCTCAGCCACCAGCTCAGTCTAGTGATTTAGTATCCAGAACCCTGCAGGCCCCGACAGAGCAGAGAAAACTCCTTCACAATCTCCTTAACGTGTCGCTTGTTGGTTTGCTCCCTGGAAGAAAGGAAAAAGATCTGATAAACACTGTCCAACTGGCTTTTGTCTCCAGCGCATCAAAACAACCGTACCGGGATATGTTTTACCTCAGAAGCTGCTGACTGAAGGTGTGTTTCTGCTCTGCGGAGACCTGGGCGGAGGGGAATCCTGGCGTCTGCAGTGTCTCTTTCAGCCACTGGGACAGCAGAGCTGGACAGTGTCTGTTCAGACTCAACAGCACCTCAGAGAAGTGCTCCGTCAGGCTGCGAGGTGAGCCGCCTCCAACTGCCTGAGACAGAAATCAAGACGTACAGCACACTTCCACGAGAAGACAGTTTGAAGTGAGACTAAATGACAAACAAGACGCGTGCACTGGTCACATAACAATACGGGACACTTATTATAAATAGCTTCATCTCTCTCTAGGTGTCTCACCTGGAGTATGGTCTCTGTCAGGAGCTTTCCGTCCCTCTGCAACACATCACCAAGCGAGGGCATGTCTTTGCAGCGAGGCAGCAGCTCTGTCTGCCGGAGTCAGGGCAGAAACAACAAGAATCTTTGAGCCGATGAGTCGAAATGAAACAAAACTACAAATTGCACATTTCTGCTTCGACTTACAAAGAACAGACTGCCAGCTTTTACTGTAGGTGTCTCTGGAAACTTCAGTGATAAAATCCCTGGAGAAAACGAAAGATCAGAAGAAAAAAAATAAAGTTTTGTCTCAATTTTGAATAGGTGCATCTTTAAAAACACTTTATAAGCCTGAATTGATTTGAAAAGTTGCCAAACTATATAAAAAAAAACATCCTGAGTCATATCTGTGAGAATGGCCTGCAAACAGCACAAGCATGCGCTGAGACTCACCACAGTAAAACAGTGCTTTAACATCCAACTGGTTGGATAAATACAGATCAGGCTTCCTTTTAAGAATCTAATGTGGAAGAAAGAAAGAATTTAGAAACGTTTTTCTGTGTGATGCGGATGAGCACAACCATCGAGTGTCTTCAACCCACCTGAGCATGAAGGTGCATAAACGATTCTGCAATATCAGGATGATCCCGCGGACCTGTAGAAGAAATATGAGATCAGAAATGACACACACGTTCATCTAAAAGTAAACAGATATGGAACTGTAGGTGTTTATTACCTTGTTGGAATATAGTAAGTGTGGCAGAAGTCAACACCTCAATAAGGCTTTTGATGTTCGAGACGTGGTGTTCCTCTCCGGAAAATATGTGAACCATCTAAGCAAGAAAGGGAGACAGCGTGACATCCGATCCCACAAACATCCTCACCACACCCGGAGGGATGATGTTTTTATTCAGGCTCTGATCTGCGGGGGCGTACCTGCCGTGCCAGGTCCAGAGCTGAGGCCTGTGGGAAGGCGCTGTAGATCTGCCCCAGCATCCCGCTCAGCTGAGCCACCATGGGCCCGAAATCGTGTAGGAGGGTTCGAACTGACTTATCGAATACCCCACACACTGCCTGGAGGGAGGGGAAGGGAGAGCAGTGAGTGAGCGTGAGTCAGTGGACACATACACACACACACACACACGCACTCATCGTATACATGCCCATTTATGCAAGCCGCAAAAAAAAACCCTCATACCTCGACTACCTCTGAGTCATCGAGCCACTTGCTGAGGATGGTCTGGATCAGTGTGAACACTTGCTGAAGCACAACAACAACCTAGAAAATAATTCAAATAAAAAGTGTCCTCGCTTGTCAAGCAGTACAAATGATTTCTGAATAATGGCCTCTTCTGAAGGTAATTCACAAACCACTAGTTGACTGATATATTCAGAAACATTTCAGGTCATTTCGGGCTTATTTTTATTTGAGTTTACTTTGCTTCAATAGCTTTAGTTTTTATATGGCTGAACTTACAGGGTTTTGTGTGCTCTGTGAGGGAGGGAGCCTCGGGCTGGATGCTCCCTCTAAGCTGTCTGCTTGTCTGTTGATGTCCAGAGTGGTAAAGAGACTTGAGAGCATCCCCAGGATGTGGATGATTGGCTGTTTGTTGGTAGGATTAGGCTGCAAAGAGAGACAGAGTGAGCAAAGAGCAATTTTACTTTTTTTACTGTGAAAATTGTGCCAAATGCTGCTAAAACGCTGCTACAGGAAGAAGCCACCAGCGTCTGTATCTGTCACCCCGGATAAATGTGTCCGTTCAACTGTATTTCATATAGGCCTGAATAGAGAGATCTTAGTCTTTGGTCTTTTGGCTGTCTGTTGTTGTCCTGTTGAATTCTTTGTTCAGCTTGAACTTGATCTCGCTGGTGTCAGATTTCATTAAAATAACCGCAGCATCCTCCACGCAGATCACCAGGTTAGGCTTCCATGTTGCCTGCACCAGTTGCATTCATCTGTTCATCAAAGTTCAGTCCAGTTTCCGACAAACTGTTGAACCACGATAACCACGAAAATATTTGCCTATTTTACCTCCTGCTGTGCCAGCGTATCCAGCTGCTGGATGTGAGGCGTGATGAGAGAGTGAAGTCTGACCAGAATCTCCTCTACCGGCAGGGCGGACAGGAGGAAACCCAGAGCCTGCATCAACCACATGCACTGGCTGCTCTGCACACAGACACACAGGGACACATACAGCACACATCACACATGATGTCCTCACAAAGATGGCTGGTGTGCTTTACGGAGCGGGAAAGAGCTGTTGTTTACTCACCTTGTGGACTTCTTTCACCAGGACATCCTGCAGAGGAACACACGCGTCAATACAAAGACAGCGCTCGCACCGGGGTGATCAGTGAAAGGTGTTTGTCTGACCTGTGAGACAGTCAGGATGTCCTGAGCGTGAGGGCCGAGGTCATGTCTACACTCCCTGCAGATCCTCTTCAGAGTGGATACGCTGGACACAGACAGCTCTGCCTTCACAAGGCCCTGAAGCACCATGGGTAATATGCCACCCAACATGACTGGGTGGTCAGCCAGCCATTCAGCCAGGGATCCTAACCAACAGGGGGGATTGAGTAAAGGGCGCATAGCATGGACAGTGAATGCAAATGGGTTTGTAAGTAACAGGGACACGACAGGAAGTGTCTGTACCTATAGTGTACATGACGGTGTCAGCCAGCATAACGTTGCTGATGTTGATTCTGGGGATCAGACCAATAAGACCAGGAATAACATCAGAGTAGTTCACATCTATGGTCTCAGCTATGGACTGGAAGCCAAATAACAGGGCCTCCGTGTCCTGAAGGCGGAGAAACACAAAAGTGTGACATTGGATCAAGAGAGGGAGAAAGAAAACACAATCAGGCACACAGTGGCAGGTTGCATTATGTCATTTAAATTTGTATCAGGCTAAAATATATCTGAAACCGAGTCAACAGATTAACACTCCATCCCTGCTACAATGCATAGAATATGGTGTATATGATACTTGGTGAGTAACTAGTAACATTACCTGCCACACTGATGACTGCTGGGGGTCCATCAGCTGTCTGCCCAGCCGGTCGTAGAGGTTACTGAGCAGCTCTGCCCCCAGCATTTCATACACATACATCAGAGTGTCGGAAATGTCCACTCTGAAAGAAAAAATAGCCACATAACATAGTTAGAGATAAAACGTAAACTCAGTCTGTAGCCACCATTGTTAGCCAAGTTAGCAGACAACTGTTGGGTGGATTAGCGTACAGCATATCGCTCAGGATGAATTCTAATCTAATTCTTTGGCCTTCCTCTGACTTTTTATTGAGATGTATATTTGGAAATGTATGTCTAAAACCTGTTCGCTTTCGTTTTTAGGTCTCACCTGTAAATTCTGAACTGCTCCTTGTCATCAGAGGACCAGGAGGCGTAATCCTCCTGGGACGGATAGTGGGATTTATGCAGAAGCACGTCCACCAGTTGGAAGTAAACTGGCCTGTAGACCTGCAGGTAAACTGCCTGCTTCTCCTCTTCAAATGACAAAATGTCATCCTAAAGATGCGAGAAAATAATTAGAAGCAAAGTTACTAAATCCTAAAGAAGAAACATTTAGCGTTGAGAACATGTGTTCACCTTACCTGCAGAGTGTACCAGAAGGTGAGTGTAAGGGAGCTGGTGGTCTCACTGACCGGGTAGTGCCCGGGGATGCCGGTACAGAAAAGAATCATGTTAACCAAAGCCAGATATTCTTGCCAGTGCTCCACCTGTTCCAACAAAACCCTGTCAGGCACAAACACATTGATCCTCATTAAGTAACATTTACTGAAGCCAGTTTATAGGATGGAGGTGTGTGTGTGTGTGTGTGTGTGTGTATGCATCTGTGTCTACCTGGAGTGAGTTTCCCCCATGGCCACAGCAATGCGACAGATACCATGTGAGGTTTCCATGTCCCCGTCCTGAGCTGCTGTCTTCAGCTGGTCATGGAGACCCAGCACCAGAGGCATCAGGTTCACCAGAGCATCGATGTACCTGCACACACACGCTCTGTTTCACACACCTAAAAATTAACTGTGACCTTAATGAACTTATAATCCAGCGTGTTTCTCACCTCTGGCAGTCAGGCTGTGAGATGGCATTGACTATCGTCTCCACAGCCGTGTCAAACAGTTCTGGGTTGGACAGAGCAGTGAAACAGTCCTGGACCAGTTCATGACTCTCCCCTAACGGCACATCCAGCCCCACCCAGCTGGACAGACAGCGGAGCACCTTCTCCTTCACCTGGCTCGTAGAGTCCTGGCTTTGGAGTAGCTGGCGCAGCATTGGACACACCACAGCCCACTCCCCAGCCAGGGCTTCTCTCAACTGGGCACGGCGAGATTGAGCCAGCCGACTGCTCTGGAACTCCTCTGGAAGTACGGTGAGGAGCTCTAGCAGTGCGAGGCAGTGTGCGTGGGGATCCTGGGTGGCCTCTGCACCAGGGACACCTTCAGAGTCAGGCTTCTGCGGTTGGAAGGCCCTCACCATGTCTGCCACAGGCTGGGACCAAGCCTGTGGAATTAAATTAAGAGCCATAGCAGCCAGGGCTACACACAGCCTGGTTAGCACCATTTTTGGCCCAGAGGAGAAGTGCAGGATGTGGGAGAGCAGCTGCACCCTGAGGCCCTCATGCTGGTCTGTGGGGAGGTCACTCCAATGACGGGAGATCTTGGTGTGGAGGGTGCTGGCGCCAAAAAACTGCACCTCTGGGAGCTGCGAAGACACAGACAATACACTGTAACACTGTAACAGATGAAATAGCTGAAATTTTGCACTGATCAGCACTGGCATCCGACCAGCAGAACAACAACAGACCTTATCGGGGCTAAGCAGCGCCCAGCAGAACTGCCATGCCTGTGCAGAGGCCTGGGCCTGGGTCAGCCACTTCTGGGCCACATTCTTACGCTCCATGTCTGGGTCAAAGTACAGCTGGTAGAGAGCCTGAGAGAGGAATAAATAGAAAACAAACAATAAGAAAGTTGATGCTAATATACAACCCCAATTCCAAAAAAGTCTAAGCATATGGCACAAATCGAAAGCGACTTGAGGAGCATTTGGCAGTTTATTAAGTTAATTGGATGGGCAGACAATCTGCGACAAACTACGTCTAAAAAATGTGGAACACTTTCAGCAAAATGTTCCTCAATGTAAAATTGCAAAGACTTTGAAGATCCCTTGAAGGACAAGGTTAAAGGTCAAAACTGGATGCTCATGATCTTTGGGCCCTCAGACGGCGCTGGATTAAAATCAGGCATGATTTTCGACTGGAAATCACTGCACGGGCTCAGGAACACTTCCAGAAATCTGTGAACACAGTCCGTCGTGCAATCCACAAATGCAAGTTAAAGCTGCACTATGCAAAGGAGAAGACATATGTGAACATGATGCAGAAATGCCACCGTCTTCTCTGGGCCAAAGCTCATTTAAAATGGCCTGTGGAAAAATGGGAGACTGTTCTGAGGTCAGATCAATCAATCATTGAAATTCTTTTTGTAAAGCATGGGCACTGTGTCCTGCAGACTAAAGAGGAGAAGGAACGTCCAAACTCTTCATCTCTGATGGTGTGGAGTTGCATTAGTGCCTATGGTGTCGGCAGCTTACACATCTGGAATGGTGCCATCAATGCTGAGAAGTACACAGAGGTTTCAGAGCAACATATGCACCCATCCAGACAGCGTCTCTTTCAGGGAAGGCCTCGCATATTTCAGCAAGACAAGGCTAAACCACATACTGCATCCTTCACAACATCATGGCTTTGCAGGGGAAGAGTACGGGTGCTGGACTGGCCTGCCTGCAGTCCAGACCGTTCACCAATAGAACACATTTGGCGCATCATAAAATGAAAAATCCAGCAACGAAGGCCCAGGACCATTGAGCAGCTAGAAACCTGCATCAGGCAAGAATGGGACAACATGACACGATATGGGAGGAATAAAATATGGTTTTGCAATGATTTTAAAATCATCGGTTCTGTTTTTATTTACATTTTAAACAGCGTCCCAACTATTTTGGAATTGGGGTTGTATAACGATAGTATTGGCGAGGATGTTAGCGTGTATCACAATCATAATGATTACAGAGTTCATAGAATTATCACCATTGGTGAGCATATATTATCACCAACATGTGGATGTCTACGCTGTAACTTTAAATTGTCTTCCTGAGTTGCATTAATATGCATGCAAGACCGATTGTTTAAATAGAGTACAGAAATGTGTTGTCATAGCAACTAATCCAAAGCACATGGTGTTGGTTATTATTAGGACAGCATATGCTTATAGCTGGTATCATGTTACAAAAGGTCCAGTTTGTCTGATCTCCCCATGTTAAAGTACAATGAACAAACTGCACTTCGCCGTCTGCACACTTCTTTCACTGTGACTTGAGTTATTATGTCAAATCAAACACATTTCAACATGAATATGAGGTGATGCTGCAGCTCTCTCTCTCTCTCCCTCTAACAAACGTATGTATTCAAATGAGCTTTGGGTGTTTTGTATTACAGGAGCTCCATCTGTAGGCTCAGCTCAACAAGCAGCCACCCAAGTGAGGCGGCTGATTATTCTCAAGCAACTTACCGACTCCACATTCTCCACCGTGAACTCCAAATCCACCGGGCTGTCCCCCGGATTGGTTGGAGGCTCCATCTGGCGCAACTTGAAGGAAGGTGTCTTCCCGTTGCCCGCTGGATATCCTTCAGAAGTTAAAGCCTGCCCGGCGGAATAGAAGCGGTTAAATCGAGCATAAACTGACCTCTAAGAGTGTGCCAAAGCTGACTGAGGACGCAGCGTGTCATTCAGCTGTCCATACAGTACACATGTGGGCAGTGCGCTCAGGCATGACGACATACTGACCTCTGTGGGGGCTGAAAAGTTGTTGTCTCACATTACCACCAGCAAACACTGACACACATCCACCTCTCACTGTTTAATGTCCACAAAGTCATGCAACAAGCCTGCAGTAACCATGAAACTTGAAAACCACGGCTTGGATGGTGTTGAACGCTCTACAGCAGGCGCTCCTGACGCAGACAACTGCGCCTTCTGACGCACTGACACCTGATTGGAGCAAGGGAGCAACAGCGGCTGCAAACTGATGCGCGTTTAGGGGGGGTAGGGGGGGTGGATGCAGAGATGAGTGAGTGTGACAGGAAAAATGAAACACGCGCGCGCGCGCGCTGAGCTGAAGAGTGAGACAAGAGTGCGCGTTTGGATCCGTGACGGTGTTTTTGCTCTTTAGGATAAAAAAGCGCGTCTTTTGTGCTCCAACCGCCGCCTGCGCGCAGCCTGCCATGCGGCCCCACCCCTGCTTCTCTTCTGCCCGACTCCCTCAGGATATTTTTAGCGCTGATGATGTGCCCTGTCAAATCACGTAACGGAAACAACCTCAGAGCTAAAAAAGCAGAGCCGCCGCGGAGAGCCCGCTCCGGTGCCTTTTTATTTTTTCCCACAGTGATCTGCAGAGTGAAGGCCGCGAATGAGATGAAATTTGAAATTAATTTGGTGTTTTGCGTGTTGGTGGTTCTTACCGGCTCATCGCTGACAAGAGGTAAGGTGTCATCCCTGGTGTGTGTGTGTGTCTGTGTGTGTGTGCGTGCGTGTAGGTCTTTGTGATGTGCACCGACTGCTGACGTGAGTTGGGCTCGTTATCAATTCAGCACATGATGCTCTCGACAGTCTATTGATCTTATATAAAGTTCATAAAGAGCTGCAGGCTGCTGGTTCCATTAGATTATTATTAAAGTATTATTAAATGTCCAATTCTTAGATCAAGTTTATAGCTCGCTCAGCAGGTTGTAGGCAGATGGTTTAGATTTTCTTTGAGTGGCATGGTGAACATTTCTTTCTCTATATCATGATTTTTTTTTTCTGTCCACCAGTCTCCTGGTTATTTATTTAAACTGTCGATAGATTTCTCTTCCCATCAATAATCTCATTTAATGCAGCAAGACACACTCAAATAACAGTCAAAACTATAAATTTTAATTTATTTATTTTAATATAAAATAGATTTCCTGTCAGAAGATTGCAGAGTGATAGTGGATTAATTGGTTAATCAGTGACATAAAATTGATTGATAGATGATTAATCGGATGAAAGCTTCTCCAGTGTGAGAGCTTGCTGATTTTTCTGCCATTTTATGATCGTAAATTAAATATTTTGGGGGTTTTAGAGCTGTGATGAGATCAATCAAATAATTGAATATATATATATATTATATATATATATTTTGTTTGTTTTTTGACTGTTGGTCAGACAAAACAAGATATCTTAATATTTCATTTACTGCTCCAGAGAATTGTAAGAGGTTACAGAGAAATCAATCTATTGATTCACTCCTTTCATTTCGCAGGTCAGAGCAGTGCTTTGCCTCCTGACCTCACGCTGGCTGCCCTCCCGAGTCATGCTGGAAGCTCAGCATCTCCTGACTTGACAGAGGATCCTGGCAATGAGGTCCCACGCTGACACACAATCCTGCAGGCAGGGATGAAACCTCACCTCTGACCACTACCATCACCAAGACCGAAGGGACGGTCCATTCAGAGACTGCGACAAATGCGGTACATAAAACATACTTGTTGACCACAAGCTCTGCAGTGACTACATCTCAGCACGTACCTGCCGTCATGACTCCTTCACCATCAGGTAACCAAGACAAACCTGCATGCACTGTTCATATGCCTCTGTTTTTTAAAGTCTATGCCTTAACTTATAAACACAGAAATTATGGTCATCGTTTCATCCATAATTCTATAATTGTGCATCTATAATTTTCCAGTCTGGTCTGTTTGCTTTGTCCAGATTCTTAAAATAACACATCCCACACACTTAAAGCTGTTTGCAAACACAGAGACTGAGACTCAGCTCCATTGCCAGCACATTCCAGGAACATAGTCTTCCTCTGACCCACACATGACTGGGCTGAGATTGAGAATGTGTGTCACAACGTCATTTAAGATCAGATATGACCCCCTCCGCTGAAGCCTCTTTGAGGCAGTCAGAAATAACAAACGATATGGCATCACGCCTTCCGGAGCATACCCTCACCCTCTTTTTTTAGCCGCTGTCGTCACCGTTGTTGTCCCTGCAGAATAATGAGGAGGTTGTCAGGTTGGAGTTTCTCACTTCAGAAGCTAAAAATGACATCACTAAAGACTTTGACTTGTGACTTAATGCCGAACAGGCACAAAGATGTGAGAGCTTTCACCCCCCCAACAGTTCGGCCTCTTGCATTTTGCCCACTGGAGCACTAATGACCGTCCCTTCAGCCTATGCATGTAAACGGTAGACATGTAGGCTGGCTTGTAATTACCCCTCTCCCAGCCCCCTCCACACCTGTCAGCACGAGCTGTCAAACGTGATGTAAAGACACATGTGCTTAAAGCTGAGTAAGAATATATTCGTGCTGGTTAACAAACAAGACGAGTACCAGTACCTGCCTCCTCCCACCCCTCACTTCACACGTAAGGGCCAAGAAAAAGACACCGGTTTTGTCTTCTTTGGAGGTTTTAATCATCAATCATTTACACAATTATGTTTTAAAAAGTGAAAATGAAAGTCACTAACAAAATGTTATAGTAAGGATACAAAAATGAATGCATGCATGTATGACATGCTTGTAGTCAGTTTCTTTTTTGTCCTGTCTCTTTAACTACAGACTTAGACCTATGAAGATGACATGATCATCATTAATAACTCATCATCATGACGATTGTTGTGTTGCTGTGTTAATTAATGTGTTGCTCTTCCATTAAATCATGCATGAGATACTGTTAATCCCCGATAGTTCATGGAGTGCAAGTGTTGTGAAATCACCTGAGGTATCATGTGTGTCCCCTCAGTGCTGAGATGTACTCTAGGAAGGTAACACCTCCTTACTAAGCTTTCGTATCGTACCTTGTCCATGTATAAAGTAGCAGGAATGGTAAATGTAAATGGTAGATATACAGTCTTCTGACTGCTCCTAAGTGCTTTTACACTATATATCTTATTCACCAATTCACAAGCACGCATACACTGACGGCACTGGCTGCCATGCAAGGTGCCAACTGCCATCAGGAGCTAATCACTACGGGGTTCAGTCTTGTCAGTCATCTTGCCTGAGGACACTTCGATATACTAAGAAGGAGTAGCCGGGTATCGAACCACTATTCTCTTCATTATATGATAATCAGTTGGTCTATAACACGTCAGGTTCAAACATGTCGACATTTTCAAATGCCTTACATTTGAGAAGCTACAGCTAGGATTCTTTTTTTGCTTTAATCAGTTAGCAGAAGTCGTTTGTTGATCTACTGTATTTTAAATATTCTAATGTTTAATCAATCAACACCACAACCCTTTTTTGTATATTTCAGCTTTGTGACTTTAAGCTGATAGTTTGGCACGTTGTTGCCCTCTGCGGCAGCGAAACCGAAACCGCGTTCAAGATGGTGGAAAACGTTTGTGTGGATATCTGAACAGTAGTGACCACCTCCATTATTATGCTGTTATTGCTATTATGCTATTATTATGCACCGTCTGCATGAAAACACAGACGGTGTTTGAAACAGGTCGTTGCCGCCGTGCCGGCTCTGTTCTCAAATGGTTTCTTGGTGTTGTGGAGCAGGATAAGAGGCACCCGACAACAAAAACATTCAGATGGCAGCTTTAATGTCAGTGGGAGTGATCAGTGTTCATGAGCAGGGTGGTGTAGAGTTACCTCTGGCTGCTGTGTGTACGGTTCGTTTTCTTTGAAGAATCCTCTGTACTGTTTTAGATTGATACAGCACTGCCCTCACATCCACACTTTCAGCTGCTGCAGACGGCCTTTCATCCACACCGACTGTACAGAGCACCACCCCCCTGCAACACCTCTCAACCACTGAAGGCGGGGGCCTTCTGACCAGAGATCCACTTACCACCTTTTCATCTCTGCCAGCTCACACGGCGCACACCACCACCACCATCCAGCCGCAGTCTGATTCACTGACCACAGCCACCGCACAGCCCACAACCACAGGACACCCTCTGACCTCAGCACTGGGCCGGGGTCCGACACACCAGGAGGCCCCATCTGAGCTTAATGTTGGAGATGAAGGTAAGGTGATGGACAGGTGAGACAGTATTGTTGTAAGCCTCCTAGATTGGCTTTATTTTCTGAATATGTTTTATTACGTTTGTCCTTTTTTTTTTTGCCATTTATTAGACCTCAAGAGGCCACGCTCAAGCTCCCCTCTAGACCCCCTGCTGGCTGGTCTGCTGTCAGTGTTCATTGTCACCACAGCCGTCGTCTTCGTCATCCTCTTCCTCAAGTTCCGCCAGCGGACAAACCACCCAGAGTTCCATCGGCTGCAGGATTTACCCATGGTAAGACTGTGCAGACTGTACAGGTATTAGACAGACTAGACAGGAAGGTCGTTTTTTTAAACAGAAACGTCTGTTTACTCCTCCTGAGGAACACTATTCACCCTGAAATACGCTAAGAAATGTCTGCTGTGGCTCTAAAGGGAGCCAGCTATAAAGTCGGAGATAATAACCCCTTCACCTCTAGTTTTACGAACTAGAGGTGAAGGGTTTGAAACAAGGCAGGCAAGACCCAGCTGCCCAGAAAGGTTGCATTATGGGAAATGGTGCAGTCCAGTGTTTTTTGTTTTCCTGTAGTCCCTTCACATCATTAACTCCAAATCACCAAATTTTCTTCCCGGCTCAGGGCCTTTACTGATAAGTGACAGCCATAGAGTGACAAGATTCTAACTGAAAAATGGTTATCCTTCCAGCAACTGTACAACTCTAAAGTCCTGTTTTACCTTGATCTCTTCCAGGATGATTTGATGGAGGACACGCCACTCTCCAGATACACCTACTGAGGGAAGCATCCAGTCAGTCACTCCTCAGAGAACAGAAGCCAAGCAGACACCAAAAGACCAGTGTGCATCTGAGAAAAGCATTTGCAAGGATGCAGCTGCATCTCAAGATGAGTCCCCCCCCCTTGTGAGTTTTGGGTCAGTGGTAAAAATGTTTATCAGCGGTTTCATGAGAAAGTCTTTTAAATGGAAGGTTTCAGAAGTTTTCCACATTCCCTTTAAGCTTCCAGAGATCTTCAGTCTAGTGGAAACTTTTTGTTTAATTTCTCTCCTGAGGCCCTGCGCACCCCTGACTGACTCCTCATGTATGCACAGCACTTTAAACTGACACGTATGGTCATAGTGCCCTCTAGGGGACAACTGAGGTAATGTGGATCAAGGTTCCATGAAGTCCTCCAATTACATTACACACAACCTCAGGTTACCTGAATAGAAACACCAATAGAGTGGGAGACAGAATGACGTTAAGTGCTTCACGTTGGAAAGTTGCCAATATGCCTAAACTGATTAAGGAATATAAATTATGACCCCTTAGATGACCAAATATTAGTGAAGTGCACTTTCAAACCAAATTGCCAGGTTGCACACGTTGTCTTAAAACAGAGCTGTTGCAGAAAATCAACACAAACACCAGAGGCAAGCGATTTCACAATTCAAAAGCCATATCTTGAGAAAAACAGACGCACCGATTCTCTACTAATACTCAAAGCCGATTTTCATTCAGTTGTTCAAATTTATTAACCCCAAATTGTGTGTGGAAAATATTTATTGTTGCAGCCTTTTACTGTGTAGTTACGTATGTTATGGAACTTGTCTGATGCTGGTATACAAAACTTGAATTTGGTTATTCTGTTCTTAATGATGAATGTTTAATCCATCGGTGCACAGTGAGAAGAGACCTTGCTACACTAAATAAACACTTCAATATGAGTAAATTGTCACGGTAAGACACACTAGTATCGTTAAATGTGCTGTAAAATTCATATTTATAAAGAATGTATTTGTTTCTGCACAAAGGAGACAACGAGAAGAGGCACGTGGCAGTTTCAGATTGTTGTTACCTTTGTCTGTATTAGCTGGAGTATTATGCAAATGTTTACCTAGTGTGTTCTGAGTTACAGTGATGTATGATAATACGACGTTGAAATGTGGACTGTAAGGATTTATTGATATAAGGATCTCCTATTTGATAATAAAACAGAAACCACAAGCCCCTTGTCTCACATGCTTTGAGGGTGGAGCCATGCTACGCTACAGTATGTAGGTGGTGCTAAAGAGTTTTGCTGAGTCATTGTATGTGCAAAATTTCTTTTGTAGTTAGTTTACAGGCCAGCAGCTCTGCAAATATACAGCACAGAGTTCATCAATCTGCCTTGATTAGGGATGTGGACTTTGAGCCATCACTCAGCTTTGAACAGAAAAGAAAGCCACTCCCTTAAAAACACACACACACACACACACACACACACACACTGTTGTTAAAAGACTCACATTCAAACATAGCTGTCAATAGTCATTTCCCAATAAAAACACAACACTATTTCTAATGAATGTATAACATTTAATGTCTGCATGATAAATGTCAAAACCCTGTTTTCAGTATGAGCAACAACAACAAAAGATAATAATCATGACATGTAGTTTTTTTTTGTGCTGGTATGTACAAAAAGTGACTTTCAGATACAAACTTAAGGTACTACTCTGTGCTTCAAACATGGCAGACTAAATCACCTCTGAAACTTCACTTTTTGTTACAGCATCTTCATGTGTCTATTGCAAAACTACGGGATAATATGAAAGCCATGTGACCACGTGATTTAAAATGTTGAAATCAGGGCACAGGTGAAAATGCTGCTCAGAAAAAACTGTCAGGTCTTGTGTGTTGTGGGAGTGCCGGACTACATTCATCGTCCTAAATGAGGCAGAGCCCTTCTTGGTGAACCAGTCAGTTTACCTGACAGCATTAACTTCACCTGACTTGGAATGTTAAACTGGTCAGAAGTCAGCGTTTACGTTGGTTACGAGTGGTTTTGATTATCACAGGAATGACTGAGTGATCCTGAAGACTCTCTAGTTGGGAGTAACAGCTGGACGGAAGGAGCCGAAATGTGGTCCTTGTCCAGCCAAGCATGCAGCAGCCGTAGCGGGCTGTGGTCACCAACAACCCAATGAAAGCAATGTTTCCGAATGCTCCACGCATCCTCTTCTTAGGATCTGATTAAGAGTAATAATAAAATTAATATCGATAACATGTTCACCTTACTTTACAAAAGCAGAAAAAGAAATCTTATCTTACCTCCTGTTGAGTACCCGTGTGCGTACACCTCTCTGCTAATTATCCAAACAACTCCAAGTCCACTGGCGAGACGCTGTGACAGCCACACAGACATAAACACTCAGATATAAAAGGTACTTTCTACGAGGAGCATCCATTTTTCGCAGAACCATATCGTTATCTAGCCAGGTATCTTAAAATGTGTGCTTTAAATGCAAAAGATTCACGTCCAACAGCACGCAAGCTGTCGCATAAAGCAGTAATGCTGGTGCCAAAGTGGTATGACAGTGCAAAAATCAACTTACCGGACAATGTAAACCACTAACGCCCAGGCAGAACAGAAAGGCGGGGTACATCTCCAGGCTGGTGAGAGGTGATAACAGCGCGTTAACTTTCACCTCTTTGCTGATTGTTTAACTATGACTAATGAAAGCATGGTGTGCATTCATTCATGATCATATTTCAGTTTAATACATACGTGTTCTGGTGTGCACGCTGGATGCAGTTGAAAGTATGTCCAGTTTCTGGGTCATCACTGTACATCTTAGGGTACTGTGAGACAAAGCAGGACAAGTTCATTGATTTAGGCTAACAAAAGCTACAAAATGTTGCACGAAACTATCTTAAACCATATTAAATAAAATACTGAAGTTGTTCATATTCTGGTATGTCTGAACAGCAATAAGTGCTCACCTGCACATTGTACTTCTTGCGGGCTTTGACAACCTTCGCGGCCAGGTGTGTAAGCATGAGCACACTGGCAGCGCCGGTTAACACCACATATCCATACTCTCTGGAAAAGGCAACCATCCTGACCAACCTGAAAGAGGAAAAACAACATGGCTGGATTAGTTGAATGCATATGATTCAGATACATGTGCGCTTCTTTGCTCTCTGTGAAACAAATGCATTATAATAAATCTATAAATGGGAGAAAAGACGCCCTAAAACTAATGTAAAACCACTAGTGGAGGATCAAGGACGCCATAAAAAAAACTAAAGGTCAAATGAGGATCTGCGTCACTAATGTCCGACCACAGAGTTTGAGAGGAAACATAAAAAGTGACGGAGCTCGTAAAAACATTGCTGCAGCTTACCTTACAGATGTAGAGTAGATGTACAGCTGTAAGACACAGACAGAGTGACCTCACTGAAGTTTCCTGCTCAAATGTGTCCGTGTGCTGACACGGGCTTATGTAACGCACTGAAACATACACAAAGCGAGGGCGTGGTGGCCGCTCGCCCTACACATAATGTCCGCCTGGTGGGAAATGATTTACTCGACAGCTTTTATGGTTTCTGTGTGTGTTAAATGTCACGTTAACTTCCGCCATCACAGCTCTGTGAAGTTATACCGAGCGATACAAATGCTCCACAGCAACATTTCCTCAAATAATCGGTTCCATTTCTCAGACATGCGCGCTAGACCGCAGGTAAGCTAGGCTGCTAGCGGTATGTACGGCGGTTACCATGGTAACCGGCGAAAATAGTCTAGCCCCAACGAGAACAGCTAGTATTAGCCTTTAGCTTTATAGTCCAATTTAGTCTTAGTCTTAACTTAACTTAGTCTTAACTCAGTCTTAGTCCTAACCCTAACCCTAACTAGTCTGAAACTACACTACTAACCGACATTTACAGTATTTCTGACAACTTTAACTACTTGTAACTTTATATTACATTCAATTTAATGTATTATTTGACACCTATAGTCATAAAATAACAATTACAGTGAAATGTATTGCCGTAAAGTCACACTATACATTATAAACATTATGGGAACCTTAAACAACATCTTGTTCAGTGCTGTTTTTGTACCAGGCTGTGATGTTCCCCATCAGTGGTGCAGGAACAGAAATTTCCCCAGTTTCTGAGAGGTGACAAAGCCAATGTGCAGAGTCCAGGTCAGGCCCTCGGTGATGTGGACACCAAGTAAGGGGGGCTTAATTCCTTTCCTGCTTCTTCCCAAAGTCCATTATCAATTTGTTACTTTTGTTAACATTCAGGAGATTGTTGTCTAGACACCAGTAGGTGCAAATAATAATATCAATGATGGCACAGTCGTTTTAAGGCAGGGGTGTCCAACTTCTTTTAAAGAGGGACAGATCTGACAATGTGAAGATGATACTTCAACATTTTAAAAATGGAAGGAAAAAACACAAACAACAAAAAACAATAAAAGTTAGATACAAATGCACTATAAAGATAACACAGAATAAATTGTATGGAATATGTTAAACTTGCATGAAGTTGATACAAATCTTAACCTCATGTTCATTTTAAATAAGATTATTATGAGTAATGCAAGGTCTTTTAACATTTAAGTTTAAAACATATTGCTTGCACTTGTCTTTAACAAAATCATTAAGAAAGTAATATTTTGTGTCTACAGGTACATGACACCAGCAGTTACGTATGTCCTTAGAGGTTAATGTTTAGCACATGCAAATGCTTCGTTATTGTTACCAAAAATTCCAAATCTGCCACAGTATCTGACAATCAATCAACAATCCTGGCAGGTCATAAATAATACATTATACAAACAAAGCTGCAGGCGACATGAAATCTGACCGTGGGCTGTGATTGGCCCCTGGGCCAGACTTAGGACATGCCTGTTTTAAGGTGCCCCATTCAACTATGTCAGTGAGCCAGTTCACAAGACCAGGGTATGGCTGATCCTACTAAACCTAAACGGAAGGCAGCCAAAAAATGTGCCCTCTATTGAAGTCAACAGGCCAGAGTTTCCTGTATCATAAATTGGGTCAAGTTAAGGTATGCAAAGCAAGGATAGTGGTGCCAGAAGACCTGGGCTCACTCCTACACGAGCCACTGACATGTGACTGAACTCATATCATATTACTGCGCCTTTTTCCTTTTTGTATGACCTGTAGCATGCCAACACATGTTGGAAAGAGCTCAGCCTACAGGTTGTATGAATGAAGATTATGAATAGAGATGAATACGGGCAACAAGTCCTTGCAGCTGCAGTAAAACGTGATAGACGTGCCTTAAACCAAAGAGAGATTATAAAAACAAACAGATGTACACCCTTGTCATTTACTAATGTAGAATGACATTGCAGAAAATATTGAGGTGTGTCAGTGAGCTGAATCAAACAATTCCAACCTTCCAGTGATAACTGCACGATGCCAGAAGAAGAAATGTGAACAGGGGAAGTTATGATGAGGATGTGAATATGTCAGAGAGTATGGTTTCCTGGAGAAGAAATTTCTTCACCTGGTTGCTGTCAGGGCCAGTCTAGTTTGTGAATTACAGACACACTTTTGCATTTATTTTGAAGGCCCCTTCTTTGACGCTATAATGTACAACGGGCATCACGGATTAGCGGACTCCGGTCCGGATCCGGACCGGGAAATGGCTCTGTCCGAACCGCGACCACTGGCGAAATAAGTAGTGTTTTCCCCATAGAGCGGTTTTGAGCGCACATAGAAATTTACCGCGGGCGCTGCTACTATAGTCAATCCGGTAAACTCGAACTACTTTTATTTATGATAAGAGATTAAATATGTGTCTAATATCTCGCAACTTAAGTAAAAACTTAAACAATTAGTTACTTTTTAAAAATGTGGCCATGACTTTCGCTCGGACCTTCTACTTGTAAATGTAATAACCGGACCTTGGGGACTTTTAATTGAATACCCCTGCTTAAAATCAAACCAGTGAAACACAGAGTGGATGACTCACATGTGAAATATTCACAACACTTAAAAAATAATTTGGACCAAGGTAGCTCGCTTCCAGCCAGCTAGCTTGACTTACCTGTGACTCACCTGTTCGTTGTTCCCTCGATGCTCGTCCGTGTTGAAATCGGAGAAATTTGACGGAAATTCACGACGAGAAATGAACGCAACGCAACGCAACGGACGGGTTTGTTTGTTTGTTTGGTTTTGAGTTTTGAGTTTCAGTTTAGGTTTTGTGTTTTGAGTTTTAGTTTTAGGTTTGTGTTTGAGTTTTTGCATACCTCAGGTTGAGCCGGGGTTCGATCCCACGTCTCCACGTTGGCGGTCGGCGTCCTTCCCCACTGGACTATCTTCAGTACCGATGAAGCAGAAGAACCAGGATCAGACTGAGGGGAGGAATCATGCTGAAGATTCTCCTCCATCAGTCCTGATAGAGCTGCTGAAGAACATTTCTGTTCTTCACTTTGTCTGTCTCATCATGGAGAAGGAAAACCACGTCTCCATGTCCTTTTGGACCACATGGTCCACTGAAGCTGCTCCTCATGGCCTCCTGCAGCTTCACTGCTCCTCATGGCCTCCTGCAGCTTCACTGCTCCTCATGGCCTCCTGCAGCTTCACTGGTCCAGTGGGTTAAGCACATGGCACTAACTTCCTTTTTAATCCAGAAGTCGTGAGTTCAAATCCCGCTCAGAGCAGCACTGAGCAGAAGTGAAGGTGATGGAGCGTCCACTCTGTTTTTCTGTTTTCTGTATTCATTTATACATTTGGTCGTGTTCCTCAGATCAACCTGAGCGGACAGAAGACGAAGGCAAACAAAAATAAAAGCAGGTTTGGTCATGTGATCGTCACATGACGTCTGCTGTCAGGATGTTTCCTGAATTCTCCTTCAGGGCTCAAGACAAAAAGTTTCACCGTCCTCCTGATCCACATTCAGCCGAGAACACGCTTCATCAGTCAAACTCTTCATGCACACCAGGAGAAGTGGCAGATTTACTATTTTTATCCGGGTGGAGCTGGAGGAGCTGGAGGAGCTGGTGGAGCTGGAGGAGCTGGAGGAGCTGGTGGAGCTGGTGGAGCTGGAGGAGCTGGTGGAGCTGGAGAAGCTGGAGGAGCTGGTGGAGCTGGAGGAGCTGGTGGAGCTGGTGGAGCTGGAGGAGCTGGAGGAGCTGGAGGATGGAGGAGCTGGTGGAGCTGGAGGAGCTGGTGGAGCTGGAGGATGGAGGAGCTGGTGGAGCTGGAGGAGCTGGTGGAGCTGGTGGAGCTGTCAGAGTGCAGCGAAGGCTTTAGGTTTGAGCTCCTGATGTTTGTGAACAGAGGCAGCACTGTTGAACCAAACAGCCCGTCACACAGTCTGAACCGAGACTGAACCAGGTCTGAACCGAGACTGAACCCGCTCAGATCAGGTGTAAATGGACCGGGCTGAACTACAGGTTCATTAGCACTCTTCTGTGCACTCTTTGTACTGTGACTGACCTGGCCACTGCAGTACCAGTTTTAACCACTAGGTGTCAGCCTCTACCTTCTTTTGGACAGTGTTCCAGCAGTGTGGAAGTTTGGGGGAGGAGGAGGAGAGGGAGGAGGAGGAGGAGGAAGAGTCTATTATTCAGAGGACAGAAACATGTGAACTGTGTTTGTCCACAAACACATCATGATCAGGTGTGGCACTCAGAGACGTCCGTCAGAAGTCAGGTCAGACTTGGGTTGTGGGTCGTAGTTCTTCAGGTTCTTCAGGTTCTTCAGGTCTGTGTCACTGCTTCACTGTGATTGGCTCATTTAAGTAAAAACTTAAACAATTAGTCACTTTTTAAAAATGTGGCCATGACCTTCGCTCGGACCTTCTACTTGGGCAAAATGTAATAACCGGACCTTGGGGACTTTCAATTGAATACCCCTGCCCTAACTGGTCATTAATTATGGGTCTTAATTATCAGCCGAGCTTCAAATCAAGCATCAAATATATAAGAAAACAGTTGTATTAGCAAGTATTCGTCACTAGATGTCCTCATAAAGTCACTGAATATCTTTGACTCCAAACAGCTGTGTGGATTAGTTCAGTCCACAGGAAGGCGAGTGTGAAAAAGCATTAGGATTTTACATGAATATCAGCCTCCTGCTCTACTTCTGACACCCAGGAATACAAACAGGAAACTTTGTGGATGAGTGTCTGAGACAAGAAGGGGTGGTCAGTGAGCAGCAGGCTGTTGACTGTCGACTCGGGGTGGTTCCTTTCACGGACTGTCAGTAGCACATCTGTCCTCTTCCTCCTCCATCATGCTGAGTCTGATTCAGCACTTCAACACCTACACAGAGAGCCAAGAATAGATTCAGGAGGACTCGTACTGAGACTGGAGAGAGGAGAAAAACAACTGCTGCCAGAGACCACCTTGTCCCATCATCTGCTGACTGTGCACTCTTTGAATTGGGGGATAGGCCTGTGTGTGTAGATGATAATGGACCCCCCTCTCAACACGCTATCATTCACTCACTCTTGTTTCGAAAGCCTAAAAACTCACCGTTATCACTGCAAAACCATGCACAATGAGAGTCTACAATGTGTGAATAGATGTGCTCTGACGGAGGAAACATAAATCAGTGGACTCTGACACAGCAGAAGGCATCCTTGTCAGATTCCAGACAGTGGATGCGCGCCGGATCCAGAGACATTACGCGCAAGAGGTTGCCACGGGCAAGTGTTAGGTCTGACCTCTGTGGATATTATTTCTGGGGAAAACAACCAGGGGAGGATGTCTGAGTGAAGAATGTGACTACATCTGACTCTCTCTAAACGGGGTGGATGAAGCCCTCGGTGGTGTGATCCGTCTTAGCCCGCAGCCAAGCGCGCAACCCAGCTCGTAGTTCTTCTCCCCCTCACCTGTACCTGTTGCCCGGACAGGTATGTGTGTGATGACCAGTTGGTGGTTTAATGTGCTGGTCAACTTGCTGCTGGCCCACGTGGCAGCTCATCATCTCCTATAACCGCATTGTGGAGCTGCCGCCTTGTGTACCTGGACCGCAGCAAAGTTGTTTTTTAGGCCGACAGCTCTGCAGATATCCAATACACAGTTAATCAATCTGCCTTGATGAGGAATGTAGACTTTAACACCCTTAAACACACACACACACACACACACACGTGCCACTGTTAAGACTCACACTCATCAATAGTCCTTCACCAATAAAAACACAATGAATATAATCAATGTATAATATTTAATTGTGGTACTAGTAACAACAAACAACAAAAGCATGACATGTAGTTTTTGTACAGCAATATGTGAGTAAAAATAACAAATAATAATAATTAAATAAAAAAGTAATACTCTGTGCTTCAAACATGGCAGACTAAATCACCTCTGAAACTTCACTTTTTGTTACAGCATCCTCATGTGTCTATTGCAATACTACAGGAAAATAT
The DNA here is from genome assembly GCA_014281875.1 of Nibea albiflora. Taxonomy (NCBI): domain Eukaryota; kingdom Metazoa; phylum Chordata; class Actinopteri; family Sciaenidae; genus Nibea; species Nibea albiflora. The sequence goes on along the minus strand of CM024798.1, from coordinate 9,860,999 downwards.
GGAAGTCATGTGACCACGTGATTTAAAATATTGAAATCAGGGCACAGGTGAAAATGCTGCTCAGAAAAACTGTCAGGTCTTGTGTGTTGTGGGAGTGCCAGACTACATTCATCGTCCCAAATGAGGCAGAGCCCTTCTTGGTGAACCAGTCAGTTTACCTGACAGCATTAACTTCACCTGACTGAATGTTAAACTGATCAGAAGGTAGCGCATATGTTGGTTACGTAGAGTGGTTTTGATTATCACAGGAATGACTGAGTGATCCTGACGACTCTCTAGTTGGGAGTAACAGCTGGACGGAAGGAGCCGAACCGTGGTCCTGTCCAGCCAAGAAGGTGGAGGCCGCTGAGGGCTGAAGTCAGCATCAACCCCAGAAAAGCGGGGATCCCAAAAAATCCCCACTTTCTCTTTTCAGGATCTGATTGATAATGATAATAAAAAATAAATAAATGAAATAAAAAGAAGAAGAAGAAAAAGAAAAAGAATACCTTCACACCCTGTCTTACTTTACAAAAGCAGAAAATCTAACATGAACATTATCTTACCTCCTGTTGAGTACCCGTGTGCGTACACCTCTCTGCTAATTATCCAAACAACTCCAAGTCCACTGGCGAGACGCTGTGACAGCCACACAGACACAAGAACTTAGACATATTTTTTAAGAAGAGTAAATGTACATAAGCAGTATGCTGGTGCCAAATTGATATGACAACTTACCGGATAATGCACACCACTAGAGACCAGGCAGAACAGAAAGGAGGGGAACATCTCCAGGCTGGCGAGAGGTGATAACAGCACGTTAACTTTCGCCTCTTTGCCGATTCATGATTCATGAAAGCGTGGCGCAACATCAGACAGTGCTTTCATTAATGACAATGTTTCAGTTTAATACACACGTGTTTTGGTGGGCGCGCTGGATGCAGTTGAAAAGATGTCCAGATTCTGGGTCGTCACTGTACATCTTAGGGTACTGTAAAATAAGACAAGTTTATTGGCTGTTTAAAGTGCTTTACAGAAGCCACAAAAAGTTGCGTGAAACTATCCTACATAATGTATTATTGGGTTATATTCTGATATATGACTCAACAGCAATAAGTGCTCACCTGCACATTGTACTTCTCGCGGGCTTTGAAAACCTTCCCGCCCAGATGTGCAACCATCATCACACCAGCAGCGCCAGTTAACACCACATATCCATACTCTCTGGAAAAGGCAACCATCCTGACCAACTTGAAAGAGGAAAAACAACATGGCTGGATTAGTTTAGAGTTATTCCAAATAAAAGTGCATCATATGTGACTTATTTTGAAAGAACGCTTTTATTTTAGCTTCTTTCCTTTTTGTCACAGGTAAGAAAAGGGGGGAGTTATTTTCAAGGCACAAAACAACAGAAAAGCCTTCTTTCTCATTCATGTGAATGCATATGATTCAGATACATGTGCGCTTCTTTGCTCTCTGTGAAACAAATGCATTATAATAAATCCATAAATGGGAGAAAAGACGCCCTAAAACTAATGTAAAACCACTAGTGGAGGATCAAGGACGCCATAAAAAAACTAAAGGTCAAATGAGGATCTGCGTCACTAATGTCCGACCACAGAGTTTGAGAGGAAACATAAAAAGTGACGGAGCTCGTAAAAACATTGCTGCAGCTTACCTTACAGATGTAGAGTAGATGTACAGCTGTAAGACACAGACACAGTGACCTCACTGAAGTTTCCTGCTCAAATGTGTCCGTGTGCTGACACAGGCTTATGTAACGCACTGAAACATACTACACAGACTGTCTGCCTGGTGGGAAATGATTTACTCGACAGTTTTTATGGTTTTGTGTGTTTGTTAAATGTCACTTCCAGTGTTTCGGTTTAACTGGCGACCGTTTTTAATTAACGTTACAAAACTAAAAAGCCAATGACTGTTTGTATTCACTTCATGTTTTCAACAGCTGCCGTCACCACGGCAAACACGCAGACCCGTTCGGCTCAATGTCCGCAGTGAACTGGGTCGCTCGTTTAACCGCAACACCGTCTACAGTTGTCAGTGAACGACACACGTGCTTCACAGCAACATTTCTTCAAACCGTTAGTTCCGTTTCTCTGACATGCGCGCTCGACCAAAGGAAAGCTAGGCTGCTAACGGGATGTACGGACGTTACCATGGTAACCAGCTAAACTAGGGTGTCTATCTACCCCATAGACCTATACCTGCCTTCCAGTTAGCATTAGCCCGCACTTTAAAACTATTTTTGGCAGCTTTAACTGCTTGTAACTTTACCTGGAAAGATTCAACTTCCAGTTTACCGTTTGTTACATATGATCATAACAATTATAGTGTGATGTATTGCTACTATACATCAATTACGTTAACTCCAGTGGCATGAGGGTATCTGGATGGCAGGGTGGTTAGGATCCATAATGATTCTCCTAGCCTTTTACGGTAACAAACGAAACAAACCACTCCGCTGTTTCTATAATGCGTGGTTACGATACATGTCAGGATGCTCTCAGTGGTGCAGGAGTACAAATTCTTTAGTATTTGAGGGGGGACCTGGAGTTTCCTCGAGTGCCCGAGGTGTCAGAAGTCACAGAGCCAGTATGCAGAGTCCATGTCAGGCTGAAGCTGTTCACTCTCTCCACCGTTGACCTGTTGACATGACTTCGTCCACTATCACCTCCTTAGTCTTGACAATGTTCATGAGGAAGTTGTTGTTGTTGTACTCAGCAATCTATACGACAGTCTTATAAAATACCTGTCATAGAGGTGTAGTTCAGGAGGATAAAACACTAGATGAAATAAAAGGCAGCTGGTGATCCAGGCTAAAAATAAAAATCGAAAATGCAATAAACAAAATCTAGGCCTAAGAACGAGAACTGAGAACAGAGGCAGGAACACAGCTAAGTTTCAGGCACATGTAGACACAGTACAACCACATGCAATCACTGTCAGACACAAAAGGGACAAAGAAAGAAACAAGGAAAACACTGGAACTAAAAAAAACATGCAGGACACCAGGTGAAACTAATCAAGGACAGGTGCATAATCAAAAAGAGCTGGGAAAACAAGGCAGGAAGTAGAAATGCAAGACAGACAGAGGAGAGCTACAAAATAAAACTGGGAACACAAAACAAACTTAGAACTATTATGCAATACATGTGTATATGATTTGAGCTGTGAATTTGTTTAGATCACACACGTTTTGTAAATCACCTTTACTTCTGGTAATTGGCACAGGGGATGTGGTTGTGGTTTCACCTTATTTTTACCTGTGCACTTGGTGGCAGGAGCGAGACGAAGAGGGTGACAGGCTCCAGTATTTTCTGTTGACCGTTTCACTACTTAATATTGCGCCTCATCATTTAGTACTTATTACATCTCAATACTGATAAACTCGTTTCCACGTCATATTATATTGTATAGTTTTGTCTAGTTCAGTTTGTCACCTTATGCCAGTTTTAGTTTGTTGTTACTATTTTGGTTAATAAATGTCATAAAACTTGTAAGTACCCCCACTCTACTACTACGTGACTGTGGATATTTTCTTTGGAACTTACTCAGCCTCTTAGCAGCGACAGTTCCAGTACCACAAGGTAATATAGATTAAACTAGTATATAAAATAATGAAACTTAAAAGATCTTAGTTGCTGCTGTAAAAGATGCATTTGTTCTTACAGGGGTTAAATTATACGTAGAATTTATGTCATAAAACAAGTCGATCAGCTTTGATTGCCAGTCACCTCTTCTCTGCTTTCTACCATATCTGGGAATAGATTTATCATTGCCTGAATAGATGTATACTAATCTGTTATTCAGTACAGTTAATTATTATCAGACACTGCAGATGTAGTGGTGGGTCTAAGAGTCAACGGTTTATCAGGTAGTGTCATAGTGTGACATATTCACATGGCAGGAAAAGTACAGGTGCAAGTAATAATATTAATGATGGCTCAGTCATTTTAAGGTGACCCATTAAACCGTGTCAGTGAGACAGTTCACGAGACCAGGGCGTGACTGATCCTACTAAACCTAAATGGAAGGCAGCCAAAAAATGTGCCCTCTATTGAAGTCAACAGGCCAGAGTTTCCTGTATCATAAATTGGGTCAAGTTAAGGTATGCAAAGCAAGGACAGTGGTGCCAGAAGACCTGGGCTCACTCCCACATGAGCCGCTGACATGTGACTGAACTCATACAGTATCATATTGCTGCGCCTTTTTCCTTGCCAGCACTTGTTGGAAGGCGCTCATATAGGTTGTATGAGTTGAGATTAGCCGTGAAGATAAATACAGGCAACAGTAAAATGTGATAGACGTGTTCTGCACCAAAGAGAGATTATAGAAACAAACAAATGTACACCCTCATTTGACAGCATGATTTATACTGAGTGTCTCTTTTCTGTCACTTACTAACTTAGAATGACAGTGCAAAAAATGTTGATAAATGGAGACGAATCGAACAATTCAAACCTTCCTATGATAACTATGATGCCAGGAGAAGAAATGTGAACAGAGGGATGAGGATGTAGATATGTCAGAGTATGGTTTCATGGAGAAAACTACAAAAGCCTGTTGTTTACCTGGTTGCTGTAAGGGACAATCTAGTTTTGTTAATAACATAATAATAATGATGATAATCTTGCATTTATTTAGAAGGTCTCTTCTTTGACGCTACAACATACAATTTTCTCCTTTTGTTTGCCCTTAAGCTTTTACAATCTTCTTTTTCCTACCCAGCCGGGCAGTATCACATTGTTCCAACTCCTCAATGAAGCTATATGGTGTTTTGTGAAGGCTATAAAAAGTGGAAATATTCGAGATGTCTTATGCACCATTTCAAACACATTTTCTGAAAATACAGCCTGACATATTTGGTATCTTTGGAAACTTTGGGATGTCCTCCAGAATCTAAAATAAAATCTCTCTGGGTTTGACAGAACAGCATGAGCAATGAGTGGGCTACTGCAGGCACAGATTAACATATAAATAATGTAGATGCATTTGAATAAGTCCTAGGCATGGGTCTTGATTATCTGTCAAGCTTCAAATCAAACATCAAATATATAAGAAGACAGCATGGCAGCTGCCCACCGTGTAAAACATTAGCAAGTATTCGTCACTAGATGTCCTCATAAAGTCACTGAAGATCTTTGACTCCAAACAGCTGTGTGGATTAGTTCAGTCCACAGGAAGGCGAGTGTGAAAAAGCATTAGGTTTTTACATGATTATCAGCCTCCTGCTCTATTTCTGACACCCAGGAATACAAACAGGAAACTTTGTGGATGAGTGTCTGAGACAAGAAGGGGTGGTTAGTGTGCAGCAGGCTGTTGACTGTCGACTCGGGGTGGTTCCTTTCACGGACTGTCAGCAGCACATCTGTCCTCTTCCTCCTCCATCATGCTGAGTCTGATTCAGCACTTCAACACCTACACAGAGAGCCAAGAATAGATTCAGGAGGACTCGTACTGAGACTGGAGAGAGGAGAAAAACAACTGCTGCCAGAGACCACCTTGTCCCGTCTCATCTTGCCCCATCATCTGCTGACTGTGCACTCTTTGAATTGGGGGGTTATGTACTTATGTATTGCACATATAGGTCTGCGTGTGTAGATAGGCTGATAATGGATCCGCCTCTCAACATGTTGTTGTCGCTGTCCCACTCTCTTGTTACCGAAGCCTAAAAACCTGTGTGATCTGATCATGTACGCTACAATATGCTTCCCAGGTGTCAGGTGCACCTGCTTTTTGTTCCACCTCCATGCACACACACCTGAGGCAGGCTGATATATAGTATCCAGCACATATACATGGCCACAAACAGATATTTACATACTACTACTTTTTATAGAGATGCAGCCTCCACACATACACACACACACACACACACACACACACACACACACACACACACACACACACACACACGTGAGTCATGTGCCTGCAGCTGGACAGCTCACATTTAGGTTCCACAACAATGCATGGATTACACTTTGCTGGCCTCTACATGCCATTTTTAAAATGTTATTTCCATTACCTCGGCTGGCCAAAGCCTGCCCCCCCACCCCCCTCTCTCTCTCCAGCTCACTCCAAAGCGTGAAATCACGCACAACGTACCCCCACCACCACCACCCCCCCACCTCCACCCGTCGCGCAGTTCAGCGCGCCCCTCTCATTTGGATTCAGTTTCGGAAAGCGAGACGATGGCAAACATGTTCTGGAAGAACTGACCGTGATCATTGCAAAGCCATGCACAATTAAAGGACGTTGTGAGCGTTTACAACGTGTGAATAGATGTGTTCTGACGGAGGAAACCCGATGAATCAGTGGAATCTGAAACAGCATGAAGGCATCTGGTTGTCAGGTTCCAGACAGTGGATGCGCGCCGGATCCAGAACCAGCGACAGGATGAACTGAGACATTACGCGCAAGAGGTTGCCACGGGCAAGTGTAAGGTCTGACCTCTGTGGATATAATTTCTGGGGCAAACAACCAGGGGAGGATGTATCAATGAAGAATGTGACTGCATCTGACTCTCTCCAAACGGGGTGGATGAAGCCCTCGGCGGTGTCATGCGTCTTGCCCCGCAGCCAAGCGCGCAACCCTTGCGGCTCATAGTTCTGCTCCTCCTCACCTGTGGGGTGAACACATCCCCGGTGCTCTCCACGGGTTGTCCGGACAGGTGTGTGTGTGATGACCAGCTGGTGGTTCAATGCGCTGGGCAGCACCTGACCTCCTTCCCGGTCAACTTGCCGCTGGCTACGCGGCAGCTCATCATCTCCAACAACCGCATCGTGGAGCTGCCGCCGCTTGCGCTCAACTACCTCTCTGATCTCGTGTACCTGGACTGCAGCAACAACTCCCTGACTGAGATATCTGAGTCCACGTTTGGGAATCTACGGAAGCTAGCCTACCTGGACCTCTCCTTCAACACCTTGAGCCGGATAGAGGACAGGACGTTTGGCCCCCTGGCGAGCCTGGTGATGCTGAGGATGACGGACAACCCGGGGCTCTCGGAGATTCACCAGGACGCGTTTGCTGAAAACGCGGCTCTTCAGGTGCTCGATGTGAGCCGGAACAACCTGACAGTCCTAAACATCACCACCCTGATCGCGTTGCCTGCCCTGCGCTCTGTGGGGCTCAGCGGGAACCCGTGGAGCTGCGAGTGCGACAACGAGGATCTGTGCCTGTGGGTCCACCTGGAGGGCTTCAAGTTTCAAGGTTTTCTTAGTCAACTATTTTATTTCATTCTAATATCATATAAGGTGACATAATCACGACACTGACCTTCACTGTTGCTTTGCCCTCAATATCAAATGAATAGATCCCAGAGAGCCAATCACGAAGAAGAACTGCTGCTCCAGTTATTAATTATTAGATAATACTCGGTTATGTAAACTGTTGGTGTTTGCTTGTGGCTGCCCTCAATAAACAATGCACAGATGAAAACTTTTGTGGAGCACCTTCCACACAACAGACGAGATCTAACTAATGGTCTTATAAATAGCTGATGAATAATGTATTCATTATTCGTTTTATTGTAATTGAATAATATAAATGAATTGAAATAAGATAAGAGATAAAATAAGCACAGCAGCTGATATACGCAAGGTTAATAAGAAAATACTCATGAAGTCATGCTGGTGTTAAAGAGTGTGACAGCTGTGCTGGAGCTCCTTCTTACATGGTGGGAGTATCAGCCTGTTTCTGAAGGAGCTGTTTAAGGTCTCCACAGTCTCATGCAGGAGGTGAGAGGAGTTGTTCATGATGGAAATCAGCCTTGCTAACTAAATATTAAAGATCTTAAGACAGATTTTAACACAGGGGGCCTCTTCAAGACAGGATCCTAAGACAACAAATTAGGAGCGGAACCCATATTAAGCGCCTCATCTCGTCTGTTGATATTGTATTAAAAACAAAACAGGTAACGTATACAGTTGTAAGCGTTCGGGCCCTTGGCACTCAGAGGTTTCATGCCAACTCCTCCTCCTCCACCTCCTCCTACAGCAACCTTAAACTGTTGTTATGAAAGGTTTTTAAATGATTTATAAAACATTTTTGAAATATTTATTAGCCATTAATAAAGAAAACAATGTACTATTCATATATATATAGAGAAACAAGTTAAAAAACTAACTTTAAAGTCTCCCTCTGACCCTGTTAAGAAGGAATGACTCCATGCCAGCAGTCTTTTCAAGCACATGCAGAGTCCTCACTGCAGGATTCCCCTCCCCGTCCGCGCCTCTGAGCACACACAGATACAGATAATATCACACTATCTCTTGCAATTCTGTCACGTTAGCTGTGGCAGACACACCGTGCCTTGCAAAATATGTTGTTCCACGTGAACTATACAGACGCACGTTTTGGCAAAGTCTGCAAAGTTCACCCCTTTTCTCAGCTTTCATCAGGAGGAGACCCAGGTGACAGCGGCGGAGCGTGACAGCAGCATTCAGGCTATCAAATAACAAAGAGGGTGAAAGAAGATCGGAGGCAGGGAGCCATTTCATTTTTCTCCTCGCAACTGTGTCCCATTAGTCGAGCTCGGCGTTCTGCGGTTTGGGAGGAAAATAAGAGAGTGTTTCATCTTGAGATGACTAATCAATTTCTATTTTATCCAGCTACTGGGATGCCGCAGATGGAATTAATGGATCATAGTTGCACCGTCAAATATCGATCCCCTCTCCTTGTTTTAATACTGCCGAGCTGATGGATGTGCCTGATGTTCAGTCATCTTGCTCGTGCTTTGGTGTGGATGTGTCACTATGCAAAAGGGCACCTGCTATTTTTAGTGTGTCTTCCTGAACAAGAAGCCAGTCATAATTTTAACACCATAGCTATAATACACCCGCCACGCTTACTAAAAAGGCATCCCCTGCTTTCTCTCACCCACACACACACCACACACACACGCACACAAACACACACTATAGTTCAACATGGTCCCTGTGCAGCTTAGGCCGGATCCAAATGAGTCCTGCAAGAGCTGTCCTATTTTCCAGCTTCTCGTTGCCTTTTGTCTGGCTTAATTTGGAGCGGAGCCTCTTCCTGTAACAGCTGTCAGCAAGGGAGAAGGCGGATACGCAGAAACACACATATTCTCCTCTGATATGTATACACACAGACTGTCCATCTCTCTCAAACAGACACTCTCTCTTCAGCTGAGTGCCTGTGTGTCTACTAGCATGTGGAAAACCATCCACAGATGTACAGATTCTTTCTTTTTAGACACACGGGCTCAGCTAAAGCGCACTTTTATCACTTGAGGGGGAATAACATTTAGTAGATGACTGTGTTTCGACCTGTGAGCTCTGTCTCTGAAGCCTTGTTATCTCTCCTCTGAGTTTCACCTAGTTCATGCGACGTGGCTCGCTTGTCTCTTCGGTTTAGGAAATGCATCAATAACGAGTGAGTGAGCGAGAGAGATAGAGGGAAGGAACCAACAGATTCTCCTCTGTCTCGTCTTCCCTGGCTAGATTAGCACTCTCCCAGCTGTTATATAAGGAGAGTGTCTAGAAATAGAGCAGTGTGGATGGGGGAAGGAGGGAGGGAAAGCCCTCTTCTTTGATGCCAGTCCCTTTGGGCAGGGGGAGGAGGGGGGAGCTGGGGGTTGAAGCCAGAAGGGTTTCCTTCTTAGCTGTCAGGCGTACACAGACATGAACATGTGCATGCACACACACCAGCAGAGCCTGCGAGGACAGAGATATAAGATGGAAAAGTTAAGTCTCGTGTAGGGGGTTTGTGCGTGTGTGTGTGTGTGTGTGTGTGTGTGTGAGTGCCTTGCATGGATGTGCGTGTTTGTTGAGTCTAACAGCGTATTGTGTGAACGGCGCACAGCAGCAGCCTTTGAGAGGATCAGAGTATGCTTTGAACCCTCGGTGGTAGACGGAGCTTAGAGAAGCTGCCTGTCCTCGCGTTCTTCAGCTGCACGTTCGATTTCAGATCTGCGAGCCACAGGAGAGCTTCTGTGAGGATAAGACATTGATGCACTGCAAACACAATATTAGGAAAGTGTACATTTCAGTCGCGCTATGAAATCAACTCGTCAAGTCATTTGATCGAAAGCTTAGCTACAGTATGATCCCTCTTACCCTCTGTCAAGTCACACCTCCCACCAACCAGTCAGTTATAACACCAACACTTCATGTTGCTACCGAAAGTGCATGGAAAATAGTTGGCAAGCTAGCAGGGACGTTGAAATAGTTAGCTAAAGATAAACATTTAAATATTTATGTGTTAACTAATGACAAATTGCAGTTCCTCAAACGTCCACTTGAGGCTGGCTACAGAAAGAGTCATTCTCCATAAGCCCCCATATTAAAATGCCCAACTTCACAGCAGAAATAAATGTCTTTACAGCCTGGTACAGACATGACAACTATACTGAGTCTGATTTTGTTTTAACTCACCCATTCAGATTATATTAAGGTTTAAAGTTATGCATAATTAAGAGCACAGATTGATTGACAGGTAGGTGCCATTACAGACACCTTGTTTGAGCATCCAGGTGTCATTCAGTCTGTTGATGCTATATCTTTGCCAACATGTCGTCGGCCAAAAGTAATGGATAAATTGTTGAAATGATTACTTAACTAATGGACAAACAACTAAAACGAAACAGAAATTATTAACTAATAGCCGATAAACAGTCCCATTTTCCGGTGCCGAAATTCAAACTTGACCGAACCAAAACACTGACAATAAAATAACAATACACATTTTACACATACATTTGTCACGATATCCACTTTGAATTGAAATGAACACATTTGGAACCAGATGAGAGTCATAAATGGGCTACTCAAGTTCATCAGAGGGAAATGTGTTGGTAGCACTGATTTAAATTAAAATTTTTTTCGTGGGATGACAGTGTCGGTGCCTCTGCAGTCATTACAGAAAACAGAAAACTGTGCAGAAACTTCCAGGTCTTTTGATCTCTCCCAGTGGGAATTCCACCGAGCACAAGCGCTTTAAAAAAAACAGGAGGCAATTAAATCAAACAGTGGCCGTATGGAGACGGAAACACTTTGTTGTTTTGTGCTGCCTTTCTGCTCACAGTAACAAAACACTCAGCCGGGGTTCAGAATTATTTTCTGAAAAATGCTTCTCTTAACAGGCATCATGCAGCATATTAAAATTGTTGCCATCTTCTGCAGCGCTCTGAGAGAGATGAAACTCAACATTTTCATCAGGATTTGTGGATTGCAGGCGGTCTTAGTCATAGTCATACCCAGCGCCTGATGATGAGAAACCTTATTATCTGTGGTTTTCAGGCAGACACAAAGGCCCAAGTCACTCTTTAATCCTGTAGGGGAGAAAAGAGTTTGAATAATTCATCCATGATTTTTTTTTTTTTTTATAATTCAATGCTGCATCAACTCAAGACTGTGTATGCAAGAAGCTCCTGAAGCTTTGCCGTTTTCTGATAAAGAAGGCAACATTGTTATGCTGATGCAGTCGCCACGTTTTACTCTTTGAGCTGTGTGATCCTGAATATGTTACGCATATCTTCAGCTCAGTTTGCTGCCATTTACAAACGTTGTATGAAATATCACTATGCCTGAATTATTTAACAGGCTGCTCTGTTTAATATCATGTGCAATATTTTCCTTGCTGGGGTACTTTGAACATCAAAGGATCGTCTAAATCACATGATAATTACATGTCAAGGCTGACTCTATGTTTGGTGGATTTTTATAAAGTTACTTATTATATTTGCAAAGGAAATACAGCAGTTAAATACAATTCAAAGGCTCTGAGTGACAGGATATCTGATCATATTATTTCATTTCATTTTAATCATTTCACATGAAAGATTTCTGGTTTTCTGCTCTGAACTGGGCGTGGCCCAGTTACTACAATATGATAATATGTCATAATGTAATATATGACATGTGTAATATATGACATCAGGTGTTGGGTTACGTTTTCATCAGCATCAATCAAACACCCGATGAAGCAGATTACAGAGTGTTAAACGCAAACTCGCACCTTGTTTGTTGCTTATAAACAAAGAAATGTACGTACAGATGTGTATCTTTATTATCTGTATTATAATATTATTAAATGTCTGATAGTCCTGGGTTGACATCATGAAGAAATATAAACCCTCCACATTACTGTAAGTCCAAAGCAAGATGACTCAATAGTCTGAATAATGCTGCTCCAGGACCTGTTTATCTAACCAGCCTTGAATTTTGATATATGAGAGAAGACACTTCAGTGTTACAATTTTCACATGATATTTCCTGACAAATCATGTCGATGTATTGTATTACACTGTCCTTTGATTAATCCTTAATTATTCCTTCTTCTTGTGACAGATGAGGGACAGACAGTGTGCGGTTCACCTGCTGACATGCAGGGCCGTCGTCTCGGTGAGGTGGGCATCCAGCTACGGACGTTATGTCACCAGACTCTGGGCTCGTGGGACTACCTTTTCTTTGTTGTCATCGGCTTTGTCATCTTTGCTGCTGGCACGGTGTCGGCCTGGGTGATGGGCGTCATTATGGTGCTCTATGAGCGCTACATCAAGAAGAAAGACGAACAGCTGGACGTGGACGAGGATGAAACCAGTGAGACAGGTCGTACCTCGCGGGCCAGGAGTGACCATGGCAACGGGAACTTGAAAACGTCACATACTGTTTAAAGATTTAATCCCTCTCTGCCCGTCACGGATTCCACAGTGCCTCCTGTCACTTTCCAGACTGTCTGTGAAGTGTGAATGAGTCAGTTTGACAGGCTCAGCTCAGAAAGAGAAAAGACAGGACTCTCCTCGAAGATGAGGAATCTCGTTCTTCTCATTTGTAGTGTGCTTTCAGGTGATGTAACTTTGCACTCTGGCTGCCATTGTGGAGGTTTCCCGCCCTTGGTTTTTACTGACCATGTATGCAAATGTATGACTTTGCTATATGGTTTGTAACCTGTGTAATATTTGGCTGGGATCAGGTCACACAGGGCTTACTGTATGTTAACTTGTAAACAGCTTGCTAGTCTGATTATAACAGAATGTTATATCTGGTAATCAGCATGATATGAGAACAGGATTTTTTTGGCGTGTGTGCCAGTTTCAGTGGTCACATTTACCATTAAAATAGTTTGAGAACACTCTTATATCTCTCCAATTAATATGACGTTACAGCTGGAGACAGTTAGCATAAAAACTAGAAACCAAAAGTAGCAGAAATCCACCCAGCAGCGCCTCTAAAGTTTATTAATTAGCATGTTATATTGTGATGAAGAGCGGCAACATACCGGCCATTTTTGCACTTCTACTTGTTTATTAGTGACCTTCAGATGTGCTGGTAGATGGATTTTCTCACATTTGAAAACCTAAGCTAGCTGTTTCATCCTGTTTCCAGTCTTTATGCTAAGCTAACTGGCTGCTAGCTGTAGCTACAGCTACTTTTAAAGATCCAGTGTGCAAGATTCCGGGAGATCAATTTAGAGGATGCGGCAGAAGTGGAATATGTTTTAATTAGTGTATAATCAGCAGAAAATAAGAATTGTTATGTTTTTGTTACTTTAGATTGAGCCTTTTATATCTAGAGATGCTCCAGGTTCTCTTTCACGGAGTCCGCCATGTTGAACCACCATGTTTCTACAGTAGCCCAGAGCAGACAAACCAAAAACTGTCTGTATATAGACACCGTGGTGTCTCCCTTATGCTAGGAAGGTGAGGGTAAAATGAAGGGATTGCAATCTACACCTACACTAGATGCCACTAAATCCTACATTCAGGCCCTTTAAATAGAGAGTGAATGTTCTCATTCAACTCTTGGTGAGAAAGCAAATAATAGTGTTTCACAAAAACATCAAATTTTTCCATTAACCACAATCTAAGGCTCAGCAGTACTCACAAAGTCCAGCTCAGACCGACCATCATCCAGTTATTGGTGGTATAAACTACTTGTTTTTCAGGAGATTTCACCAGTGCGAAAAAAATAAACTTTATCTTCTTTACATTTTGCATAATGTTTTTTTTTTGACACACCTAATATGAACATTAGTTACTATATGCAGTAGAAACGATGATGTCTTTTCCTAAAATCAAAGCTGCAGAGATAAGACCAAAGTCAAAAGACCTAAAGACAAACGCTGTTTCCCAGTAAACCAACAATATTTAAGGGCACTGGGAAACATCGTGTACGTGTGTACAATTTGTTTGTACATATACAGATCAGATGTACAGATATGAACAGATAAACCTGCTATTAATATGGCAATCTGTTCTAAGACCTTACTTAAATAGCATTGTTTGCACACAAACACAAAATCCCCAGTGGACCTCCATGATGGCAACAAGGATAGTATGATAATACTTGTGACTCAGCTTCACAGCCTCTATGTGATATTTAAAGTGGCGTGTGGTCATTCTACTCATAGGTATGAAAGAAGAGGGTTAAATACATTTATATAAAGTATTTATGTCTGTGTATTATGTAGCTATACGTGTGACTGAGCTTTTGCAGATGTGAGCGTGACGATCTTTGGTGTGTGGTTTTGTACTAACGCTTCACTTCCCTCATCCATTACTCCCGAAACAAACTGCAGTCGAGGTTTGTGTGTTGAAGATCTATTTGTGAAGTTTAGAGCCGTCATGCGCCAACTGCTGAGGTCTATTTTGGCAGCGGGCCCTGCTGGATGGCGAGTAAACCGGAGAGAGGGAGATAATTGATTTCTACTTCATCCTCTCTTTGTTGGGTAACTGATTTGAGTGCAGTGTCCAATCTGTTTCTGCATGCACTGCTGATGCACCAAAAAGCCTTATGAGGTGCGCTCAAGCTTTGACAATGATTGACCAATTTAATTAAAAACTAAAAAAGGAAACAGGATTTACTGCAAAAGACAAAAGATTAAAAAAGAAATGATGACCCACGCTTCCTATTTCTTAGTGAGTGAATGTTTGTATGAGTTTTACTTCCTCTTTGAATTGAGCAAATTTAGAACAAATTTACTCCAGTTTAATGAATCTCCAGTTTTACAGCAATAAGACAGTTGATGCTGTCAGGAAAAACAATCATTTCATCCCACAATAGCAAATATGAGCACATGCTTGGTGTGAGGTTTTACCTCCAGTTTGTATTATCCCAGATACCATAACTTAAGTGGCTGTAACACTCCGTTGACCTTGGCATTGACTGTTATGAACTTAGGAAGCAGCAGTAAGGTGGACCATTAGGCTTAAGGTAGCCGTCTTCTAAAACGCCGTCCTGTGTGTGTGTACTCTATCTGTACAATCAGAATTATTTACTGGATTCAAGAACAAGACTGAAGTTCGAGTCAGGGCATCCTCTTACAGACTTTGGACCAGATGTTTTTTTCCCCTTCACCTTGTGTTGTGCAGATTTTACTTTATTATGTAATGTGTTTGGATTTCAAACATTGAGATGTATGCAAATCCATGTTACTGTAATGATAGTAATATTTTGCAGCCGGGCCATTTTGCAACATATCACAGAAGACATTTTGAAATAACACAGCAGGAAAAAGATGTAGATAATAAACATGACGACGGCTTCTTCAGTTTCAGAGTCCTGGTTTTTGCGCAGGCTGGCCGTCACATTGTCAGCGTTTACTTGGACAGTGAATAAACAGAGCCATTATTAAGGTTATTAGCAACCCCTTTATTTTTTTCTACTATGACAAGCCAAAATGTCTGCATAAAAAACACATATTTATGTGAAATGAACTCCTGGACTGTCCTCCTGTTGACTAACTACCAGGCTGTGAGAAGTCAGGAAGATTCAACTAAACGTAATCTTGAAAAATGAAGATGAAGTGAAGTGAAGAATTACCATGTAGAAGTAAAGATGAATCTACGCTCCTCACAATCTGTTATAATACTACAGAGGAACCTTTCTTCACACATTTACTGGCACTGGCATGTGCACATTGTTGGGATTTGTCCAAAATGAACAACAAATACTAAGTTCTTATTTTAACTTTAGGTATAATTATATTATACAGAATAAATATGTTGGTTATGGATGATTGGTTGATGAATGCAAGCTTTTGAACATTTACCTCTGTATAGCTTGTACATCTTTTTCAGACAGTTTGATCACAGCATAAATAAATCCATTTAAGAAGATAAATGATGGCTGCATTCCACTTAGGTGTCAGGACTTTGGTCTCATATCATTAATTACACCTTTTCCGTGTGTTTCCGGCTCTGAAAAATGTTTTTCCTGGAAGCAAGTATAATATTTTTTGACAACTGATATATATAATAAGTCACTCAGGAATGAATCTTGTGTGTATGTCTGTGTGTTTGCTTGCTCCCCTCGTTACATAAGGGAGTGATTTTGACTCATGGCAGTACGCATAACTATGCATGTACCAATCTGAATATAGTTACAGGCATGGCATACATAACTGGAGGCAGACAGTGACCCATGTACCTGTAAGTTGCCTCCTAAAGCAGAATGCTGACCATGCTCTGCCAACCATTGGCCATTGCTGGTTGCCCTTGTGGCTTTGGCTGTAATATTTGCATGGGTTCCCTTCAGTATCTACAAAATGTATCGCGTAATGTGCATGTCTATTGAGGTCTGTGTAGCAAACTCTCATCTCTACATACCGCACATGCATACATATGAGGTAGTCTCAACTGTGAGGGTGTATTGCATTCTGATGATTAGGCCATGTGACGCCACAGGCAAGGGTGAGGGTGCAGCCTGGAAATAGGAGAGCTGTTGCCCTAATTCATGTCAGCACAGTAACAGATGGAATGACAAGGAATCCTCTTTCTTTCTTAATAAACACGTGTGCAGCACACAAGTCAAACCTTTGGCTCTGAAAACCCTCTGTATTGACAGTCTTTGCACCACATGGGCACTTGGAGGAACTTTATAGAAGCCCAATATGCTGAGCCTCGATAAGTGGATGAGCTGAAATTCAATATTGTGCACTTTTTACATGCCCACGCTGTAAAAGCTCAGACCATATTTAGAGGCACATGTACGCATGTGCTCCGACACACAGAGACGAAAAGCATCAGCTCTGCCTCCATAATTGACTCCAACACGAATCACCTCTGAGTACAATGTGGTGTGTAAAAGCTTAGAAGAAGTGCTCTGCTCTCACCAACGTTACATTACTGACACTAACCAGAAATCCAGCATCGTCCTACATCACCAAAACCACAAAATCTGACATTTAAAAGAGTCAGACATTTCGGGAAAGGTGCTTATTAGCTTCGTTGAAACTGAGATGAGAAGATCGCAGAACACTGCTGCCAGTTGCCAATTAGCGTAGCTTAGCATAAAGACTGGAAACAGCTGCGAAGAGAGCTAGAGCTAGCTACCAGCTCCTTTAAAGCTCTCCGATTAACACATTTTTATCTTGTGGTTGTGTATGCGGCCAGACTTATGCTAAGCTAAGCTGACAGGCCTCAGCGTCTGTATTCCATCTAATTCTTGCATATTCAAGCATATTCAAATGTTAAACTACTGCTCTAAGTCATGAATAGTTGGGGATATTGTTGTGCTTAAGAATGAATAGGACAGAGATGCACCCAGCTGGCTATGGTCACATGAATAGCACAGCTGTGACTGTGAGCCAGTTCGGTGAATAGACAAGGAAATGCACGCAGCTATTGGATGCAGCAGCTCCCGCACGTTTTGTTCCCTGCCTGCGGTTATTTAACTCATGTTTTTCTTTTCACCAAATCGGCCACTGTAAATCGCCCGCAGACGGGAGATGTGACATCAAGTAAGAGCGGGTCTAACCGACCGTAATGGCCCCCTGACACATCTACTTACAAACATGGTCAGTCAGACACAAACACACACAAAACAGGAAGAAAATCCTTTAGTCACGGTGCAGTGGGATGACTTACACCGAACTTTCAAATGAGGGATGTATTTACAGAGATTGGTCCGTGGAAACTGTGTGCCTGTTTCGGTTATTTCAACAACATTTCATCATTAATCACTGCCACACACGGATGACAGCACCAAATTACTGTCAGCTAAATACAACCACCCATGCTGCTGCGCTGAACTGGATCACAGCACGCTCCGGAGCTGGAACGTTAAATTAACCGCTGCAACTTATATTAAGTTAAATATATTTAGCCTGCTTGCAACTGTAAACATACAGTGTAATGAGTGTTATTTGGTAATTATCTGTTGCTTTAATTATTTGTCAGTTCATATTCTGACCACACTGAAGCTCAGAAAGACAGACAGGAAAGAATGCCTGGTTTTCATCGCAGGCCATAAATGACTTTTCCAGAGTTTTCTCCAGTTTCTCTTCCATCACTTTCTCCGTCATTTTCACATCACATTATTATCACAAATGATTTGGGACGTATTTCAACTGGTTGGAATTTATTGTGTTTGGCTCTTTGTTACACGCTGTGTGTTTTTGATTGGACTTGATATTGACACTACTCTAGCCCTTCTCTGCACAAGTGGCTATTGATTGATGAGAGGTGAAGAGTAAACCCCTGCCTCCACTTGGCAGAGGGGAGGAGGAGGAGGAGGAGGATTGTCTAACTGCTGTTACATATCTGCACACAGGCTCAAGGGCCTGCCAACTCTGTATCCTTCCCCAGCAATAAAAGGTCATTTGAGAGGAGATGGTGTGTCCTTTTGTGCGTCACAGTTCTGCCTGGAGAAGAGTTTTTTTGCTTTGTCTTGTTGTTCGACCTCTCTTCCTGCTCTTTGAATGTACCTTTTTTCCCCTCTTTTGCTCTCTGGGTATTTTGAATGGTGTCTAATTAGCATCCAAGTCAAAAACCTATATCGCTCTGGTGGTTTGCACTGGGGCCTCATTAGCTCACAGTCATAGCTGTACAAACACACATAAGGACTGGAAACACTAGTTGGTACATGCAGCTGGAGATGTGTTGCGTTGGATATTATTGTATTCTGGGTTCCCAGGCCGGCTCACAATATGTTAATCCCAATGGAGCTGGCTGCAAAAGTGAGATAATGAAACTAACTCACACTAAGCTCAAACTGAAAAGCAGCGCAATGATATTTCAAACTGAGACAAGGAATCTGCAGATTAGTCTGTGGTATTTTTGCACAAAGAATCACAGAGCATGAAAGGATCTTTCCTTTGACTAACTCTATTCTCCAGCATGTCTCTCTTTAAGAGGCTCTCTATGCTTTATTTATCTCGTCTACAGATATTTTTGGTTGTGAATCCTATTTTTGCACCTGTCAATTTCACTACAAACATTTCTAGGTTTATATTTCTGTCTCTCTGTTCTCTTGAAGTTTTCGATGCCACTCAATGTCTATACGGTAAATAAGAGGCTACAGCCAACAGATTAGTTTAAAGACTGAAAACTCACCCAGGAGTAAAAATTCTCTGTCTACCAGCACTTCTCAAGCTCACTAATTCGCACATTATATCTTATTTGTTTAACTCAAACAAAAACCTAAGTGTAAAATAAAAACTATTCACTCCTTTTCAAGGGTTATGTGCCAGACTATTTCTTGGCTGGCAGTGACTTTCTGGAGTGAATTACCTTTGGTTTTTGTATGATTAATGAGCTTTAGAGGTGCTAGTAAGTGGATTTTCCAACCGTTGCATGGAGACACACTAGCTGACACCACCAACCTGCTGCTGGCTCCAGCTACAAACGTACAGAAAAAGTTATATGTCTTTAGTTTTAGTCCGTACAAAAGCATAAACCTACAATTTCTGGGTTTTTTTGGGGCAAGTTGTGTGCCAGACTATTTCTTGGCTGGAAGCTAGGACTGGCTGAGACCCTAGGAAGTCACTTCTCCTGGCCTGAGACATAGTCTGTCTCGTACCCTCCCAAATGGTGGTTTTAACACTTCGTTTTTTGTAAACAGGCTAAACATGTTAATGAGTGAGCTTCAGAGGTTCTTTTAGGGGGATTTTGTTACATGTCAGGCTAGCTGTTCCCCTCCCATTGTCAGTCTTTATGTTAAGCTAAGCTAACTAACAACAGGCTGTAACTTACTACACGCAAGTGCTACAGTATGAATCTTCTATGCTGACTCTTGGCAAGAAAGTGAATAAGCGTATTTCCCAATATGTTTAACTACTTGTATTATTCCATCCTGCTCTGTTTTTCCTTTGCTGTGTATTTGAAACAGTCTTTTTATCTATGTTTGTCTTGTATGTCACTTAAATATTGATAGGCTCTTAGAGCCAGGGACCGAAATTTAAGACCTGATTAACGCAATGCACACCACAATTACCCTTTGGCTTTTCTATTCATCTTACCCCCTCACATGCTATGTTTTCCACATGTCAACCAAACCAAGTGCAAAGTCACTGTGCACACTATAGAATAACCTGTAGCCCCTTAAACATCTCACGGCCTTTGATCCTATAGGGATGCCTCTGTGAGATCAATGTTTAGGGGTTAAAACGGCTGTTAAATGCTGACCCGGGATCAGTTTACGCAACCCGTTTCTTAACGTATAGTCTAACGCTGGAAAGGAGACGGCTAACCTGGTTGACACACAAGCCATATCTTGTTTGGCAGATCACTTTAAATACCTTTGAGGGATTTAAAAATGTGAATCAACGGGATTTGACCCTTAAAAGCTGAACACAGTGGTGTAATGCAAATATTCATGCAAGGTTGTTAATCCAATTTTCAAAAGGAATTATTAATAGACCAACTTAGAATAGACTCTGTAGATGTCTACCAGCAGTTCTGTCTTCCAGCTGTGTTACATAAAATATAATGAATTCAGCATCTAGGATACCAGGGGAAAGAGAGGGAGAGCAAGAGAGGGAGAGATAACTTATTTTACAGCATGACTGCTTTATAAAAGGGCCTCAGCAGAGACAGACAGACACAGTGGATTCAGGATACATTGGTATTTTTGCAATTTATCATGCAAGGTCTTGAATCTATACATCTGATGACTGAATATGTTACACAAACAGATCTTAAGGCCAAAACAACCCTGAAGCTACAGTGCAAAAGCACCCTCTAGTGGCCGGTTTTGGTTGTATGCATGGTTTACAACACAGGTTCAACAATTTGAAACTGAACAGCACCTCAGAATAATGCACATATGAAGTACGATGTTCACTGTTGTTGGTAAATGTTTTTTTAATGTCCAAGTGATTCAGACTAAATCAACGGTTTGGAAGTAGATAATGACTTTTCACAACCGGTCATCATACTCTCAATATGAAATATACAATACATAACATAATTTATTCAAAGAAACTGTCTGTACTTCAACACCTCACACCTAACACACCTGAGGCACAGCTCACAGACAAAACAATGAAATAATATTATTATTTTTTGTTCTCTTATCAAGAGTTTCGAGACTCCACCTGCTTGTTGCTTGTCCCTGAGTGACCCGGGTGTTGCTCTACCATCCGCAAGATCCTGTCGGATAGTCCTTTAATGTCGCCGTGTGTGCTGGGATGGGCAGCCAAAGCCTTCAGAAGTTCAGTCACGCCCTCCTTCTCCAGCATGCTACTGTAATGTGAAGCTAAAGGACAGAGAGAGAAAGTGTTAAAAATATGAGAGAGGAATGGAATCTTACAGCGATTGATCCCACCACCGACACTCTAATATTAATACGCCGGAGAAGTCAGCATCGTCAACATTGCATATGGTGCAATATTTGTAATGCAAAGTGATAAAAGACGGATTGCGATCTAACGAACATTAAAATTAATAGTACACTACACTACAGTACAAGTAATGAATATTTTTCATCATTTGGTCTAAAAAAATGAAAAATCCCAAGAGATGACGACTCAAAATGTCCGATTAATGAGATAATTAATTGGGTTTAATGAGATATATAATTGTAAAATCATGATATTTGGGAGGCTGAAATGACATTTTTTCCATGAAAGGAAGGGGAACTAATCAATTAGTCAACTAATCGCTGCAGATCCAGAGCTGTAACACATTTACAGTTCTGTACGGCCAATTGATCTAAACATTCTGACCTCTGTAAATCTCTGTGTTCCTTACAGTAGTCTGTTTGTGTGTCTTACTGTTTTGACTGCAGACCAGATGTATGGCCCAGACTGCCCACAGCTGCACTCCTGAGGGCTGACAACTCTGAAGCAGAGGGTAAAATGGATGGAAAGACCTGAAATGTGGACACAAGGAGACAGCACGCTTAGATTTTGAAAAAATGTTCTTTTGAATGAGTCCGAACATTTTTTTGGTTTGTTCTGTGCTCGAATTACCGGACAGTCAATTTGCTTTGGCATCAGTGCTATCCAGGGAATGTAAACTGAGGTGTCACTGGCAGAAAATTATTTTCAGTAGAGTTTAAAATGTTTTCTTGCAACTGACTGAGCTTTCTGGAGCACTCATGAGTTCTCTCATTCTGTGAATGTGGCACCTCTGCCAAATAAATACCTGTACAGGTGATTACAACTGTGTTAAATGTGCGCAGGGCTTCAAACGATGCGTGTATGTGTATTAAATCAGCAACAACTGGACAAAATGTTACATAAGAATGTTAAAAGAGGCATGGATGCGTTATTGATGTGAAAAAATGTAAATAGTGTTATGCAACATGTATTTGATGTTGAATTGAAAAGACAGGATGAGTAAATGCATTAAAAATGACATGAAAAAGGGCTTTTTCTCTGTCTCTGTTTGTGTTTCTCTCACCTGTAAGAGACCATTTCTCTCTCCGGTTGAGTCCACGTTATTATGGAAGCATGCTGCAAAGGCAGACGGACACTTTGAAAAGAGCTACAGGTGAACTTAACAGTCTGTTAAATGAAAACTTGTCTCTCACACACACACACACACACACCAGCTGCTTCAGTATGGTGCTGCGGAGCTCGTCGTCCAGGGTCCAGGCCTCAGGCCTGGAGGCGAGGTGTGCCAGAATCCCCGCTGCAAAGTAACGGACCCCCACCTCCACATGGGAGTCCTGCAGCAGGCTGAGGATGTGCTCCAGCAGGTCTTCCTCCAGCAGGTCCGCCTGCAACACCTCCACCTCTGCTATGTTGTTCTGCAGCACGATGAGACAAACGATAGCAGCGATGACAGCGGTAACAAGTAAAGGTGTGAAGGGAGCCATGAACTGTTTTATGTTAGATTGCCTCCAGATGGGCTTAATTTTATTTGTTGCAACATGAAGATATTTGACAGAACTGCCAAATTCCCTGCTGATGTCACAGCATTAAGCCCTGGATGTGGGAATGATTGCAAAATGAAAATAAGATTAAGCTGTAAACACTTTTTAGTTTAAACAAGATGTAAGCTGTAGTACTGTGGCACACATGGCACATCATCCAAAAACACATTCTGGACGAATACGGGCTGTTAGGTTGACCGTATTTGCGGCAGGAGAATACAGCAGAGAAGATTGATCAGGCAGGAAAGTTGTGTCCCAGACGATTTCTTTATTGTGCAGATTCTTTAGCATGGCAACATTGTCTCTCCAGCATTCAGCAGCCACCCCACAGATAACAAAATGGCGCCTTATATAGGGTGCCCACCAAATGAGGGAGAATCCATTTGCCATGCTGAAATGGCTTCTTTCTGAGAACACTTTTTACATATAATTATTCCCATAGTTATTTCCATACACCTATAAAACACACATCCATTTACAAAAACACAACCATACTACCATTTTAAACCCATTAGCTCACTAAAAATAATCAACTCCCAACACCCCTACTAATCCCCAATTGGCTCCTTCCGGAACTACAAATATGGCACCTGTTTCCTGGGAAGACTTTTGCCCGGACACCCTGAAGACAAAAGAGACTGGTGAGTACCATTTCACATTACACTTTACCTTTCCCAATATACTACCCCACACACACACACAATTGCACACTGTCTTTATATTAGTCTTTATAATAGATGAATCACATCATGCCACTCAATTATCCGAGATACAATATGTCTCATCTCTTTTCTCCTCTGCAGGTGGAACCATGTGGCCATCACAGAACCTACCAGCACTGAACAATAAATAGCAAATACCAATAATCGATGTAATCAATGTAAACATGAATATATATCAAATGTGCAAATATGCAAAGTGCAAAATGTAATGTGTGCAAATCCAATAAAGTGCCACTGCTCTACCAAAGTGCCTGTGCAATTATTAAAGTGCATGTATTCTGGTTAAAGTGCATAGTGCAATGTTTCCCCCAACTCCCTCTTATGCTCCAGGGAACGAAGCCCTCTTCGTTACATTTCCTCCTCCCTCTCCCCAAAGAGAACAGTACCTCAGTCCTCCGACATTCTGGACAAACAGTCTGCCACTACATTAGACTTCCCAGACCTGTAGTTCACCGTGAAGTCATAAGGCTGGAGAGCCAGGTACCATCCAGCAATACGCATATGGCATCCCTCATGCGATGCAGCCACTGCAGAGCCCGATGATCTGTTTCCAGGAAGAAGTGCCGTCCCGCAGATAATATCTGAGCGTGTCGATGGCCCACTTCATCGCCAAGCAACTCCTTCTCCACTGTCGAATACCTTGTCTCTCGGTCCAGCAGTTTCCGACTTAGAAACACCACAGGTCTCCTCTCTCCTTCCACCTCCTGCAGCAACACTGCTCCTAAGCCACTCCAGAAGCATCTGTCTGCAGGATAAAAGGCTTCTCAAAGTCAGGACTGTGGAGAACTGGGTAAGTGCAGATGGCGTCCTTGAGATCCTTGAAAGCTCTGTCACACTCGTCAGTCCACTGAACCCTACTCGGAGCAGAGGCTTTGGTTAGATCATTAAGCACAACAGCTCTATCAGCAAAAATGAGGCACAAACTTACGATACCAGCCCACCAAACCGAGAAATCCCCTCAGTTTTTCTCTTTTGGTGGTGGGAACAGGAAACAATTGGATGGCCTCCACTTTCCCAAGCTGTGGTTTTATTTGTCCCAAATCCAATGATGTAACCAAGTACTCCACTTCTGTTTGGGCAATAGCCCACTTGTGAGGGTTAATGGTGAGGCCGGGCTGCCTTTATTTTCTGAAGCACCTGTTGCAGGTGAACATATGCTCCTCCCAGGATTGGCTGAAAATAACTACATTCATCCCAAATATGCAGCTGCAAAGTCAGACAACTCTCTCAGAACGTGGTCCATTAGCCTTTGAAATGTAGCTGGTGCCCCCTGGAGACCAAATGGCATGACCTTGAACTGATACATACCAAATGGTGTTCTGAAAGCTGTCATCCTCCCTGGCCTCTGGTGCTACGCAACCTGCCATAGCCCTTGCTGAGATCCAGTGTGGTGATGTACCGAGCTCTGCCAACTCTTTCCACCAGATCCATCAATCCGAGGCATGGGGTATGGGTCAAAGTTGGACACTGCATTCAGGTATCTGAAATCAATACAAATCTGAGAGAACCATCTTTCTTTGGAACCAATACAATGGGGCTGCACCACTCACTGCAGGAAACCTCTATTATTCCCAGCTCCAACATCAGCTTGATCTCCTTTTGCAGCAGGGGAATTAACCGCTCAGGTATCCTGTAGCTCTTCTGCCGCACTGGGCATCTCCCTTCAGCCGAATCTTGTGCTGCACCAGTGAAGTGAAACCTGGGGTCTCCCTGAAAAGCTCTGGGTCAAGCAGGGGTTTTACCTCTGCCTGCTGAGTGAGAGACAGATGGGACAGGCTCACCTCTGGGCCCTCTGCTGCTGTGGTGGTGGCTGGGAAGAACTTGTCCACTGTGTCCTCTTCCTGCACCACACGAACCAAAAGCTGCTGGTGCACTGGCTCCGGGCACACCTGGAACTCCTTTAGCAGGTTAATATGGAAGGTCTGGTATTTTTTTACCTTTGTCTGGCATAAAGAGTTCATATGTGACCTTACCCACACGTTTGCTGATCTCATAGGGACCATGCCACTTGGTCAGCAACTTGCTCCTCACTGGTTGGCAGCAGCAACAGTACCTTTGGCCTGGTTGAAAGGACTCGCTCTCTGGCCTTCCGATCATACCAGACCTTCTGGCTCCGTTGAGCTGAATCCATGTGTTCATGTGCAAGCGCTGTCATCTCCTCCAGTCTCTCCCTCATTTTCACCACATATGCCACCACATTTTCACCTTCTGGCTTTGAACTTTCCCAATAGTCTCTCAGCAGGTCCAGCGGTCCTCTCACTTGGCGGCGTACAACAGTTCAAAGGGAGAGAAGCCTGTGGATTCTTGTGGGACCTCTCTGTAAGCAAAACAGCAGGTAGGGCAGCCAGCGATCCCAATCAGCACCTGTGTGAGACAAAAACTTGCGCAGCATGCTTTTCAAGTGTCCGGTTATAGCGCTCCACCAGCCCGTCTGTCTGGGGGTGGTAAGGGGTGGTCTTAATGCCCTTCACGCCTAACACTTGGTAAACCTGCTAGCAACAGTTTTGACAAAAAATTAGTCCACAGTCGGTTAGGATCTCCTAGGTATGCCTACTCTAGAAAAAAGCTGTAAAGGCAGTCCTGCTACTTGTCTAGCTTTGAAAGACCTGAGGGGAAAGGCTTCAGGATAGCGAGTTGCATAGTCACAAATAACCAAAATGTAACGATAGCCTGAGGAACTTTTCTCCAGTGGGCCTACAATATCCATGCCTATCCTCTCAAAAGGTGTGTCAATGATGGGCAATGGACTGTAACTGGGCACGTGTTACTCCTTTAGCAGAGGTTAGCTGACAGATGTCACAGGAAGCACAGAATGAGAACTTGAGTGTACATCCCTGGCCAAACAAACCGGCTTCCAATTCTGCATAAAGTTTTCTGGAAAGCCATATGACCCGCCCATGGAATCGAATGACCCATCTCCATCACTCTTTGTCGGAACTGTTTGTGGCAGTGCCAGAGCCTCAGTCTTTCCCTGTCTCTGATAGAGAAGGCCCTGTTTCACTACATAGGTGGCATCCTCTAAACAACTTGTGTTACTCTGCTGGACACCCTCCACCTCTGTCACCCTTTCCAAACCACTGCTTCAGTGTAGCATCTTGTTTTTGAAGTGTGCTTAAGTCTGAAGGGAACTCAAAATCAAGCAGTTCAGGTGGTTTAGGAGAGCTTTGTGCCCCTTGTTTGAATGAACCCTTAGCTTCTCCTGTCTTCTTTGTGCTTTTGATTTTTTGGCTTAACTGGCCCTGCTTCCCAGTCTACCCCAAAGAAAGGTAGCTCGCTGAGGACCCCCCCTGCACTCTGTGCTCTGGTGGTAACATTACATGATTTAGTGGGCAATGTCGCTGAATTAGTCCGTGGCGCACAGACATCGACTGCTGAACTCTGACCCTCATCACTGCTCAAATCTGATTTATATATTGGCTGTGTCATAAGGTCATAGAGTGTGGGCACGTCATTGCCTAGAATAACAGGATATGGCAAAGTTGGAGCTAATGCCACAGTCAACAGAAAAGTCTGTCCCCCCACAGTCAGATAAACTTCAGCTGTAGGATAAACATGCTCATCCCCATGATACAGCTTATTCGTGATCTATCCTCACTCCATTTCTCTCTGGGGACCAAAGTGGACAAAACTACTGTCTGGAAAACAGGCAGAGTCAAGTAGGGCTATCTCACGCTGTCCATTGATCAAGACTGGGGCTGTACGGCCTGCGTCCCTCACTATACCCACTGCAGCTGGTCTTGGAGCCGAACAAAGGAGAGTGGGTTTGGTGTGGCTCAAAACTGGGCAAAATGGTTTTGTGTGACCTAAACCATTACAGTGGTAACACCGAACATCTGTTTAGCGGCTCGAGGGGGAGGTTTTTTAGCGTGGCTTGTGGCCTGGGGAATAAACTGCCTATCACTTGTAAACCCTCTAGCCCGTGGCTGACCAACCCCTGTTCACCCCCAGAGGACCTACTTGAATGGGCTTGGTGGTTCTCCCAGCTGAAGGTGGAGGCTCGGCTTCCTCTCCTGGCTGCTGTGAAGACTTCTGCCAAGCGTGCAGCTTCCTCTGCCGTCACAGGGTTGTGTTCTCGGATCCAGATCTCCAACTCTGGATGGACCATCCTCAGGAACTGTTCCAGAACGATTGTCTCTGAGATTTCTTTCACTGTTGACCTCTCTGGCTTAACCCATTTGCAGAACAGGTCTTTCAGACGCACATAGAGCTCTCGTGGCGTTTCACCAGGCTCAATTTTGAGAGAGCGGAATCGTCTACGGTAGGTCTCAGGTGTAATTTCATATTTTGACAAATTGCTGCTTTAACTTTGTCATATCTCTCTGAGTCTTTCATGTCCATCAATACATAAGCACTACGTGCTTTACCAGTGAGTAAGGGGACTAGACGCACAGCCCATCCATCTTTAGGCCAGTGACATACACGGGCCATCCTCTCAAAGGTTGTCAGGAAGTGCTCTATGTCATCATCGGGAGATAATGGCAGCAGTTTGGGTTCCTTCTGCTGTCGGTAACCCCAACTTGCCTGGCTCATCATCTCATCTGGGTCCCCAAAATCTCCATCATTGTCTTGACGACCACTCTCTTGATCCCTTTGTGGACGGTAGATTTCATCCATGGTGTCCAGCTCTGTTCTTTGCTCTTCTGTCATCATATTTACTTGTTGCTGCATTTGGGAGACTTGCTGCTGCATTCGCTTCCATCTCTGTTCTTGACGAGAGGCCTCTTTCTCTCTCTGCTGGTCTCTCTCCATTTGTGCCTGCATGAGAGATTTCACCAGACCCGCCAATTCATCAAGCTTTTCCTCTGCTTTTTGCGTCTGGTTTGGTGCCTGGAGCACATGCTCCACTTGCTCCACTTGCCCCCTCATCTGGTTCTTCTTGGTCTGCTTTCCTTCCCTGCCTTGGCATCTTCTGCTGTCACGTGGATCCCACCTCTGACACCACTTGTTAGGTTGACCGTATTTGCGGCAGGAGAATACAGCAGAGAAGATTGATCAGGCAGGAAAGTTGTGTCCCAGACGATTTCTTTATTGTGCAGATTCTTTAGCATGGCAACATTGTCTCTCCAGCATTCAGCAGCCACCCCACAGATAACAAAATGGCGCCTTATATAGGGGTGCCCACCAAAATGAGGGAGAATCCATTTGCCATGCTGAAATGGCTTCTTTCTGAGAACACTTTTTACATATAATTATTCCCATAGTTATTTCCATACACCTATAAAACACACATCCATTTACAAAACACAACCATACTACCATTTTAAACCCATTAGCTCACTAAAAATAATCAAACTCCCAACACCCCTACTAATCCCCAATTGGCTCCTTCCGGAACTACAAATATGGCACCTGTTTCCTGGGGAAGACTTTTGCCCGGACACCCTGAAGACAAAGAGACTGGTGAGTACCATTTCACATTACACTTTACCTTTCCCAATATACTACCCCACACACACACACAATTGCACACTGTCTTTATATTAGTCTTTATAATAGATGAATCACATCATGCCACTCAATTATCCGAGATACAATATGTCTCATCTCTTTTCTCCTCTGCAGGTGGAACCATGTGGCCATCACAGAACCTACCAGCACTGAACAATAAATAGCAAATACCAATAATCGATGTAATCAATGTAAACATGAATATATATCAAATGTGCAAATATGCAAAGTGCAAAATGTAATGTGTGCAAATCCAATAAAGTGCCACTGCTCTACCAAAGTGCCTGTGCAATTATTAAAGTGCATGTATTCTGGTTAAAGTGCATAGTGCAATGTTTCCCCCAACTCCCTCTTATGCTCCAGGGAACGAAGCCCTCTTCGTTACACGGGCACTTATAAACACACACAATGAACCCACCAGGAGGCCAAGAAGTTTCTGCTGAATGGAGGGCTCTGTGTAGTACGACTGCAATGCAAAAGAAAAGGGACAGCATAAGAGGGAAAAATGCTTCTCTCTATGTGAGCCTCTGTGTGGGTGCGTTTCAAATGTGTCTCTCTGGGTATTTTTGGGGACTCCTCTACCTCCAGAACCTCCTCGTACAGCTCCAGGCCCTGGCAGTCGATGAAATTGCGAGCGGCGGTGGGCATCTCATCTGTCAGGTTCCACAGAGCACTCAGGGCAAACTTCAGAGTGGTGTCCACTACTCCTGCCATGGCTTTCTGCTGCACAATAGCCCAGCAGTTGCTGCAAGAAAAGAGAGACGAAGAGAGACCCACTGTAAGCCCAAAAATGAACAAAAGAATAAACAATGTTTGTGGATATGTTTGCAGATATACAGGAAACATCCTTTAGCAGTATTGAATACATGTCGGATTAAATAGTTTACGTATTAATAAGCGGGCCCAGACATATAATAAGCCAAAATAACTGAAGCGTGGATGAGAGGCTTGATTACATACACAAAGAGAGAAATGGAGTTGATTGAATGGTGGGATAAGAGTAAACTGAGAAGACGAGTGCATGGAGCATTGGGGTGACAGTGACAGTGAGTGTATACAGTGGGTAGGTAATGGAAAACATAGCAGGTGAGAGAGAGACCGAGCAAGAGGGAGAACTAGAAATACACGCAGGCATATCTAGTGCTAAGCCGGGGACGTTGTGTAAGTTGGAAACTAAATACTTTGAAAGTGTAAATGCACCTTCATAATAAAGATGTCCTCGCCGAGCTGAGAGGTCTCCTCCGGGGAGAGCTACAAATAAAATAAATAGATGAGTGCTTCTTTGAATTCTAAGCATTTTCCTAAATGTCAAACCAGAACAAACAGTGCTTTTAACCCACAGAAGTGTCCCATTAAACTGCACTAGATGAAAGCATAAAGCCGGCGGCTGAAAACCGGTGTCACAGAGGTGCAGGAGGTGACTGCAGGCACTTGGGCTCTAAGCAGGCGGGACTAACAGGTGCCATTCTATTTTCCTGCAGCACACTAATGCACAGTAAGTGAGTGGTGTCTTGACCTTGGCCACCAGAATGGAGATGACAGCCACAGCCATCCTCTGAAGGGTAGGATCCTCGTGCTGCTCAGCCAGTTAATCACCAGCATGGCTGCTAAATACCTGAACCATGATCACAGCGTGGATATAAGGAACACAGCAATACAAAAATATACCAGCGAATACAGACAAGCCTTGGAAAATCAGTTCACAGGCCTGCGATTTACATCTGGAGAGACTATTTCTTTTGGCGCTTACATTTCAAAAGAAAATATATTTTAGCTGGATCACAATTTGTTGGAAAAACACTACGGTGCCACTCATGAGTGCACTGATTATCTTGGCTACTGCGTGGCCTTGGGTCATGCGTCATGTTAAAGCTGAGAGAAGTAAACGTACTTGTCAAGGGGACATCCTGAAGGATGTAGTCACTGCAGAGCGCCAGCAGGCAGTTCTTTTGCACCTGACGAGATGGAAAACAGTTCATAAATTGAAGAACCATATGGGCAAAAGAAATACGTGGATCACGTATTATAAGTAACTACAACACTATCGAAGGTGGCAGAATGGGCGCTGCAACCACATGCGCCAAATATGAGGTCAGAATCGGATGAATGACAAGCCAGCTGGGAGCAAAATCCGCTCTGTGCCACATTTCGCTGTTGTATAACTACAAGATATCATTATAGATCTGTAACCTGAGACATTGAGCATATCCCCCTGACCTGCTGGTGGTTGGGGAAGGTCTTCATAGTGTGCAGCAGCTGGGTGACAGTGGAGCTCAGCAGGCTGACGGCATGCCCCTCTGCCAGGTCCTGAGTGGTCAGGTTGAACACGCACGCTGTGGCCACCAGGTGGACATGTAGGGAGGTGGGGTGGCTTTGCATCCCACTCAGCACCAGCTAAGGAAACAACACATTTATGTCATAATCACGTTTGCTTCAGAAGAGATAAGAAACTGAAAAACTGCCCAAAAAAGGCTAGATGTGGGGATGATGTACCCTCTTCCCTTTGCAACCACCATCTGGGTGTCTTTTTTAACCATCCAGCTGCTCCATCAGTAGAGGACAGTGATGGATGGGGCATTATTAGTGTGTAACACTCCAACCTCCTAAAACTACTCAGGAAGCCAGCTGTGAAGTTGCTTGTACTATTTCTCTGTAAGGCTCCACTGGAAACTGCTCTTTACCTCCTCTGTCCAATCACGTCTAAATACAGTAATTATAATGTCAGCTCGAAGGTTGTTTTAACTTTAGCTGTAGAGTATGTTCAAAATGAGCTGCAAATACTGCTCCCACCAAAGAGTATGAGTAAAGGATTAACTAACTAACTAACTAGTTAAAACTATCTAATCCTGCAGGAAATAAGTGGAGATATTGTAAAAAAACATATAAAACACATCATCAATACCAGTTTTGACTGTCATTTCTATCTGTATTAAAAACATTGTACCCAGTTAGATAACTGTCAGAACTGTGGATGTGGTGACATCGCTAAAAAAGGTCCTCAGGGTCAAGAAACATGAGCAGTCATCATACAGGCTTTTTAATAATTGCCAGGAGTAGATGGTGTGCTAACATCAGTTTTACCTTGAAATAAAATGGCTTACTTCATCTGTTCCAAACAAATCTGTGTATGCTTGTAGCACTGTAGCAACCCCCTAGAAATGATGGCTGAAAGACTGAAATTCCTATTATACTAAAAGGCGTAAACAGAGTGCTAACTGTAGTACCTTTAGCATATCTGGTCGTGGTTTGTCAATGTCAGTGATCAGATTGTAGAGATGGACGAGGGCCTCTCGTACGAAACACTCGCGTTCTCTGTACCTTCGCAGGGCCTCGCACACCTGGTTCTCATTAGCCTCTCCGGTTACCTGACACACACAGCAGATCAGCA
This sequence comes from Nibea albiflora, assembly GCA_014281875.1. Lineage (NCBI taxonomy): Eukaryota > Metazoa > Chordata > Actinopteri > Sciaenidae > Nibea > Nibea albiflora. The sequence continues at coordinate 9,828,378 of CM024798.1, read as the reverse complement.
ACTGTCAAAGAGACAGGAAATGCAGCGGGCATATTCATACATATACAAAGAGAGCCTCAAGTCAGAGACAAATGAGAAACTTATGCCAGAGTCAAGCTCATGTGTCTACTACCCAGAATATTCCCCGATGTCCGAAATGTCACAAACCACAGTATGATGTTCAGATGTGTGCCTGATGCGACCTAGGTCCTCACTTTTAGGTTATTCTGTGAAGACAGGACATCACAGGAGCTAGCCCCAGTGGCTAGCAGGCCTAAGAAGACCAGTCCATCCCTGGCCTCCACAAATGCTCTGACCGCTGCTTCAGTGATTCTCTCCGTCCAGAGATATCTAGAGAAACAAGATTTGGGAGGACTTGGGACTCCCCTCCAGAAGCTGCCGCACTGTCTCATCCCCATCTCTCCCATCACTGTCATCCACGTGATCATCTGAGAAGTCTAGATGCCTGAGAGCGTGAAGCTGGCTGAAGACAAAGAGCAATCTGGCATCTGACATATCTAGCTGCCGCAGCTGGTGGGCAATCAAGGATCTCAGGGTGTTCTTACACTCAAGGAGTGCTGTAAGTTTTGAGACGGCACTGTGGGAGATATCCAGGGTCTCCAGCTGAGGGAGAGAGCAGATATCTTCAAGAACAGCATCAGTCAAGTCTGTGTTGGAGAGGTTGAGTGTCCTCAAGGCCTGCAGGGAGCTGAAGCCCACCGGGGTCCCTCCATCCTCCCCCAGAGACTCCCAGTCCAATTGTAGCCCACTGAGGGACAGCCTCTGCAGGCTGGATCTGCACTCCGGTTAGAGGCCAGGCCTGAGACGATGTTAGCTCCTGTGAGGCCTCCAGACACCCAGGAGGCATCTAGTTCCTGGAGGCGGTGGGGGCAGAGGGCCAGGAGAAAAGCTTCTGCTGACACTGGACAGCAGCGGATGGAGGCTCTGCGCAGGCGAGCTCTTTGCAGTTTTGGAAAATCCCAACAGTTGTGTCATTCAGTATGCCTTGTAGAGAGAAACAAACAGAGGTGTTGGGTATACGGAAAAGTAGCATCAGTTCAGCCACATTTATGTGTTTGTCGATAGACTTTCCCCCATTTTCTTCACCTGGCATGGTACGCTGACTAATAAATCATAAGATGACGGCATGGCTTTGTTTATATAGGAAGTTGTGTACATAAAGAATTATAACAAACTGAAGGTCACATTTATCATGGTGTGAGTCGATTCATTTCTGCAACTTGCCACAGAACTGCTATCACTTGGTGGCGCAGTTGCCGTCGATTCATTGATACTGATGTTGTTGTGAAACCTCTTCTGTCCTTCTGACTTACCTTTAGTTGCCATGTTACACAGCAACTGGTCAATAATCTCCTGCGGGAAGACTGGGGCCCAGCTGAGGCGCATGGAGCCGTCTGCTCGCCTGCTGCACAGAGCGTCCAGGCTTTGGCACACCTGAGCCAAGCAGAGGTCAGACAGGGCCTGAGGGCCCTCGGCATCCTGCAAACCATTGCCAATTTATATATATATATATATAATATATACTCCTTTTTATTTTATAATTCTTACTTTGTGGTGTATTACTATTCTATTTTTTTTAATATATGTCATTTAATATATGAAGTCCTATTATAACATTTTTGAATGAAAAAATCTGTACAAACCAAAGCCATTTTAAAGGGTAATTCTGTTAGTTTCAGATAAATATTACCCTCACCACGACCTAAAAATTACATGGCCAACACTTACAAAGGCATAATAATAATAAATAATATAATGCGTATTGTTTGTTTGTTCTTTGTTCATATTAAATACATTTGTGAAGCACACATAAGCCCTGACAGTTTGTCTCCCAGGCTTCTTCCTCGGGGGCTCAGTGACACAGGATCTCTACACTGCAGGAGTCTAATTAATTTTATCCGCAACAGATGAGGAACTGCACACAAGTAAAGCCCGTTTAAATCACCTAATCCAGCGAGCCGGTCTCTGTAGGCCACTGTGGACAAAAGCAATTCCTTCCAAAGACCCTCCAGCCCGGCGTATGTTAGTGCACAGGCGGAGCGTTTGTCACTGACACGAACGAAAATGAAACATTGGCAAAATGTTTTTAAAAGGGGGGACAGGGTCAGACTCACCATGCTTGAAAAGTAAACAGTCGACGGGAGACAATGAAAAAAAAACCAACAGTGACAGGTCGATTCAGCGAAATTTCTGACATAACAGGCGCCATTATTTAGTGCGTTTCTTTTTCACTTTAAATCAACAAAACTTATAAATCTTCTCTGTTTTTGAATTCAGCAGTTGCTGCCAACCGTCGACTGTCAATCGTCACCGGATGGATGACCGCTTCCTATTGGTCAATATGTATGACGTCACGGATGGTTTGTTTATATGTATGCTAGTTTGTTATTCAAGCTAGCATTCATTCTTTAATCCCTATTTATTCGACATCTATCTATCTATCTATCTATCTATCTATCTATCTATCTATCTATCTATCTATCTATCTATCTATCTATCTATCTA